>JBAMBO010001003.1:0-308831 GCA_037044535.1 Lordiphosa magnipectinata
ATGTCGCACACAATGTTTGTTCAGGATTTGGTTGTCATGGTCTATGCAGAGCAGCTTAAGGTGCATGTGCGTCACCTGAGCATTAGTAACACGCTTCTCGAGGCAAAGCTGGCTAAAATAAGTGAGCAGGTTGAGAAGAAGATACTTGGATGCTTCGCGCAGCACATTAGCCAGCCGTACAAGGAGCTTCAGGATATACCGAAAGAGGTGCAGGTTACCACTGCTCCCCCTGTTCTACCCGACAGATGTCGTAGGTTGATAGAGTTGAGTCGTGAGATGGGCAAGGAGAATCAATTGCGTATGGAAAAGGAGCGAAAACAGAATAAAGTCGGTTGGGAAACACAGAAACTAGTTTCCAACAACTTCCAAAAGAGCCTAAACACTCAGAAACACTAAGATTTAGAGAGTGAACAGCGGACAGAGGGTAGCAACTCCAACACCAAACAACATAGCGAACCAAACACCCCTGTGGATGGCATTGAAGAGTTGTACAATTGCATGATGAGGTGTGCATTACTCGATCAAGAGGAACATTTCGAGTCGGGAGGGCAATTCGAATCAATGAAAAGTTCCGCTGACTTACTTAATCACGGTGCTCCTATTTCCTCTACCACTTCAAAAAAGAAGATTCGGAAGCCTACTCGAAAGACCACCACCGCTTCAAGTCATCATCTATATATTCCCAGCGAAATACAACCAAACATTCGGCGACCCGAAGTCACCTACTATCAAACCATGCGTACCCTTGAGTTTCAGGTTACTCTGCCCGATGATGGTCTGTCGTACAAAACTTTCCTACAGCAGGACTGTCTAAGCTTTCGTGCCGTTTCCCCCACAAGTGAAGTCATCCAACAGTTCTTCTTAAAACTAGTTGGGATGTATCAAGGACTATGTCATCATGTGCGCGGTCGAACCGTCTATATTAGCTTGTACAAGGCGATTGCATGTACATACACCATGGATTTCAGCACCTATAGATTCATGAAACCGAATCTTGATAAAATCCATGTACTGGATGATGAACGCAAGAATCGTAGAGCTGCATTCCAACGCAAATTCATAGATAGGGTATATGTTAATCGTTGGGGCAACAAGCAGACAGAAAGCAGCGACGAAATGTACTCTGAAGATGAACAGAATCAGCTTGAGGATGTAGAGTATGCTAGAGTAGAGTTTGAATGTGATTAAAATAAAAAGATTCCATAAATATGGGCAATTCCACAGAAAAGTCCACAAAGACCAAAATAATAAAATAATAAATAATAGGGAAACAATCAAACTGAGCGTATGTAATGGCAATCTTATATTTATTTAAAACGCATTTCCAGATAACGTCACGTCAGATGCTAGTGCTGAAGATTTTTGAATATGATAACTTGGAAAATAAACTTATATTACTTCAACTCCTACTAAAAAAAAGTTTTATATAAAAAGCTTTGCCAATCTCCAGAGTTTTGTAATTTTGTAATACAAGTCAAAACCCACTTCCGTTTTTTGTAACGTCACGCCAGCATTTTATTTTTTTATGTATATTTGCTTATATCTTAAAGTCCTTATGGCCGATTGATGTCATTGTTTTTCCCAATTTTTGTGCTTCTTAGTGCTTAGTGCTAGTGCTTTAGTGCTTAACGTAAATACAAAGAAATCTTTTGAAAAACCTCAGATTTTCATATAGTTTTCAAACATTTTTTTGTACAAACCTCACGTCACGTCAGATTGTACAGATTGTTCGATGTACTTATATTTAAGTACACAGTCAATCCGGCAATTATTTTCAAAGTTTTGTAAAGAGATATCAGGTAAATTTACAGTGTTTCTAGGGTCAGTGAATTTTTTTTTTTTTAAATCCATTTTTAACTTTCTGAGGCTGCTATTTAGTAAGAAAGTAAGTGAAGTAAGTGACTACAGAAATGATCCTGTGAAGTACAGTCTTTAGATTAACTATTAAGATCAGGCCTTAATACTGGAACTGTCAACCGAAATAAACCGTTTCAAATCCAGTACCGGAACCGATACAAATTTTTTTTTTAGAACTGAAAACCGTTTCCCCTTATTATTGGAACCGATAGCACCGCCCCGAAACCGAAACGTTGATACCGGTACAGTTTCGGTTTTTTATACCTTTGCAGAGTGCATCGTAGTTTTGTTCAGATGTTTGTAACACAGGTTATATTGCTGGAAAAGAAACTTGGTGATAAAAACACATCAATTTCGTCAACAAATAAGCTACTGGATTCCATTTCGACTTTTCTCGCACTTAACGTGTTCAAACCATGAAAACATTCTTAAATGGTGGTCTGAATCCTCCACAAAGTTCCCAGAATTATATGAGATTTTAAAAGTCGTGCTTTCTGTTCCAGCTACTCAGGTTAGCGTGGAACGCCTATTCTCTTGAGTAAAATTTATAATGAATCCGCTAAGAAGTTGCATGGACTCAACCAGATTGAATATAATTATATTATATATAATTTTCTATTTTATATAATAAATATATGAGTATATAATGTAATGTTAACTACGTAAGAAATACGAATATAAAATAGTCTATATAATTTTACTTTAAATGTGAAACCATTCATTTTGTATTGAATTCAAATAGGAATAAAATGATTTAGATTTATCTCAGAATTTATTTTCTTCCAATATTTTAAACAATTAGTACTTATACCGGTACGTACCGGTATACCGAAATAAAAATCTGCGTACCGTATCGAAACCGAAACTGTAAAACTGTTAACCGTCCGTCTGTCCGTCAGTCTGTCTGTCCGTCTGTTTCTACGCAAACTAGTCTCTCAGTTTTATAGCTATCGAGCTGAAATTTTGCACAGAGTCTTCTTTTTACTGCACGCTGCTTATATGTCGGAACCGACCGGATCGGATGACTATATCTTATAGCTGCCATAGGAACCATCGGTCAAAAAATGGGTCTTGGTGAGAAAAACTTTTTTGTTTTCAACGCTAGCGTCATAAAACTCGGCCATAATATTAAATTTAATATAAAAAAAAATTAATATTATATGCTTTCAAACAGATTTGCAAATTTTGGTCAAATTCGGATGACTATAACATATAGCTGCCATAGGACCGATCGGTCGGAAAATGGGTCTTAGTGAAAAAACTTTTTCGTTTTCAATGCTTGCGTCATAAAACTCGGCCGTTATTGATATTATATGTATTCAAACAGATTTGCAAATTTTGGTTCAAATCGGATGACTATATCTTAAAGCTGCCATAGGAACCATCGGTCAAAAAATGGGTCTTAGTGAGAAAAACCTTTTTTGTTTTCAATGCTAGCGTCATAAAACTCGGCCATAATTAATATTATATGCTTTTAAATAGATTTGTAAATTTTGTTTAAAATCGGATGACTATATCTTATAGCTGCCATAGGACCGATCGGTCGGAAAATGGGTCTTAGTGAAAAAAACTTTTTTGTTTTCAAGTAAATCGTTCTTAAAATCGGTGATTCTTAATATTAAACGCTTTCCAACTAATTTGAAAAAGTTGATCGACATCGGGTGACTATACCTTATGGTTGCCATAGGACCGAACGGTCGGAAAATGAGTCTTAGTGAGAAAAAACTTTTCTGTTTTAAATTTTATCTTTCTTAAACTCTGCGATTGTTAATTTGATATGTTTTCAAAAGGATTCGCGAAATTTGGTCGAAATAAGATGTTTATCTGTCGGAAAATGGTTAATTAAAAAATTTTAAGATTTTTATGTAAGCGTTCTTAAACTCTGACATTTCAAAACAAGTAAGAGCGCTGTAGTCGAGTTTCCCGACTACAAAATACCCTGTTCAATTGAGACACACATGCAAACACACTCACATACACAAACGCTAATAACTTTTGTGTTTTTGCTCGTATCTTATTTTCCTTTGGAGACGTAGTTAGATATAAGGCCTAGGATAGTATATATTAAGCCACCAGGTTCTAACTTTTAAATTGTGGCTGTGACAGTTTTTTGCGGTTTATGGGTGGAGGGGGGGGGGAATTTTCCAAATCTGAAACCAACTTGAACTGGGTACGGTATACACCTATGTGCATGCCAAAATTTGTGTCTCTATCTCTTATGGTCTCTGAGATCGACGCGTTCATACAGACAGACAGACAGACGGACAGACGGACATGGCTATATCGACTCGGCTGTTGATGCTGATCAAGAATATATATACTTTATAGGGTCGGAGAAGCTTCCTTCTGGCTGTTACATACATTTGCACAACTTCGTGATCCCCTTTTCCCATTTTTAATGGGAACAGGGTATAAACAGCATTTGCAAGGGTATATAAACTTCGGCACAGACGAAGTTAGCTTGGCCTTCTCGTTTTTTGGTCAATTAGTGATGAGATTTGAGTAGTGATGAGTTGTCGTTGTAGTGAGATTGTAAGGACTGTAGGCACAGAGAGATGCGCTGAGCCAGCCAGCATGCCCTCGAGAAGAAGAGCAGACCCATAACAAGGGCTTAGAACAATTCAAAGGATGAATTAAGGATTAAATAGTTGTGACTGTTTTAGCGACCTTAAGATTTCAATCATAGAACTTTAAAGCGGTCTCTGGGTCTATAAGTTATGATTTTCATCATAACATTTCTCAAACAAGACACTCACAACACCACAGTTTGATCATCAGAATCATTTAGAAATGAGAAACCTGAACGCGGCATGCAGAAAAGCTACACAAAAGTAATGGGTTGAAAATCCCGTTCAAAACGTGTAGAAATCGTACATTTTCGTGTAGATTTTGCATATTTTTATACTCTGTACCAAAGGTACAGAGAGTATATTAAGTTTGTGCAAAAGTATGTAACAGCCAGAAGAAATCATTTCCGACCCTATAGAGTATATGTATTCTTCACCAGCATCAACAGCCGAGTCGATGCAAAATGAGTTCCATTTCTTCATTCAGCAAGAATTGGGAATCAGATTTTTTTTTTCAGTCAAATTTTAGGGCTGAAGCACAATGTATGTTATGCTTTCGTAAGATTCAATCAATATCTAAATATGATTTTAAAAGGCATTTTAAGACATTTCATGCAGAATACGTTGCTAATAGAGTAGCAGAAGTCTCAAGAGAAGAATTATTTGTGGAGCACAAAAAGTCTTTTATAGAGTACGATGCGCTAAAGATTTTGGAGTTTATTAAATATCATAATGAGGAACTCAAAGTCTTTCTATTCAATCATATGATATTCATTCTAGATCTCTAAAAGCATCTTATACTGTAAGTTTAAGAATTGCTCAGAATTTTAAGCCGTTTTCTGATGGCACTTTTATAAAAGAAGTCTGCAAAGAAATGTTGTTGTGTTTTGGAGAAAGTGGAAATTTGTTGACAGAGGCAATTGAAACAGTTTCCTTGTCAAGAAACACAGTGACCCGAAGAATTGAAGAGCTTAAGAACTATGTCGACTCGCTTTTAGAAGCAAAATTGAAGAACTGTTCATACTTCTCTCTTGCATTGAACGAATCATGTGATGTTTCCGACATAAGTCAATTAATTTTAGCAGTCAGAATGGTTGATAATAACTTTAATGTTAATGAGGAAATTCTTGCTCTGATCGCTTTACTTCGAAATACAAGAGGCAGTGACATATTTTATGCGGTAATCGAAAGATTAGACATAAGAACCGAATCAATAAGATTGTCCGCCGTATGCACAGGTGGTGCGCCCGCAATGATTGGAAAAAAGGAAGGCTTTATAAGACAGTTGATCAAAAATGGGACTCAGGTTTCTTCGTTCCACTGTATTATTCATCAAGAGTCATTGTGTGCAAAAAGGACGAATGGAATTCACACAATGAATGTTGTGGTCAGGATAGTGAACAAGATCAGAGGTGGACACAATTCATTAACTCATCGTAAGTTAAAAAATTTTCTTGAGGAATGCGAAATTCAATATGGGGACTTACTTATGTTTACTGAGGTGAGATGGTTAAGTAGAGGGAAATGTCTCTAGCGTTTTTTTGAACTGCGAAAAGAAATTGTTGTGTTCATAGAATCGGAATTAAATTTTTTTGACAATTTAGAAGAAATTAAGTCTCTGGAATTTAATATCAATTTGGCATTTCTAACCGACTTTACGGCACACCTAAATTGCCTTAATATTTCACTTCAAGGCAAAAACAAATCCATTTTTGATTTGGTTGACTTGATAGGTTTTCTTAAAAAAATGGATATTTTTGTAAGTGATTTAGAAATGAAGAAGCTGTGGCCCTTTCCATGCTTGAAAACTGTATTGAATGAGTTTGAGATTTTAACTTTTGATTTTGTTATCTATATTAACCACTTTGATGATTTAAAAAAAAATGTTCACAAAAGATTTAATGATTTTGGGTGCATTAGCATTTGCGATCAAAAGCCTGAGCTACAAATGGAGCTATATGATCTTCAATGCGACTCTCAGCTTAAATTTTCTAACTTAAAAGGAATTGAGTCTTGGAAATCTTTAACCACACAACTTTCACAAAAGATTTAATGATTTTGGGTGCATTAGCATTTGCGATCAAAAGCCTGAGCTACAAATGGAGCTATATGATCTTCAATGCGACTCTCAGCTTAAATTTTCTAACTTAAAAGGAATTGAGTTTTGGAAATCTTTAACCCCAAATAAATATCCCTTGCTTCACAAAGAAATTTTAAGACTGTATTCCATGTTTGGAAGCACATATACATATTTGTGAAAGTTCCTTTTCCAAACTTATATTAATAAAAAACAACCATAGAAGTAGAATAAGCCACGAACACTTAGAGGCGTTGATAAAATTGTCATCCACAAAAGTTGACATTAATTTGGATGATTTATTGAAATTATTATCGTGGAAAACTTAAAGAAAATTGTTATTGTTAGTTTTTTTTTATTAAGAAAATAAGTTGCAGTTATTTTAAATTTTTAGTTTCGATTTTGTTAATAATATTTTTTTTTTAGTTTTAACATATTTTTAAGTATTTTTTCATTTTACATAACTTTGCAGAAAATATTATGTTTTTTTTCCAGTGCGCTTGAGATAGCAACGATCACACGCACACATACACATAAGCAGGAGTGAAAAGGAACTCCCAAAGCAGCACCTCGAAGGAGCGTTTCCGGAGCACTCCGAAGCAGGAGAGAAAAGGGACTCCCAAAGAAGCACCTCGAAGGAGCGTTTTTTGGAGCGCTCTAAAAGAATATATATAAAAACGAGAGCGTAAGTTAAAGTCGGCTCTAACCGACTTCGATATACCCGTTACTCATGGAAACAAATGCTTAATAGCCTTCCTGTGTGCCTGAGGTGGGTCAGCCGAAAAGTATGCAACATTTTTTCACTCGGCTATTTATCATCCGATCTTGATGAAAATTTCAGGGCTTATAGATTTTGCGAATATAAATGTACATTTTAAATTTGAGATTGATATCTCAAAAATTGTGGGAGATATTCAACATTTTTTATTGTGGGGGCGGGGGTGGGCGTGGCAAAAATTTGAAATAAACTTGATCTGCGTGCAGACAATAGGAGTCTACATTTCAAAATTGGTTAATCTAGCTCTTCTAGTCTCTGAGATCTAGGTGTTCATACAGACAGACGGACGGACGGACATAGCTATATTGACTCGGCTGTTGATGCTGATCAAGAATATATATACTTTATATGGTCGGAAATGATTCCTTCTGCCTGTTACATACATTTGCACGACTTAAGTATACCCTTTTACTCTACGAGTAACGGGTATAAAAAAAGGGTATTCGTTCGACGATGACAGAAAGGCGTTTCAAAAAACCAAAAAAAAAGTATGCAAAGCGGCTACAGATGCAAAAAAGAACAAGAAACAGCGATCATAACAATAACAACAATCAAATATAACTTTTAAAAGCCAATTTAAAAACTTATTGTTTTATTATATTTTTAATTTTTTTTTAAATTTTTGTTAGAGATTTGGATTAAGCAAAATGAAATAAAAAATCTACAACTTCAATTGAAACTAAAAAATACACATTTTTCCAATTTTTTTTTTCACATGTCACATCTTAAGTATGCTCTTTTTCATGCCATCCAAATTGGGTTCCAAAAGAACATGTTAATTATACATTCTTTGCGCAGCGAACGCCGCACGCATGGAATATTCCCTTACGACAGATGGACTTCTGGAACTGTTCTTTGGAAGGGAAACCCGAACGATTCACGAAGTTGAAGGCAACAACAAAAACCCATGCTAAAACACCAACCGAAAGAAACATTCTTTGACGGTTTCACGCCTTAATAAAAGCGAATGGAACTTTTCAGTTTTGGGAACTACTTCTTCGGTGAAAAAGAAGTTGTAAAGATGTAAATTTTTCATGGTGTCAGGTCCGACTGGGTAGTGTAATTATGAATTAATTTATTTTTAAAATTATTTATTAGAAAAAAAATTAGTACTCGTGGGTAGCTTTGTGGTCCCTTTTCAAGGATATGCAATAATATTGGTGAAAAGTCTAACACGGAAGCCGTTTTTGCCGTTTGAGCGAAAAAAATAATAATCATTATTTTTGAGATTTATTTTTTTTTGATCAAAAATAATGATTAATGGTCTAAGATTTATTAAATTACTCAAAACTAATGATTATCATTGAAGAAAACCGTGACAAAATCAGAAATTTAAAAATCAAGGCGGATATGCCTTGAAAAAAGATTTTGGTGTGAGTCATTTTTTTCTTGGTCCATTATAAGTGGGTGATTTTTATACTATTGTAGAGGGCATGTTAAAATTGTCCAGATGTTTGTAACGCATAGAAGGAAGCATCTCCGACCACATAAAGTATATATATTCTTGATCAGCATGACGAGCTGAGTTGATATAGCCATGTCTGTCTGTCCGTCCGTCCGTCTGTTTCTATGCTATCCCTCCGTCAGTTTAAAAGCAATCTTAACCAAACTTTGCACGAAGCCTTACAAATACGCTGCAAATTTGTCAGAACCGGCCGGATCAGTTGACTATAGCATATAGCTGCCATAGGAACGATCGGTCAAAAAACTAGTTTTAGTGAGAAAAACTTTGTGGTTTTCAATGCAAACGCCCCTAAGCATTGCATTTTTTAGTTTTCTATGATTTTACATAATTCCATTAAGTTTGATGAAAATCGGACAACTATATAGTATAGCTGCCATACAAAAGTTAGTTCAAATAAAAAGTCTTAGTAGGAAGAACTTTTGTTTTCAATGCTATCGCTCTTAAACTTGTTACTGATCAATACTATATGCTACCACATAATTCTTCCAAGTTTGATTCAAATCGGATGACTATAGCATATAGCTGCCATAGGAACGATCGGTTTAAAATGTAGTTCTAGTGAGAAAAACTTTTTTGTTTTCATTGGTAGCGTCTTTAAGCTTTCCAGTTATAAATATTATCGGTTTCCACACAATTTTGACGAGTTTGATCCAAGTCTGATGAATATATCTTATAGCTGCCATATAACAAACTGGCAAGCAAATGGTCAAAGTAATGGCGCCATCTATTGCTGAGTTTGGAAAATAGCTCAGCTAAGAATGTTCGACGAAAAACATTTAAAACCTTAAATAATATAAATTAAACAAGCTACAAGGGTATATAACCTTCGGTCGAGCCGAAGTTAGCTTTCCCCTATTTTTATACCCTTGTAGAGGGTATATTAAAATTGTCGAGATGTTTGTAACGCATGGAAGAAAGCATCTCTGACCACATAAAGTATATATATTCTTGATCAGCATGACGTGCTGAGTTGATATAGCCATGTCCGTCTGTCCGTCTGTTTCTATGCTATCTCCCCAACTATCTTAACCCAACTTTGCACGAAGTCTTTTGGTACAAATACGCAGCACATTTGTCGGAACCGGCCAGATCGGATGACTATAGCATATAGCTGCCATAGGAACCCATCGGTCGAAAATGTTGTTTTAGTGATAAAAACTTTTTTGTCTTCAACGCAAACGTCCACAAACCTCGTATTTATAAGTTTTCTACCTTTCACATAATTCCACCAAGTTTCATAGGACAACTATATATTATAGCTGCCATAGCAATTGGGTGTAGAAAATGTATATAGGCGGCCTTGTCAAAAATGTGTACATTTGGCCGAATGTACATATTTGTGTCAGTGGAATCAGGCTACTAATTTCTATAAATCATACAAGCTACAAGGGTATTAAAACTTCGGTCGAGCCGAAGTTAGCTCTCTTCTATTTTTTTATTTTAAAAAATACAAGCTAGAGCGCTGTAGTCGAGTTTCCCGACTACAAAATACCCTGTTCAATTGAGACACACATGCAAACACACTCACTGTTCATAACTGAACATGTGTTCATAACTAAACATGTGACCCTCGTACTCAACATCAGAAGACGTTACAAAAATATGATCCCATGAAAAGGGACCACATCCGAGGTAACACCAAATGGTCACGGCCGTTCCCACGCCTACAAGCAAATGTGTGCAAGAGAAGAAATACATTACAAGAAAGGATAAATATAAACACATATTGTACTTAGTAAGCAAAAGCAACACCACACTATATTTAAATAGACAAGTAAGATAATCAAGAAGAGATGTAATACAATCTAACAACTGAGTATATAAGACACAAATGTATCACATGTTTTAGATAAGGACAAGTAGATTTAGAATTACAGTTGTCTCAGGTATTAGGTACATAAGCTTAACCCACAACCGAAACTTAATAAAAATCAGTTCCTAACAAGTAACGCGATTGTGTAATTTAGTCAGGGATTCGGCGAATGTGCGGATACTTCGACTGAGGGACTGAGCTGTACGAGCGGCTCTTTAACTTAGAAGAATAAGTTGCACACTCACATACACACACACACACACACACACACAAGGAGACTGTGGTACTAGTCACCGAATGGCTCGATGCAAATGGGCTAAGCTTGGCCCCCCATAAAACCGAATCTGTCCTCAAAAGCAGTAGAAAACGCGTAGAGACTGCTAGCGTGAGAGTCGGAGAGCAGCTGATAAGATCGAAGGAGGCCATAAAATACTTGGGTGTAATGCTAGACCATAGACTCAATTTCAAAAGCCACCTTGAGTACGTAGAAGAGAAGGTCGTTAAAGCCATAAATGCATTAACCGGTATAATGGCGAACATTGGAGGACCTCGACAGCGAAGCAGATGGCTGATCTGCAATGTAGTCAGGTCAATTATTTTATATGCATCGCCAATATGGGCCCCTGCGATGGCGGTCCCTTCTTACAGCCGTGGCTGCAAAGGCGCGTGCAGAAGATGTGCCCTCCGGGTGATAAGTGGCTTCCGAACAGTGTCAGAGGACGCAGCACTAGCTCTCGCTGGAATGATCCCCCTTGCCCGACTTGCGACAGAAAGTAGAAGCCTTCCCACAGACGAGTCGCGACGGGAATCTACGATGGACCATTGGCAGACGAGGTGGATATCTACAACCAACGGCAGCTGGACAAGGAGACTGATAGCGGACATTCGGCCGTGGGTGGATAGAAAACACGGACAAATCGACTTCTATTTGACCCAGTTACTAACGGGACACGGCTTCTTTAAATCCTATCTTTATAGGTTTAAGCACGAGACGGATCCGTTTTGCACACTCTGTGCGCGGTCCATAGAAGACGCAGAGCATGTCTTTTTTGTCTGTCCGAGATTTTCTGCAGAACGGGAAGAGCTAAGCATAGGCATTGGGAGACCATTCACAGTCATTGACTTAATGGATATTCTACTAAGCTCGCAAAACAATTGGAATGCAATTTGCACCATGGCCGCAGAAATCATCAAGACCTGGCTTCGCGCTGAAAGACAGCGCAATTTTAATACAAATCCTAGGCATGGGTCTAGTTGAGGCTTTCATGCCATCTCCCCCTTGTGAAGTAATACTAAGCGGTGGTACCGCGACAGGGAATCGGAGAATAGGGGTGGTTTTAGTGGGTGAGGAACTCCAAGTCCCACACTTTAAGGCTTTCAATGCTTTCCCCCCTATAACAAAAAAAAAAAAAAAAAAACAAACAAACATACACGCACTCACACAGAAAAATTGTTTCGTGTATAACTTTTGTGTTTTTGCTCGTATCTTATTTTCCTCTTAAGAACAGATAGATATAAAGCCTAAGATAATATATATTAAGCCACGAGGTTCTAACTTTAAAATTGTGGCTCTGACAGTTTTTTGCGGTTTAAAGGGGAAGGGGGGGAAATTTTCCAAATCTGAAACAAGCTTGATCTGGGTACGGTATGCATGCATCTCTGAGATCGACGCGTTCATACAGACAGACGGGCAGACAGACAGACGGACAGACGGAAATGGCTATATCGACTCGGCTGTTGATGCTGATCAAGAATATATATACTTAATAGGGTCGGAGAAGCATCTTTGTGGCTGTTACATACATTGGCACAACTTCATGATCCCCTTTTCCCATTTTTAATGGGAACAGGGTATACAAAATAATCATTATTCATGGTCCCTTATTGAAACTATAAACTAACTGGAGCAACCGATTTTGTTAGGACTTTGGCGACATTGAATTCAGTGCCCGGGTAGCTCAGTCGGTAGAGCATTGGACTTTTAATCCAAGGGTCCAGGGTTCAAGTCCCTGCTCGGGCGAACTATTTTTTTTATACCCTTGCAAAGGGTATTATTATTTTGCCCAGAAGTTTGCAACGCATTGAAATATTCATTTCCGACCCCATAAACTATATATATTCCTGATCAGGGCGACGAGCTGAGTCGATTGAGCTTTGTCCGTCCGTCCGTCTGTCTGTCTGTTTCTACGCAAAATAGTCTCTCAGTTTTAGAGCTATCGAGCTGAAATTTTGCACACAGTCTTCTTTTTACCGCTGCTAATATGTCGGAACCGACCGGATCGGATGACTATATCTTATAGCTGCCATAGGAACTATCGTTCGAAAATGGGTCTTAGTAAGAAAATTTTTTTGTTTTAATGTTAGTTTCCTTAAACTCGCTGATTCCTTTTTATACCCTTGCAAAGGGTATTATAATTTTGCCCAGAAGTTTGCAACGCATAGAAATATTCATTTCCGACCCCATAAACTATATATATTCTTGATCAGGGCGACGAGCTGAGTCGATTGAGCTTTGTCCGTCCGTCTGTCTGTCTGTCTGTCTGTCCGTCTGTCTGTCCGTCTGTCTGTCCGTCTGTCTGTCCGTCTGTCCGTCTGTTTCTACGCAAACTAGTCTCTCAGTTTTAAAGCTATCGAGCTGAAATTTTGCACAGAGTCTTCTTTTTACTGCACGCTGATAATATGTCGGAACCGACCGGATCGGATGACTATATCTTATAGCTGCCATAGGAACCATCGGTAAAAAAATGGGTTATAGTGAGAAAAACTTTTTTGTTCTTATTGTTAGCGTTCCCAAACACGGTCATTATTAATATTAAAAGCTTTCAAACAGATTTGCAAACTTTGGTCAAAATCGGATGACTATATCTTATAGCTGCCATAGGACCGATCGGTCGGAAAATGGGTCTTACTGAGAAAAACTTTTTTGGTTTCTATGTTAGCGTCCTCAAACTCGTCCCTTATTAATATTATATGCTTTCAAACAGATTCGCAAACTTTTATCAAAATCGGAAGACTATATCTTATAGCTGCCATAGGACCGATCGGTCGGAAAATGGGTCTTACTGAAAAAAAATATTTGTTTTCAAGTAAATCGTTCTTAAGGTCGGTGATTATTAACACTAAACGCTTTCAAACTAATTTGAAAAATTTGGTCGAAATCAGATGACTATATCTGCAGGCTGCCATAGGACTTATCGGTCGGAAAATGAGTCTTAGTGAGAAAAACTTTTTTGTTTTCAATTTTATCGTTCTTAAACTTGGCGATTGTTAATTTGATATGTTTTCAAAAAGATTCGCGAAATTTGGTCGAAATCAAATGTTCATCTGACGGAAAATCGATTTAAGTTAAAAAAAGTTTTTGATTTTTATCCAAGCGTTCTTAAACTCTGTCATTTCAAAAACAGCTTTTGCAAGGGTATAAAAACTTCGGCACAGACGAAGTTAGCGTGGCCTTCTCGTTTTTATATGTTTTCGATGACTGATTTTTTATGCTTTCAAATAGATTCGCAAAATTTGGTCTAAATCAGATGACTGTATCACAAGGCTGCCATAGAACCGATCGGTCGGAAAATCAGTCTTAGTGAAAAAAACTTTTTTGTTTTCAATTTTATCGTTCTTAAGCTCGGCGATTGTTAATTTGATATGTTTGAAACCAGATGTTTATCTGTCGGAAAATGGATTTTAGTTAGAAATATTTTTGATTTTTATGTAAGCGTCTTAAACTCTGACATTTCAAAAACAGCATTTGCAAGGGTATAAAAACTTCGGCACAGACGAAGTTAGCTTGGCTTTCTCGTTTTATTTTACAAAATACAAGTTAGAGCGCTGTAGTCGAGTTTCCCGACTACAAAATACCCTCCCTCTAGTACGGCTGGGGTCAGTCACTCTATTTTCGTCAACCCAGCGTTGCTCTTTGTACGGAGATGCGTCTTGCCGCCTGTCAAATTGTAACATGGGCCGAACGCGTGTCGAACGAGTGTCGCTAAAGTCGGCCCATACATGGCATTGGGTCGAACGAGCTTCGCTTAAGTCGCCCCATGCATGTCATTGGGTCGAACGAGCGTCGCTTATGTTGCTTCGCTGCATGGCATTGCGTCGACCTAGCGTGCCTGGAGAGCCGTTAACGTATTGAGGGGACATCGCCTTGAAAAATACGTCAGTCGAGCGTCAACGACAGTCACAAAATCGTCGACGGAACGTTGATACAGCGTGGGTCGGCCGCACTAGAGGGCTGTCCGATTGAGACATACATGCAAACACGCTCACATACACACACGCACACACAAACATACACGCGCTCACACAGAAAAATTGTTTCGTGTATAACTTTTGTGTTTTTGCTCGGATCTTATTTTACTCTTAAGAATAGATAGATATAAGGCCTAGGATAGTATATATTCAGCCACCTGGTTCAACTTTAAAATTGTGGCTCTGACCGTTTTTTTGCGGTTTTAATGGGGAGGGGGGGAAATTTTCCAAATCTGAAACAAACTTGATCTGGGTACGGTATGCATGCATCTCTGAGATCGACGCGTTCATACAGACAGACGGACAGACAGACAGACGGACATGGCTATATCGACTCAGCTGTTGATGCTGATCAAGAATATATATACTTTATAGGGTCGGAGAAGCATCCTTCTGGCTCCCATATTTCCCATTTTTAATGGGAACAGGGTATACAAAATAATCATTATTCACGGTCTCTTATTGAAATTATAAACTAACAGGAGCATCTGATTTTGTAAGGACTTTGGCGACATTGAATTCAGAGCCCGGGTAGCTCAGTCGGTAGAGCATTGGACTTTTAATCCAAGGGTCCAGGGTTCAAGTCCCTGCTCGGGCGAACTGTCTTTTTTTTATAACCATGCACAAATTTGATAGACATCAAGTGTGTAATAATTGGTCAAAGTTGTACAACATTCCGACCACGCCCACTCTTACCGCCCACATTAGATAAAGGCCCTAATCTGATGTAGGCGGCTGAATTTTAACTGTTTTTTTAAACTAAGGAAATCAATCGTGAAAAGATTTTATGCTCTGTACCGAAGGTACATAGAGTATATTAAGTTTGTGCAAAAGTATGTAACAGGGAGAAGGAATCGTTTCCGGCCCTATAAAGTATATATATTCTTGATCAGCATCAACAGCCGAGTCGATATGGCCATGTCCGTCTGTCCGTCTGTCCGTCCGTCCGTCCGTATGAACGAAGAGATCTCAGAGATGGTAAGAGATAGAGGTTTGACATGTATGGGACATATATTTCTTATACTTGCAGGCAGATCAAGTTTATTTTCAATTTTTGCCACGCCCACTCGCGCCCCCGCAATTTGGAAAAAACGTCATATCTCCTACAGTTTTGAAGATAGATCGTTCGTTCCTTCTAGAGATACCTTGTAAGCAAAATTAATTATCGATTTGCTGAAGGAATGATAAAGATCGGATGAACGATACTCAAGCAATGGGCAAAAAACGGCCAGTTAACACCACCCACCCCCCCCACCAACAACCACAGCAACATACCCTAACCGTTCAACACAGGCAATCTTAGTGCGAGAGAGAAAGAGAGAGAGAGAGAGAAACTTAGAGAGCGCACCGCGGTGTGCTCGGGGTGTTAACTGGCCGTTTGACTCCTGAGCAAATGCGAGTGTAAGGGTACAGAGTATGTTATAGTCGGGCTTGACCGACTTTCTTTCTTGTTTAATTCTGTTTTTTGTATGTGTTTGTACTATTTATTAAAAAAATTTAAATTGTGTCAATACGAGGGCTGTTTAAGAAGTTCTCGGCCTCCAAAGTAGGGTCTTCTAAAGAAGGAAGGAAGTTCGCATGAAATTGCATTTAAAACGACGTTGAAATTTTCTAGAAGAGACAAATCAAATTCTAGGATCTCTGCAAATAACTTCACATTTTAAAATGCCCTTCTCGCAGTGTTGCCATCGTTGGAGTTTCCATTTCCATTCTGCTTTGGCTTATCCACATGTAGGCCACAACCACTTTTGAATATTTTGTTGTCTAACTATTAATTCCGCCTTTTCTTGTGTATCTCTTATTTGCCATTTTTTTAAACCGTTTCTGTAAGAGATTTTGAGTACAAACTCGAAAAACCGTATTCACGCGTGGAGTGGACTTATGCCATATTGTAAGCATCCAGTTTTTGGCTTGAATAAAGGTGAACAAATATTGGTAGTCTCCATAAAAGTTTTCGGGCTGGCACCACAAATTGGACACAATTGGCAAGATTTTGTTCCTGTTATTATGCTTAAAACCTTACCGTCTATCAAGGTCATATATAGATCATAAGTTACCACGATATTTCTCTCACCTAAAATTGTACATAAAAAAGGGGACAAATTTTGTATTTGAGCGTCCAAATTTTTTTTCTCTGAAAGAATATGTTCCTTGGTTTCCTTAACAATTTCTAGCTTAAGGGGCCTACAAAACCAGATAGACTGAGGGGTTGGATTAAGCCACAAAACAGTTTTAAGATCATCAATTAGTTTTAGTGGTATTATGGTTGTGACGAATAAGGATTGATCAATGGAATGTGGTTAGCCATCTATAAATCTCTCTTTATATATACTTTGTCCAGTCGTCCCGTCGAATCCATAACTTGCGATTAGCTTTACATTTTTTATATTTGGATACTGCTTGAATACTTCTTCTTGGAAAAGGATGATGCGGCCAATAGTGTGATCCAACAGGTTTTGTATAGAGACTTCAGCTGATGTTTCGGTTATAGTGACTCCATGGGGCCTGCATTTATGTTTTGCCTCTCTAACTTTGTTGTAACTCGGATACAAATCGCAAGATCGACTTTTATTTAACTCCCGAATGTTGTTATATTGACTTTTAGTCAAAGAATTTTCGAGTAAAATGCTACCGCCTCTTCCGGAGTTAAAGGTACTGGTATAGAACAATGTTTTTTCGGCTCATGAGAATTACACAAAGTCGTTCTCAACGCAAGTGCCTTATCTTTTTCATCCGACTTTTCCGCTGAAAGTGCTGCCGCATGTACAAGAAGATTTGTGTTGTTTTCTTGCTTGTCTGCGAGATAAGATGCCAATTTCCTCTTCAGTTGTGATCCACCGTTGTTGTATGCCACACGGGACGTCGCACTGGATTCATAGTTGGTGTGCTATTTCGTTCGATGAATGTTCGAACATTTCGAGCGCTTTTTGCCAATCTTTTCTTCAAGTAAATCTCAAAGTTTTTAATTTTTGTGTCAATTTCGTTTCTCTTGTCTGTGCTCACTGCATGCTCCTTAAGCTGCTCAAAAATCCAGCTTGAAATTGCATGGGCATTTCTGTTGTTTTCAACCCATACATCAAACAACGTTGCATGGTTGAACTCAAACTTAACTGCAAATATCAAGAGAGTGTGCGCAAAGCCGCAAAAAGCCGCTAAAAGCATTAATAACACGATGACAAATACACTTTAAGGTCAAACTCTTCATATTTACTTTTTGTCAGAAAGTTAGTTTATACTCCACAATTCACGGGCACGTTGGTTAGGTGTTTTTTCTATATAAGGACATAACAAAACGATAAATAGAACAACATTTAACAAGAACAACACACAATTTGTTTGAAAATTCACATTCTACATACCTTTGCCTTTAATTTCCATATTTTACATTCAATTTTTATTCACGGGTTGATGAATGGCACAAGCTTACAGTAGAGTGACCGTTTCTCGTTATTTTTACCACAACAAGCAGCTGACAAAACACTTGACTTTGCAGCCCTGCGAAAAATCCGGGGATGCACTGATAGCAAAACGCTTAGTGTATTTAATATACTTAGTGTATGATCTTTAAGAATATTTAATTAAAATCACGATTTGTGTTCATAAAAATTTCGAATTTATGCCGCCCAAACTGAAATCTGGCACAGTGTGCCATGTAGAAGGTATATTAAAATAGTGCTGATGTTTGTAACTCATAGAAGGAAGCATTTCCGACCACATAAAGTATATATATTCTTGATCAGCATGACGAGCTGAGTTGCAGAAAAACTTTTTTGTTTTCAATGCAATCGTCCCCAAGCCGCATTTTTCAGTTTTCTATGATTTTAGATAGTTCCACCAAGTTTAATGAAAATCGGACAACTATATAGTATAGCTGTCATACAAAAGTTAGTTCAAAGAAAAAATCCTGGCAGGAAAAACTTTTTTGTTTTCAATGCTATCGCTCTCAAACTTGTTACTGATCAATACTATATGCTACCACACAATCCTGCCAAGTTTGATTCAAATCGGATGACTATAGCATATAGCTGCCAAAGGAACGATCGGTTTAAAATGTAGTTCTAGTGAGAAAAACTTTTTTGTTTTCAATGGTGGCGTCTTTAAGCTTTCCAGTTATAAATATTATCGGCTTCCACACAATTTTGACGAGTTTGATACAAATCTGATGAATATATCGTATAGGTGCCATATAACAAACTGGCAAGCAAATGGTCAAAGTAGTGGCGCCATCTATTGCTGAGTTTGGAAAATAACTCAGCTAAGAATGTTCGACGAAAAACATTTAATACCTTAAATAATATAAATTAAACAAGCTACAAGGGTATATAACCTTCGGTCGAGCCGAAGTTAGCTTTCCCCTATTTTTATACCCTTGCAAAGGGTATTATAATTTTGCCCAGAAGCTTGCAACGCATAGAAATATTCATTTCTGACCCTATAAACTATATATATTCTTGACCAGGGCGACGAACTGAGTCGATTGAGCTTTGTCCGTCCGTCTGTCTGTCTGTCCGTCTGTCTGTCTGTCCGTCTGTTTTTACGCAAACTAGTCTCTCAGTTTTAAAGCTATCGAGCTGAAATATTGCACAGAGTCTTCTTTTTACAGCACGCTGCTAATATATCGGAACCGACCGGATCGGATGACTATATCTTATAGCTGCCATAGGAACCATCGGTCAAAAAATGGGTCTTACTGAAAAAAACTTTTTTGTTTTCAATGTTAGCGGCCTCAAACTCGACCATTATTAATATTATATGCTTTCAAACAGATTTGAAAACTTTGGTCAAAATCGGATGACTATATCTTATAGCTGTCATAGGAACCATCGGTTGGAAAATGGGTCTTACTGAGAAAAACTTTTTTGTTTTCAATGTTAGCATCCTCAAACTCGTCCATTATTAATATTATATGCTTTCAAACAGATTTGCAAACTTTGGTAAAAATCGGAAGACTATATCTTATAGCTGCCATAGGACCGATCGGTCGGAAAATGAATAATAGTGAAAAAAATTTTATTGTTTAAACGTTTTTGTTTTAAATTTTATCGTTCTTAAACTTGGCGATTGTTAATTTGAAATGTTTTCAAAAAGATTCTCGAAATTTGGTTGAAATCAGATGTTCAGTTGACGGAAAACGAGTTTTAGCTACAAAAGTTTTTGATTTTTATGTAAGCGTTCTTAAACTCTCTAATTTGAAAAACAGCATTTGCAAGGGTATAAAAACTTCGGCACAGACGAAGTTAGCTTGGCCTTCTCGTTTTATTTTAAAAAATACAAGCTAGAGCGCTGTAGTCGAGTTTCCCGACTACAAAATACCCTGTTCAGTTGAGACACACATGCAAACACACTCACATACACACACACACACACACAAGCTTACACGCGCTCACACAGAAAAATTGTTTCGTGTATAACTTTTGTGTTTTTGCTCGTATCTTATTTTCCTCTTAAGAACAGATAGATATAAAGCCTAAGATAATTAATATTAAGCCACGAGGCTCTATCTTTAAAATTGTGGCTCTGACAGTTTTTTGCGGTTTAAAGGGGGAGGGGAGAAATGTTCCAAATCTGAAACAAACTTGATCTGGGTACGGTATGCATGCATCTCTGAGATCGACGCGTTCATACAGACAGACGGACATGGCTATATCGACTCGGCTGTTGATGCTGATCAAGAATATATATACTTTATAGGGTCGGAAAAGCTTCCTTCTGGCTGTTACATACATTTGCACAACTTCATGATCCCCTTTTCCCATTTTTAATGGGAACACGGTATACAAAATAATCATTATTCACGGTCCCTTACTGAAATTATAAACTAACTGGAGCATCTGATTTTGTTAGGAGTTTGGCGACATTGAATTCAGTGCCCGGGTAGCTCAGTCGGTAGAGCATTGGACTTTTAATCCAAGGGTCCAGGGTTCAAGTCCCTGCTCGGGCGAACTATTTTTTTTTTCCCTTGCAAAGGGTATTATAATTTTGCCTAGAAGTTTGCAACGCATAGAAATATTCATTTCAGACCCCATAAACTATATATATTCTTGATCAGGGCGACGAGCTGAGTCGATTAAGCTTTGTCCGTCCGTCCGTATGTCCGTCTGTCTGTCTGTTTCTACGCAAACTAGTCTCTCAGTTTTAAAGCTATCGAGCTGAAATTTTGCACAGACGTCTTTTTACTGCACGCTGCTAATATGTCGGAACCGACCGGATCGGATGACTATATCTTATTGCTGCCATAGGAACTATCGGTCGAAAAATGGGTCTTAGAAAAACTTTTTTGTTTTTAACAATTATTATAAGCTTTCAAACAGATTTGCAAATTTTGGTCAAGATCGGATGACTATATCTTATAGCTGTCATAGGAACCATCGGTCGGAAAATGGGTCTTAGTGAGAAAAACTTTTTTGATTTCACTTTTAGCGTCCTCAAGCTCGGCTATTATTAATATTATATGCTTTCAAACAGATTTGCAAGTTTTGGTCAAAATCGGATGACTATATCTTATAGCTGCCATAGGACCGATCGTTCGGACCATGGGTCTTAGTGAAAAAAACTTCATGATCCCCTTTTTCCATTTTTAATGGGAACAGGGTATACAAAATAATCATTATTCACGGTCCCTTATTGAAATTATAAACTAACTGGAGCATCTGATTTTGTTAGGACTTTGGCGACAATGAATTCAGTGCCCGGGTAGCTCAGTCGGTAGAGCATTGGACTTTTAATCCAAGGGTCCAGGGTTCAAGTCCCTGCTCGGGCGAACTATTTTTTTTTCCCTTGCAAAGGGTATTATAATTTTGCCCAGAAGTTTGCAACGCATAGAAATATTCATTTCCGACCCCATAAACTATATATATTCTTGATCAGGGCGACGAACTGAGTCGTTTAAGCTTTGTCCGTCCGTCCGTATGTCCGTCTGTCTGTCTGTTTCTACGCAAACTAGTCTCTCAGTTTTAAAGCTATCGAGCTGAAATTTTGGACAGTCGTCTTTTTACTGCACGCTGCTAATATTATATGTCGGAACCGACCGGATCGGATGACTATATCTTATAGCTGCCATAGGAACTATCGGTCGAAAAATGGGTCTTAGTGAGAAAAACTTTTTTGTTTTTAACAATTATTATAAGCTTTCAAACAGATTTGCAAATTTTGGTCAAGATCGGATGACTATATCTTATAGCTGTCATAGGAACCATCGGTCGGAAAATGGGTCTTAGTGAGAAAAACTTTTTTGATTTCACTTTTAGCGTCCTCAAGCTCGGCTATTATTAATATTATATGCTTTCAAACAGATTTGCAAGTTTTGGTCGAAATCGGATGACTATATCTTATAGCTGCCGTAGGACCGATCGGTCGGACCATGGGTCTTAGTGAAAAAAACTTCATGATCCCCTTTTCCCATTTTTAATGGGAACAGGGTATACAAAATAATCATTATTCACGGTCCCTTATTGAAATTATAAACTAACTGGAGCATCAGATTTTCTTAGGACTTTGGCGACAATGAATTCAGTGCCCGGGTAGCTCAGTCGGTAGAGCATTGGACTTTTAATCCAAGGGTCCAGGGTTCAAGTCCCTGCTCGGGCGAACTGTTTTTTTTTTCCCTTGCAAAGGGTATTATAATTTTGCCCAGAAGTTTGCAACGCATAGAAATATTCATTTCCGACCCCATAAACTATATATATTCTTGATCAGGGCGACGAGCTGAGTCGTTTAAGCTTTGTCCGTCCGTCCGTATGTCCGTCTGACCGTCTGTCTGTCTGTTTCTACGCAAACTAGTCTCTCAGTTTTAAAGCTATCGAGCTGAAATTTTGGACAGTCGTCTTTTTACTGCACGCTGCTAATATTATATGTCGGAACCGACCGGATCGGATGACTATATCTTATAGCTGCCATAGGAACTATCGGTCGAAAAATGGGTCTTAGTGAGAAAAACTTTTTTGTTTTTAACAATTATTATAAGCTTTCAAACAGATTTGCAAATTTTGGTCAAGATCGGATGACTATATCTTATAGCTGTCATAGGAACCATCGGTCGGAAAATGGGTCTTAGTGAGAAAAACTTTTTTGATTTCACTTTTAGCGTCCTCAAGCTCGGCTATTATTAATATTATATGCTTTCAAACAGATTTGCAAATTTTGGTCAAAATCTCATGACTATATCTTATAGCTGCCATAGGACCGATCGGTCGGACCATGGGTCTTAGTGAAAAAAACTTTTTTGTTTTCAATGCTCAAAATTTAGGTATAGCTGGGATGAATGTATGTCCGGGGTGAGCATCTACAGGATTTGTACAAGTCCCAATGTGGAGGAAAGCTTGCGTATAGTTTTCGCTGTGATGTTTGTGTCGTAGCTGGGTCGATGAAAACCTCGTGTGAGGCCGTTGCTTCGAGTGGGGGTCGATAAGCAATTTCGCCCAAGCAGGGTTGAGGTTGCCTCGCGTTGAGGTCGTGGCTTCGATTGGGGGTCGATAAGCAAGTTCGTTCGATCAGGGTTGAAGTTGAAGAGTCAATAGAACTGGGTATTGTACCCCGAGTAGAGACTTTCGATTGCCACACGTTGTGGACTTTCGTTTGCCACGCGTTGTGGACTTTCGCTTGCCACTCGTTGTGGACTTTCGCTTGCCACGCGTTGTGGACTTTCGCTTGCCACTCGTTGTGGACTTTCGCTTGCCACGCGTTGTGGACTTTCGTGGTGCCTCTCGTTAAGGACTTTCGTGGTGAGATCGAGAACTTGTAGGTAGACTCAGGCTGGCATCAATTGCCAAACAAAGAGCGTTTCGAGTCGTAGCATGTTGCTAGTGGTCGATCAGGTATGGGGATCGTTGTGCCTGATCATCGGCGACGACAAAAGATCAATGATGATCCGAATTCAGCCGCGCGACGTACTTCCATAAGTATGATCGATCGTCTGGCAGGCTGCGTACAATGTAACATCTGAGAAATTGGTCGGACGCTTAATCAACGTGATATCGAATACATGTAGTTGAAGAGTCGGCTTGGCGCACACAAATAGCATGCGTGAGCAGCGGTGTAGGGCAGGCTGGGCGATGGACGTTTTCACATGTGGAGAACCTGACGTGGAATGCTTTGGCTGCAGCAGGATGTGGACAGCTGGACGTGTAAGGACCTGGGCGACAGACAGGAGGTCGGTGGACAATATGCGTGGGCAGAGCTCGATGTCATGCAAGCGAAATGGGCGCTCCAGCCTACGCTCATACTTTCATGAAAATTCTGGCAGATTGAGCGATATAAATACATACATATGCATACATATGACCACATGCGTTGGTGTCTGTGTGTGTAGGCGTTGACGGCGTCGTTTTCTAGCCAGGGGGTTTGTCGATGGTGTTTCACAAATTGCAAAAAAAATTCCACTGGCAAAAGTACGAATGAGCGACTCCTGGTTGGAGTGAGGCCTCCTCGATGATCGCCAGCCGTGTGCTGTCCCAAATGTACATTCTCAGCGCCAAAAATCTAGTTTGCCTGTGTGTCTGCTTTGCCGGCGTCTGTCGTGCGTGTGTGCGCTTTGCCGGCGTCTGTATGTGTTCGTATGCAGCGCCGCAGTCTGCGCCAAGGATCTTGTTTGCCCGTGTCAAAGGTCCATGGCTGGTAGATGTGGGAACAGCAGGACACATATGTACGTCCATAATCGATGAACGAATGAGCCGCCGAATCGCATTTTGTGTGTTTGTAAGAACGCACCAAAATTCGTTGGATTTAATGCTGCAGACGCCATCAGCATGTGTGTTGGTGTGTGTTTGTGATGTTTCGTCGCGGCGTCAGTCATATGTGTGAGTGCGACACAATGCCCAAAAAACATCCAGATGGCTCCGTTGCCGCTGGTGAGGATCCGGCTGCCTGCTGTTGAGGATTTGGGTGTGTTGCTGTTGTTGAGATTCTGGCTTTAGTTAGCTTGATGCTGTTTAAATTTGATTATCGAAAGCTGCATGTCGAAATGAATCGCAGAATGGCGTCACTGTATGGGTGTGTGGGTCCGGTCGGTTCCGGAGTGTTAGATGCATGCAGTAAAAAAAAGAAGAAAGAAAAAAAAACTGAGAGACTAGTTTGCGTAGAAACAGACGGACGGACGGACAAAGCTCAATCGACTCAGCTCGTCGCCCTGATCAAGAATATATATAGTTTATGGAGTCGGAAATGAATATTTCAATTCGTTGCAAACTTCTGGGCAAAATTATAATAAATTATAATAAAAATTATTTAAGATTTAAAATAATTTTTTTTTATACCCTTATAGAGGGTAAATTAAAATTGTCCAGATGTTTGTAACGCAAAGAAGGAAGCATCTCCGACCACATAAAGTATATATATTCTTGATCAGCATGACGAGCTGAGTTGATGTAGCCATGTCCGTCTGTCCGTCTGTTTCAATGCTATCTCCTCCGTCCAGTTTCATAGCTATCTTAACCAACCTTTGCACAAAGTTTTTTGGTACAAATACGCTGCACATGTGTCGGAACCTGCCGGATCGGATGACTATAGCATATAGCTGCCATAGGAACGATCGGTCGAAAAACTGTTTTTAGTGAGAAAAACTTTTTTGTTTTCAATGCAAACGCCCCCAAACCTAGTATTTATAAGTTTTCTATGATTTCACATAATTCCACCAAGTATGATGAAAATTGGTCAACTATATAGTATAGCTGCCATACAAAATATAGTTCTGAAAACAAGTCTTAGTAGGAAAAACTTTCTTTTTTACAATGCTATCGCTCCCAAACTTGTTACTGATCAATACTATATGCTACCACACAATTCTGCCAAGTTTGATCCAAATCGGATGACTATAGCATATTGCTGCCATTGGAACGATCGGTCGAAAAAGTAGTTCTAGTGAGAAAAACTTTTTTGTTTGCAATGATAGCGTCTTTTTACTTTCCAATTAGGAATATTATCAGTTTCCACACAATTTTGGGAAGTTTGGTAAAAATCGGATAAATATAGTGTTTATAAATAAGTGACCATCAAGGAAATAAGAAAGCAAATATGTAACGCTTAATAGAAATAAAGAAATATGAGCCTGGATTATATTGATCGATGAACATGGATGAAATTAGTTGTTGTATTAACCAATTTAAGTTTACTACAATTACACAGGCTTACAAGGTTTTGCAACAGAGAAGTTAGCAAACGTTCCTTATGTATTTTTGGTCACTGAACTCAAAGCAATTGTCCGTTTTCCCCCAGTACGTCAGGTTTAGGGAGAGTAACCTTTACCTTACCTTTACCAAAGAAACCTTTTCAAATCAAATTTGTTTTAATATAAGCTACATTGAGCGACGTTATAGAAAAACCAAGCACGATGTTTTGGATTTGCTCATAAGCAGTGCTCGCAAATAACCCTCAACACTTTTTTCAGTGCGATCAGACCACTGACAAAACAGGAAAAAATAAAGACCACTCGGTCTCTCACTGAGCAAAACACTTTTTTTCCCCCCTCATGTGTTTTCTGTTTCGCATTTTCGGTTGATCAAAACAAACGAGACGGTCTGCCAATAACAACTGAGAGGGACACTTGTAAGCGAGCGCTCACGAAAAAACTGTCTTCAAATGAGTAAAATCCATACTCCACATATGTACAAAGATCGTTGACTGAGACCATAGAATAAAAAACATCCATTCATTGTATAATCTATGCTGAGATACACTCACACACACACACAGGCATCGCAGTCACAACCAAGCTTACATTTGTGGACGACACTTTGGAAGTCGGCTCTCGGCAAAACGGTCAGTGAAAGACATGAGCAAAGCAGAAACGAAAAGAGTGCCATTGAGCAAAACAGAATTGAAAGTGTCTTTTTGCAACTTCTTTTCGCAGTGTCTGTAACAGAACAGTTTTTTGGAGACACGCATATAGTGTTAACAGTATTTTGCAAGCTCTGCTCGAAAGATAAAAATTTTTTGATTTTAATAGGGAAAATGTGGTTATTTCTTGATAAAATCGATTTTTTTCAAAGTTTAAAAAATTCTGCAAAAAAGGTCGGATTACGATCGATATCTTCACGGTTTTCAAAGTTATAGCCCAAAAACTAAAAATTTTCGTTTTTTCTTGCATAATTTTTTTACCATGAAAATTTCCAGTGGTTTGAAAATAACAAAGTAAAGGGCGGTATCCACTGGTCGCCAAAAAATTTCTTGTGAAAAAGTTGATATTCCGCAGATTCTTAACAGAGTCTGCTAAGCCTATGTTAATAACACGATAGCACAATTTATTCTATTATTAATTATTAAACGATTCAAAGAAACCTTGCGCTGCTCTGGCGCTGTTAAATATGCCCGCGAACTTACAAACAACACCTGGCAGGATTATGAATACAACAAAATTAATGTGCTATTTCAATATATTTTTATTTATTGAAATTAATTGTTATCATTATGACTTTTGACAATCTGCAGTATTAGCGCAGTGAACGTTGGTAGCTGCCTCTTGTAACGGGTTACGGGTTAAGATCCTCAAGCTCGTCGGCAATTGGGGTGGTGATCTTGCTTCTCCCCTATGGTTGGCCTTTACATAGATATTCCTTTTAAATTCGCGTGCTCTGACAAGCTATCACAAAAACCGGGAGAGAACACACTAACACTTAGCATAAGATAGGACAGGATGTACTTCAGCAAGACAACACAAACGCTGACTCCTCAGATGTTGATGACGTAGATCGCCCTCCCTTCCATGGTCATTCAGCGCCAAGGAAAATCCCTAAAAATATATCTCGAATGACCCCTCTAAACTAAGGAGAACTACACTGGTGGCATGCTAGTAGAGATCAAAAATATTGATTTAGAACATTATAAAGAATTTTATTTAAATATTGAATTTAAAACTAGTCATCAATTTGGGCATCGCTAGCAATAGAATAATATTAAGAAAACAATAGTGACCCAACAATTAAATTTAAAATTATAACATATAAATTGCCAAAAAGCTAAAGAGAGAATTGAAACATAAAATGTAAATCTAAAAATGGTTTAAAATCAAATAAAATTTGAGCAGGGTTTAGAAATGGTGATAACTAAAAATTAATTACGAATAAAACATTTTAAATGGCATTGAATAACCAAAAGCAAATGGCTCGCTAATATGTGAAAGGCAAAATCACTCAACTTATGGTTGGTGTCTCCGCTAAATTGCGGTCCATTCTTAACAAGGCGCTTGAGGAAAAAGAACAACGCTTGAGCGAGAATTTAGAGTTCTTATTTTAACGGAAATAGTTTTTTTTCTCTTTTTTTTCTTGACTCAGGTATTAGTAAATATAAAAGATTTTCAATGTGTCTCTTTTGTGTCCTACACTGATTAAACAATCAATTGGTTGAACACTTACATAGTCTTGTTATCCATCGCCGAAAGTACTTTCTCCGATGCTGGGACCGCTGTTCAATTAATAATGGAAATTATTTAAATCTTTTCTTTTTCTTCTTTTCGGCCGCAAGAAAAAAACTCAAAATTCACTCAAAAAAACTGTTTCTCTTCTCACTAGTTTTCTCCTCTGCTTTCGGCTTGCAGGGCAATTTAAGCACAAAAAAAAGAATTGAGTTTTTACGCAACGGCCATTAATTTTTGTTTGGCCTCATATGGGATTTGAATTAAACCCTAATTTAAAATCCTAAATTTAAACTAATTAAAACACCAACTTAATCATTGGCAATTTACTGATTCTTTTCTTTTTTTTTTTCTCATGCGACTTTCTTCGTTCCTTTCTTTTGATCGAACTTTGAACCGTCGTCGGTCCAACAGGCCACCAGCACTATTATACGCTCGAATTAAACGGGACTTTTTTCGTCTGAGCTTTAGTTCACTTTTCGGCCTTTTTGACAACTTTAACGATTATCCGACCCGAATGTAAAAAGCGATTTCTTGTCGGCAATGATAGCCACACCACACTCGATCGCAGACTGAACCTCCTCCCACGAAGACGATTTAGCAGGGCTGCGCTCACAAAAAAAAACTCAAACTCCAGTGAATATTTTGGGAACACTCGCTTAGTTGCGTTGGAAATGGGGGCTCAAGGTGGAGTTTTGCCGACTTTAAAAGTGACTCCAAAAACGCTGGTAGCTCCGCCACTCAACTTAAGCTTAATCCAGCTTGGCCAAGGGTTTAATTTTTGACTCCAGATAGGGCGCCAAACCTGGAAATCAATCCAAGTTGAATCCAGCCTCTACTAGTGGACAGAACCCACTCAAACTGAGGACAAAATTAACTCACCCTATTGCTAGGCTTAGCGCCAACGAAATGCTTTTCTTTTTGTTCTCCTTATATGTTGCTCCATTTGATTGTCGAAGACCACTCGCGACACTTATACTTTTTCGCTTAAAAACTTTTACTTTGGGATGAAAATGGTCGGAGTTGTAAGCGCGAACACAACTGGTCTGGAGTACAATTCAAAGAGGAATAGAACGACTGTGACGCTGAAGTTCTGGAGGGAACCTTTTACCATGGTGTGGTGAAAGTGGCCATCTTGAGAGAAAGGCATAGCAAATAATTTTCGCTCCTTGTCTTTGCACTACTTTCTCTATATCGCTACCGATGGATGGCGCTTTACTCTTACGATATTCGCAATTCAAAATAAATTTAACGGTCAGCTGAAGTTTGTTGCGAATACAAGCGTTACACTCTTCAGAAATTTTCCTTAAAATTGTGCCTGGCACAAACAATGGCATTAAATGCAGTTCGATGTAGTCCCGAGCAGCGGCACTTAACGAACACCTCGCACTTGGCTGCCACGGCAAAGAACTCGTTCATCTCGATTAAAATGTAATTCGCGCGCTGCTGTAGCATGTGTGACTTGGCGGCGTATATACCTCCGCTGAACTCGAAAATGGTATTGGGCAGCGGTCCCTTTGTGGTCACATAGCACTTGGCCCCGTAGTTGGGGCCCTGTCAGGGAAACGTTAAGAAATGGAAGTGATTTATAAAGTTGAAGGTTGGTTCGCCCATTTCTTACCTTGATATAATTGGCATTGATGTAGGGCACATCCTCGTTGCCCGATCCGCTTTTGCTCGGTCAATTAAGGCTGCACTATTCGCTATACTACCGCTTGATAGGAGGCCAGCAGTTCGCTGTCCACTGAACTGGGAGCGGGCATTTGGTTTGTGGCCGTTTTACTGTCGCGATCATTGAGCACCGGTGGCTGTTCAATGATTTTCCTTTTGGTGCCGACCATAGAAAGTGCCATTAGGCGACGCTTTCTGCAGGAATTGGCCGCACAAATTAGAATCCAAACCAATTTTGCTCACGTCACGGCAAAAAAGAGGCGTTAACGGCACTTAAAGGCGATGTTAATTTTGAACACATCGTAGTGGCAAACGTAAGCATTTTGAGCGATTGGTAGAAACCGAATATGAAACGGCCACACGAAAAAATTTCGTATCATTTTTTTTTACATAGTGTTTTTTATTTCGCGGCCGTTTCCGTACGCATGGACACCGCCCTTAATTATTGGAAATCAATAGAATGGATACTTAAAAACCGGTACATACCGGTATAAGTACTACTTATTATTAATATTAGAAAAATTAAATTCTGAGATAAATCTAAGTCATTTTATTCCTGTGTAATAAAAAAAATCAGAATTCAACACAAAATGAATGGTTTCACATTTAAAGTAAAATTATATAGACTATTTCATATTTCGTATTTTTTCCGTAGTTAACAAATAAGAACTTATGATTATATTATATAGTCATATATATTATATTAAATATTACGAGTTTTCGAAAAAAATTTCGAATTTGATACGTTCATCATTCTTGTGATTTTCTCGCAGTAACATAATTGCATTCAATGTGTTTGAGTCCATACAGCTTCTTAGTGGATTAATAGAGAATAGGCGTTCCACGCTAACCTTTGTAACTGGAACAGAAAGCGCGACTTTTGAAATCTCATACAATTCTGGGAACTTTTTGGAGGATTTTCAACACCAGTTAAGAATGTTTTCATGGTTTCGAACACGTTTAAGTGCGAGAAACGTTTTAATGGAATCCACAACACACAATTGACACAACTGAAGTGTTTTTATTACCAAGTTTCTTTTCCTGCAATATCATAAATGCCTTAATTGTATAAGAACTGCATTCATCATTAAGCAGTGATTGATCAGCAACCGACTAAATTTGTGCATAAATATTTTGTAAAAGATTGATACAAGTATTTTTTGCTCAGTACTTCGCGCTACGTTATATCTACGGTCCAAAAAAATGCCAAATAAAAAAAGCACTGTTCTCAAAAAGGATTTCCCTCGTTTTTCTATGAATTAACTTTTTCGCTAGAGAGGACGAGTTTTTGGATATTTCCAATTTGCTGTGTATCCAAATGGAATAAAAATCACCCAAAAGTAGATTTTGGCTTGAAGTTTAGTTGTGGCAACCTCCGCTGGTTCTAGTATGCGTACAATTTGGCGAACTGAGTCCCACACATTCCGGTGCAGAAGAAAGTCGTTCTCTGCAGCCGCAAAACTGGAGCAAATGTTGAAGATGTCTTCCGCCAGCAAATAATTTAGCATCTTGTAGGCTGATCTCCAAAGAGTGACCAAAACTACGATGCGCTGCTATTTTAAATAGATTTTTGTTAATTTAAGGACATAAATATTGTTAACAAAATGGAAAAAAGAGTCGTAAATTTGTTTAGTTTTTGGCCTATAACTGTTAAATGCGCGATGATATCAAAAACTGAAAATGTGGTAAATTAGAGTAAAGCACTACCAGCTTTTAGAATCTGAGATTTTTAATATCAGCATTAAATTTAAAGATATAAATTTAAAGATAAGCATCTGATTTCAAACATATCAAATTAACAATCGCCGGTGAAAACAAAAAAGTTTTTCTCACTAAGACCCATTTTCCGACCGATGGTTCCTTGTGGCAGCTATAACATAAAGTCATCCGATCCAGACGGACAGATTAATGGACGGACAAAGCTCAATCGGCTCAGATCGTCGCCCTGATCAAGAATATATATAGTTTATGGGATCGGAAATGAATATTTCAATGCGTTGCAAACATCTGGGCAAATTGAAAATACCCTTTGCAAGGGTATAAAAAAAGTGCATTGATTAAAGAACTTTAAGAACGCCCTGGATCGATACTTCCTTACTAATATTAAAAACTCGATTTTTAAAGGTCGCTATCCTAGCCCGAGTGCGAAGTCCGCAGCCAAAATAGGAATTAGGAAATATTTTCTCTGTTAAATACCAAATTTGTATTGGAACCTGAAAAAAATTGAAGAAAAATATAAATTTTATTAATGTTTGAAGTGATGGAGTAAGTGTCGCGTTGGAAGGAGAGGGAGCGGGTACAGAACTATTCTGATCGCTCAGGTTTTGTTTAACGTGGCATATTCCAAAGGTAGGATTACAACCGCGGTACCCTAATATGCACATGAATGTGCATATGGTACGGTGAGTCTGGAGTTGTGACGACAGACTAGCGCCCCCAGGAGACCGAAATCCCCCAGGTACCAATTGAATGTCTGCTCGTCGGGCATCACAATCCCCCTTGGTGAGGGGCGAGGCTTATCTAAAACCTCTGCTGGTCTATGGGTCACAGCACCCGGCTGATACGCAGTCCCACGTCGAGCCTCAACTAAGACTCTACCCGCGATTTAGGTGTCAACCACAGCCACCACGATACTCCCACAAGGGGGCCGACCTCAATGAGTAGCCTTGGAAACTACTCAACCCGTGGTACCGATAAGCTCGGTGGGCCCTCCCCTTTTGGCCCCGACAGGCACCGGAATGGGGAGCACCAGGAGGATTTTGCCAGTTTCGGCCTAGCCCGGGACTGGCAGCCCTCTTACCCGCAGGGGATCCAGCAACTGCAACCTCCTCGTGAAGACAGCTTCCGCGTACACCGCTAGCAGCCCCTCTCCTGTGTCTCCGCAACTCCAGACACAATCCAGACGCCATTCTCGTGCCGTACTCCAAGTCCATCGAGGTCTCGCAAGTCTGCATACAAGGGGCAGGCACATAGTACGTGCTGCCAGTGCTCAAGATCCGCACCGCATGGACATGCGGGTGTTTCACTGAGATGCCTTGCGTGCAAAAATGCAATCAGCGATCCATGGCCAGTTAGCAAGAAACCAGCGCGTAGCGTAAAACCAAACTTACGCTCGCTGAAGACGAAGCTTACATCCGGGAGAAATTGGTGGGTCACTCGTCCGTGATCGGCACCGTCATCCCATCTGCGCTGCCACTCGCGCAGTAAGCATTCGTCCAGCCGCGCCATCCTTTGCATCCAGTTTAGACCCGTCAGGTCTTCACGGTGTAGCCAATCGCCTTCCTCCAACGGGTAGTCACGCTTCAATTTGAACCTTGTAACGAGTCCTTTTTGACCCGAAAACCAATGCAGGCTATGCTCAGGGTAGTCGAGGATCGTTCCAACACATTTATATTGGACTTGCAATAACAACACAAGGGATTCTTTATTCTATTATTCACCAGCGACGTGGTTCACTTTATTGTTCACTCTGATGTTTCACTTTGATGTTTCGCTTACAACTATGGTACATGTGCATAAACCTATCTGAGGTATCCTTGCCAAATCGCAAGGTACGCCTCCTATCCGGCTCACCGCCGTGTTCGCAGGGTTTCGTTGGCCAAAGACACGCCGTGCACGTCCAAGCAATCGCTTGACTCGCAGGTTCGTCTATTCCGCACAACTCCCACGTACTGCCCTACTATCGTCCTACAAGGACTCAAAGGATACGCTGGCTAGCATGACCGCCTATAACGTCGAATCAGCGTTCGACACACAGGCTTTACGTGCGCACAGCTACCTTTCTTGATGATCGTCGGTATCCTTCCGCTAGGATATCCTGTATCTGGTTCAAGTCCTTCCACGAGGACTGTTCCGTATCCTTTGCAAGGATTCCGCACTCGATTTCCCGTCTGTAGTATCCTGGAATACTCCGTTTCGCCGCACTTTACTTTCACGATTCGTTCCGCACTCGCTTAGATCCCGATCCACATTGACTGACCTCCATGCCGTCAGCGACCCCTTATATAGCCCTCCCGGGCGGTCTCCCGGTGTCTCCTTGTCTCCTTCTAGAACATTCGAGACTCCCAGATCTTCCATACGGCACTTTCCTCTGCCTAGCAACAGCGCTCTTTGAATTGCCAACGACATCGCCCCCTCAGCCAATTGGAGCGACTGCGACAACTAGCCTCTGCTCCAAACTTAACGGATCCTTCCGTTTACTTGCTGCGCCTCCGCCGTCTGTCGTGCTGCTATTCCCCTGGACTCCCATTCATTTCCCCTCTCCCCTGAATCCGCCTTGTTTCCCCTTTATGCGGCGAATTCGCCGCACTTCCCCTTTGGAAGTCTACATTTCCCCTTTCGCTCCATGCCCTTCTGTCTGTGAGGGATAACCATTCCTCACAACCTGACAGCCAGTCGCATGGCTGTTAGATCAAATGGGGGAGCTCCAGCAAGCACCTGCAGTGCCACAGTGGACACTGTTCGGCATACCGGTAGGCATCCAAGCAGGATGAGCCTCTGGCAGGATATGAGCCGCCTCCTGGCAACTACTTGCTTCGTAAAGCCATACCAAACTGAGGCACCAAATAGTGCACAAGGCACCATGAGTCCGGCATATATGGTCCGCTTGTCGCGAGGACTGACACCCCAGTCGACTCGCAGTACGCGTGCCAAAGCGCCAACGACTCCAGCCAGCTTATCGCGTAAAGACGCGATGTGCGGGTGAAAATTCAACCGCTCGCCGGCTGTGATGCCAAGGTACCGATATTTGTCGGCATATGGTAGGCTTGCTCCAGCAAACCGTACCAATAACCGCCTATTCGGTGATAATGCACCTTTCAGCAGCATGACAGCCGTCTTGCTAGTAGAAACGGATACACCGACTTCTACTCCCCATGCTCCTACGATGGACATCAACTGCGCTCCTTTCCTCTCCAGTTCAGCTAGGGAATCTCCCTCGATGAAAAGCAGCAAATCGTCTGCATATGCGCTGAAAACACAGTGTGGTTCCAGACGCTGGAAAAGCGGGTCCATCACGAGGTTCCATATTAACGGACCACTGACAGACCCCTGTGGGCAACCTCTTGTCACCGGAACAGTGACTTCTCCATACCTGCTGACAATACTTGCGCACCTACCAGAGAAGAAGCTTCTCCTCAAGCTGGCTTCTCGGCATCCGGAGTCGATCAATCTGCGCAGCGCGGCACTCCACTCCACGTGGTCAAAGGTCCTCCACACAGCGTCCTGGACGAAATCCAAATTGCCATCTGCAGCCATCCTGAAGAACCTCCTTCATCCGATTCACCATGATCCCTTTAAGCACCTTGCCAAAAACAGGTAGCAGACAGATGCCACGATAAGAGGCAGGATCGCTCCTGTCCTTATCCGGCCCTTTGAGTAGTGCCACTACTCTCGGGCGCTTCCACTCAGTGGGGAAGTATCCTTGGGCCACGCAGCGGGAAAACAAGGCTGTCAGGTGCTGAGGAATTGCACGCCACAGCGCCTTGAAGAGCGTACCAGTGATGCCGTCCATGCCAGCAGAGCGCCTGCTCTTCAACCTAGCGACACAAGCATCCACCTCGAAGGCTTCGAGGGCAGGAGGAGCCTCGTCTGGGATGGCTATGTGCGTATTCGACTCCGCAACTGGAAAAAAGTTACGGAGGAGCACACCCGCGCAGTCGTGCCATGTTACGACTAGCCCGCCATCTGAACGAAGGCATCCAAGCTCGGTAGTCTTCTTTCGTCCCCGGCATATTCTGTAGACGCGCCCCCATGGATCATCCTGATGGTCTCCCACGAAGCGACGCCAGTTTTCCTCTTTCGCCTTTAGGATGAGCTTCTTGTACTGCCCTGAAGAGATCCTCAGTGCAGCAGTAAGTCCCCCAGCCTCTTCGGTGCCACTACGACGGGCATCCTGAAGCCGACGCCTCAGTCTCCTGACCTCTTGGCGCTTAGTTCGGCGGTCCACCAAACTACTCTCCGTGGGGCTCTCGGCGATCTGCGTCCCAGCACTTGGTCGCACAACTGGTGTACGAGCGAGCGCACTGCAGTCACTTGGTCAATCAGCGGCGTCTCCTCGAAGTCCTCAGGCAGTTCACTTGCCAGTCGTATCGCTTCCTCACAGAATAATCGCCAACGCGCATTTGAGAGGTTACATGACGGCACAGGAGCAAAGCTCTCAACTGTGTCTGATGGGTCACGAGTCACCACAACAGTAATGATGTTGTGGTCGCTAAGGTCCCATTCGTCCACTCTCCAGTCATATGCAGCCCACATAGACGCTGGCCTCTGCGACTTTCAAACGTGAATGTCTCACTGGCCTCGTTCAGTACACTGGCTCGGCTTCTGAGTAACCACTCAGACAGCAGCTCACCCCTGGTGTGGTTCTCTTGTCTCCGAGCATGCTCGGAGAGCTTACTGAACCACATGGGGGACACCGCGTTCGCGTCAAGGCCAAAGATGACAGGAGTGCGGCTGCCTAACAGCAGCACTGCATCTAAGTACGAGAGGTACGGCTCCAGTGGTTCGTGGTATTGACAGTAAGCGGAGCTCAGGAAGCATATGTCAAAGTCGGTGATCAGCGGTTGTATTGGCATGCAGATGGCGTCTGGATCATCTATGATGATGGCAGCCTTTTTTCTCGAGTCCGCGAAAACTCGCATCCCGGATGGGAAGCCCGTTATCCTTCCTCCTCTGTCCACGTAGGGCTCCTGCACAAGTGCAATCGAGTGGCCTGAGTCGCGCATGCGGACTCCGAGCTCGATCGTCGCAGCTCGGCCACGACCACAATTTGCTTGAATGAAGCTAAACATGTTAATGTCTAGCTGCCACTCTCGCTAACACCGCAGCGTATATGGGGCACGTCCCCGAGAGCATGTGATGCCCATCAGGTAGCCTCCTCTGTCTGCAATTCCTGCAGCTTACCTGCTTGGTGCACTTCGCGGCAGTGTGGCCAATGTCACCACATTGACGGCATGTGGCGTCCTTCGAACGGCACTGAGACACCTTGTGGTCGAATCCAACGCACCTATGACAAGCATAGGTACGGACGAGCGACCGGCAACGGAACGAAAACCACTTGATATAGACCCGTCCGGTCTCCTCAAGTACAGCCAGTCCGCTCTCGTCCACCTCCAGCGTCAGATTGACTCTGTCGCCATCAGTGATGGACCAAAGCTTCGTCTCCATGTGGACTTTCCTCTTAAAAGCTGTCATATCCAACTGCTCCTTGAAGTGGTTCACATAGAGTTCCTCCATAAACTCCTCCGGCGAAATGCTGGTGTCCACGTCGAACACTGTGATCCTCGGGTTGGGGCTCCGGTTTCGCTGGACATCGAGGCCAACTTCTGCAAATTTGGTGTTTGCGACAACCCTCTTCATCTCACTCTTGGACGGAGTGCGAATGATGGCTCCACCACGACGCAGCTCGCGCACATCGTGGACTCGGACGCCAAGGGTTGGAGCCACTTCCTTCAAAATCCTATCTGCCACTTGCTTCCCCGTGATCGCGGGGTCCTGGCTGGTCACCACAGCAGGGTGGTGCGGGCATCTGCACCTGTGAGGTGATCTCCAACGCCGAATTTCGCAGCAGCATCGCTACGACGAGCTCGTCATAGCGCGCAATCGCTGCATGAACGGCGTAAGCAGCTTCGGCTTCCATCCTTCCTCGATAGACTGCATCTTTCACGCTCAGCTGTACGGCGGACAGCTCGGCAAGTACTGCAGACGCGCCCTGGGCAACAATGCTCGCATCGCGGAGCATCAACCCTAGCGCGGGCAGCGGCAGCAGCCAAGGCAGCAGGCATCGCAGTGGCCGGAACAGCAGTAGGAGCAGCGTCAGTAGCTGCGGCAGAGGTTCGGGCAAGGGGGGCGGCAGGAGCAACAAAGGTGTGCTCTGACTCGTCAACAAGGGTGGCCCTCTTGGACTGCGCCCAATTGGTCAGCGATGACTCCGGCGACTCTTCTGGAGCCTTTCCTCGCTTCTTTCTTGCTCTGCGGGCACCACGGGTACTCGTCGAGCTACCCTTGCTCATGAGGCTGGCCAAGCTCGAAGAGCGGCTCATCTCTCCCGGCGTCGGCGTCTCGCTCATTTCTGAGCTGTTACAAAATTGTTACCCGAAACACGTACCGGGGATAGCGACCTCTATCGGCGGTTTTCGAAACGTTTATCCGCGACACGAACCGCTAGTTCGGACACGCACCAAACGCACGACAGCGGTCAAAAGCTGGCTGACACAGCGACCGCGGACACAAATCCGTAGCCGAGACACAACCCGCACGCACACTGTGTTAGGCTCACCGATTTCTCACTTTGAGTACCGCAATGTATTTTATGGCTTTGTTTACGCCAAACTATGCGACGATGGCTTTGCTTATCAGCAAGTACCGCAAACGTTCGCAATGTAAACAAAGACTTCTGTGGACAGCGAGTCTTATCTTACAGAAGTTGGGGCTCCGGTAGGCAATCACAACAGAAAAACACAAAATCGACGAAGTTTCGAGAGCGCGCACAAAAACACGTCCGATCACTTCAACGACTTGAAAACGACTGTGAGGGAGCGGATACAGTATGGATTAGGTGGATCCATTTCTGTTTAATTTTGTGATGCCTCTAAGACTTGGAGGAAAGAGCATCATATGGTGGGAGGGATCGCCGTGGCAAGTCCACCAAAGCCACATGTCTAGGGATTCAATGTTGTCCAGTAGTCCGTCCGATTGGATTTGTTGATGTTGTTTATTATTATACCCTTGCAAAGGGTATTATAATTTTGCCCAGAAGTTTGCAACGAATAGAAATATTAATTTCCGACCCCATGAAAAATATATATTCTTGATCAGGGCGACGAGCTGAGTCGATTGAGCTTTGTCCGTCCGTTTGAGTGTCTGTCCGTCTGTCTGTCTGTTCGTCTGTCTGTTTCTACGCAAACTAGTCTCTCAGTTTTAAAGCTATCGAGCTGAAATTTAGCACAGAGTCTTATTTTTACTGCACGCTGCTAGTATGTCGGAACCGACCAGATCGGAAGACTATATCTTATAGCTGCCATAGAAACCATCGGTCGGAAAATGGGTCTTTGGTTAGGTTAGGTTAGGTTGCGATGGCTGAGAGCGACATGTCGCTCTCCCACTTAGGCCGCCAGGGCCCGTTGCGATGCCATATATTCCCTGTTAACCCTTTATTTCATAGGGAGGTTAATACTGAACCATTGTGTGGACAGAATAAAATTAAGAAGAGCTGGGATCTCTAGCTCGGATGTCTTCGAGAGATTGGTTAAAAGGGGTTGACCCAGAATTCTAAGTCTCCTCCTACTCAGAGCAGGACAGTGGCACAGGAGGTGCTGTACCGTTTCCTCCTCTTTCTCATATCTGCAACTTCTACAGAAATCGTGGTGTGCTACGCCTAGGCGTGGTGCGTGTCTGCCAATAAGACAGACAGTGACCCGTCAGGCACCCACCAGAAGGGCTATGTGTTCCCTTTTAGCTGTGTGTTAAGGTAGGTGGCAGCTTCCTGGATGGCTACCACTTCCGCTTGGTACAGACTGCAGTGGTCGGGAAGGCGGAAGGATAAGTTACCTAAACTACGGGGGGAGAAGACACCCCCTCCTACTTTTTCGTCGAGCTTAGAGCCATCCGTGTAGATATTTATGGCGTTAGCTCTGCTATGGGAAAGGTTTTCCCATTCGCTTCTGCTTGGGATGTTGACGTCGTTCGATTTGTCGAACGTCGTTTGAAGTATACAGTAGTCCGTATTTGACGGTATACCAGCTTGGTGGCCGAGTATAGTAGAGTGTCCGAAATTACCCCCGTGATAGCCATCTGTTTTGCTTCGAGGTCTAGTGGTATGAGATAAAATATGGTGTTAAGCGCTTCCGTTGGTGTGGTTCGGAGCTAACCGCTCATACATATCTCAGCGCTTCTCTGTGTACCTTATTTAGGCTGTTCAGGACAAATTATTTCCCGAGTGCTGGCCACCATACTAAGTAAAAGTAAAATTGGCTCAAACAGCACCTCCAGAAGGGCCAGGGGCCAAGCTTCTCTCAATCTCTTGGCGAGTGTGCTTATAATTTTTCGCACAAGAGAAAGGGACCTACAGCTTAACGCCGAATCCGAACGGCAATAGTTAGAGAATTTTTGCTTTTTCATGGCTAGTTACTTCACAGGTGGCGCCAGTAGCTGGTGAAGGTGATCGGGTGTGTAAAAGCTTTTTTCTTAAGAAAGAAAAAACTTTTTCTATTAGATGGTCCGAGGCGGGATCGAACCCACAACCTCCCGCACCAGCAGCCACACATACTACTGGTACGCCACGCCCGACCACTTACTAGTGATCCACCATACCAGTGATCCATATAGCAGTATAGGGCGTACTATGGCTGTGTAAGGCCAATGTACTATATATGCGGTCATTAACATTTGGCATTGTCTCCAAATGTTAGGCTTACTCCATTGATTTTAGGAGGGATAAGGTTAGGAATTTTGTATCTCCTGGTGAAGAGTACTAGTTCCGTTTTGTCTGGCTTTACACCCAGACCACTAGATGTCGTCCACTGAGTCAGTGTTGTCAGTCCGGTCTGCATAAGGTCACACAGCGTCTGTGTGAAGATTCCACATTTAAAAATTGCAATGTCGTCCGCTTAGGCCACCACCACGTGTCCCTCCGCCTCCATGTACCGAAGTAGTTGATTAACTTGCTGTACGCATGTTGTGTGTGTACTAAATGAGAGGGGTTTATAGTCTGCCTTAGGTAGGTGTCTATAAGTCTCTCTAGGGTTTTGAGGAGGAACGAAGATAGGCTGATTGGCCTATAGTCATTTGGTTTTACATGTGAGGGCTTGCCAGCCTTTGGTATAAAGATTTTCCTAAGACAAGATTCGCCAGAGGTTGATTCTATATTGCTACAGAAATGGGCCCAAGATGTACGTTTAGCCCGTCTAATAGCTTTTTTTGTATATACAAATCCCAATCGGTTTTTTGGTCATTGTGTTTGGCTACGTTGAATGTATGCCTACATTCTTTCCTGAGATTATCAAGCTCTGCAGACCACCATGGTGGTTTAAAGGTGGATTTTATTTTTCTAGGGGGCAGGCCCTATCGAACGAGTCTTTGTACGCGGTGGTAAGCGTTTCTACAAGCTCGTCTATCTGATTTCCTGTACTTGGTGTGAATGGTGGGGACATTTCAAGCTTTCGGACTAGGAATTTATTGTGTACTTCCCAGTTTGTCTTTTTTGGGTTCTGAATCCTATTGGGTAAAGGGCATTTATTGGTTAATACGAACTCTATGTAACGGTGGTCAGAGTAGGACTGCTCCGTTAGCACCTTCCATGATACCATATGATCATAAAGTTCATCAGAGATGAGAGTGATGTCTAAAACCTCTCTCCGGTTTTTAATTATGAATGTTGGGTCAACACCCTTGTTGGCAATATGCAAGTTGGTTTGCAATAAAAAGTTGAAGAGAGACTCACCTCGCTCATTTATATTTGTGCTGCCCCATAGTGTGTGATGTGAGTTGGCATCGCCCCCTAGTATGAGGCTAGTGTTGAGTGTGCTGCTCCCAATAAGGTATTGGAATAGTTTTGGTGGTGGAGGGCCCTCGCTGTCGTGAGTCAGATAAAAGGATGCCAGCCTGATGGTCGAACTCCTCAGTTCCAGGCTGACCCTTGTGATGTCTCCATCACTGAACTGAGGAAGTAAAATTGTATTATAATGCATTTTGGTTAGAATACATGTGCGAATCTTACCCTTACCCTTGGTGTGGAAAAGTTTGTACTTTGGTGTCCTCAAGCCGTTGATTCTGTCTCCAGAAATCCACGGCTCTTGGACAAGTACGACGTCTACTTCGCCTGAGGAAAGGCGAAGTAGAAGAGCAGCGGTTGCTGCTTTACAATGGTGAAGGTTTATTCGTAGAACCTTCACCATTTTGTATGTTGATCTCCTCCGTCAGCTTATCATCAGGATCTTCCGAATGGAGAAATTTCTGCTCGCTGTAGAATCGACCGAAAGATGGTCCGTAGTCAGACCCAGACGATATGTAGCCACAGCGCTCCTCATGTGGAGGGGTACGCTCTACATCCATCTCTACGTCTCCTTGAGTTCCGTCATGAACTACATCGTCAACGCTAGCTGCTAGGTTAGCAAGCGCCTTAGTGTCTGTCTTACAGACCTTCATATACACCCGCTTTAACCCATTGTTTAGGGTTCCGTCACACCGTTACTCCACGGATTCTTTGTCTATTTGGAAAGTGACCAAAGTGGTTGCCCTGGTTGAGCGCTCCACTCTGACCACCCTCCAGTTGCTGGTAGGGGCACCGGGGTTCAGCATCCTCATCAGCTGTAGAATATTTTCTGGGTGCACGGGTAACCAGACTCGGGCCCTCGAATAAGATTGTATGGCTTTGGCGTCGACCACCTTCAGTCTTGCGCCAGGGTATATTTCGCCGACCTTGTTGATGGCGGCCTTGTATAGATCTGCTGATCTATCATCCTCGCATGCTTCTAGTCGGATGTTCACCTGAAACCTTCCTTTGCGACACGGCTTATTGACGCCTCAATCCACTTCCAGTGGTGTAATGGGATCGCGCCAAAAGGGTTACCCTCGTTCAAGACACCCACAATCTTTTTATCCTTCGCCATCTCAGCAAAGGAAACCCGGAGAGGGGCTCCGTGAGTTTTCGGTCGTTTGGATGAAAGCGGTTGCTGTTCATCCATAGACGGATCCCTCTTTGATGTGGATGGCACTTCGAGCTAGGTACCGTTTTTTGGCTTATCCTTTGTCTCAGCGGGTGGCTGTTTGGGTGGGGTCATGTCCGAAGAGAAGTTCGGTAAAACTTCCCTCGCCCAGGCTATGTCCTCCTGAATTTTGGCATAATCCTTCTCCGACGTCTGGTCCTTCCTGATTGGGTTGGTTGCCAGACGTTTTAGGATTCGGTATGCCTTCTTCTGTTGCTCGGTTCCAACCGTGGCTTGGTTGGGTCTGGTGTACACCACGGCCCTGCTGCAAATAATTTCGGCCTTTTCTACCGCATTAGAAGAAATCCCAGCTGCTGGTTGCTGACTGGGGGTTTTCTTCTTTGCGGCATCAGAGGGCTGCCCATTTTTCACAGCAGGAGCCGTGTTGTTGCCTCCTCGAGGTTTCGAGATGCTTCCGGCTTGTGGTGCGGAAGTTTTAGGCACAGAGTTGTTTCTACTCATGACCTGGTGAATTTTATAAATAAAATAATATTAAGTAAAATTATGACTGTTATTTTTAGCCGTTTAAACTGCCAGGCACCCTCATCACTTGCCCCTGCTTGAAACAAACTTGCACAACAAAAACAAGAAAACAAGAAAAAAAATGTACTTTCTTGTTTTATTATTAAGTTAGGATTCAACCTTAAAGGCCTGTTCTGAGAAGCGCGGAAAACTTAGCTCGCTAAATTGCACATAATAAATTTAGCATCCACATAAATTATTAGTGAGCCCATATCTAAGCCAAAGAGACCAAATACAGAAACGGCCACACAGGGGATCAGCTGTTTTGTTTTGTTTACAAACAAAAGTTGAAAGTGTTTTTTGGACTTCTACTTGAAGGATTATTTGGAAGTCTGCCGTTCGGGCAACTGTAATCGTTTGGAGAAGTGTGTACAAGAGATTGGGTCATCCGCCAACAGTGTGGGTCAGCTGAAGCAGTTTGTGGAGTACATAGTGCTTCATGCGGCCCTGACGAATGCCCAGATATGCGACAATATGGGGGGGTAGCACTTTTGATGCTTGATTCAAAGTTGGTTGAATATGCATTTCTTTGTAGGAATGCTGCTATCGTCTCCAGGATTGGAAAATATATTTTTAGTTTTCATACAAAATTATTGTTTTATTTAAAAATCCTCCTCCTGGCGTTCACGTTTGACAGCCACGCCCACACCGCTGGAGCTGGCAATGCTGCCCACAGCAGTCGCATCGCTATCCAACTCTATTTTTAGCTGGTCCGCGGTGGTGGTAAACTGGATGACCGGGTTTGGATGTCACCACCTGTTTGTTTGGCATCCACCGAGTGCGGACGCTTGCGTCCGTTGGCATAGGAGACGATTTTAGGGGTATGACACTCCAGTGCTGATTTCCTGACTTTCTTGGGTTTGGGTTGGGTTTCCTTAGTTTTGGGTTTTGTAAAGTTGATAGTTAGCGACCTTTCTAAATTGTAGAAATTTGGGTATTGCCGGCTCTAGGTCAAGTGAAACACACAAAAATGTATGATGTTTTCCAATATATTTCGGTTGCTCCTCGGCAACCATCTTCAGGGACACTACAAAACAATTTACCAATTACAATTTAACATAGATTCAATCAAAACAAAACAAAAAAGAGATTTTTCACATACATTATTTTACACGTCTGCTCCGTTCGGCGTGGAGTTGGATACTGATCTATTATTTGTCAGTAAGTGTCTGTATAGGTGAGCACAGTTTTCCGTGTCCGTCTTGTAGTTAAGTCTCTTGTCTGTTGGTGGGTCAATTATATGTAGCATCTCTATAGTGAAACGTTTGCTGTAGTGGTTTTCTTGCTGCAGGATTGTTGTTGCTTCAAAATTCGGCGAGTGTCCGCTATCCATACAGTGTGTCGCGAGCGCCGTTTTTTGTATGGTTGATTGATGTCTGAGTTTGTAGTCCGATCTATGTTGGAATATTCTTGTTTTTAATTTTGATTTTGTTGTACCAATATACAATTTGTTGCAACTGTTATCTGCATTTCCATTGCATGGTATCTTGTAGATCAAATTACTCCTGTCGGCTGTGGCTATTTTGGACTTCGTCTTATTGAAGAAGTTTCTCATTGTGCTATTGGGTTTGTGGGCTAGTTGTGTGTCATGTTTGTTGAAGCAGTCTGAATGGGCGAACCGTTCAGAAAGCTTAGGGACATATGTTAGAGACTTATAAATTCTGGGTTGTTGTTTTCTTTTGGAAATTGGTTGGCCGTTCTTCTTAATCAGGGATTTGATAATTTTTGTTGGGAAGTCATTGTCTTTCAAAATTTGTTTAATCTCTGAAATGGTCTCCTTATGATATATTTCGTCACTAATTTTCATCATCCGTTGTATACAACCCCTTGCTGTATTTATTACCATATTTCTCGGGTGCTTGGAATGGTAATTGATGATTCTGCCTGATGCTGATGGCTTCTTGTACCACCTTAGCTTAAGTTGATTCCCCTGTCTGTTAATTGTGGAGTCTAAATATGCTTGTTTGCAATTCGTCTCCAATTCCATGGTGAAATTTAAATTCCTGTGAAATGAGTTTAGTGCGTCAAGTGTGTTTTGTATCTCTTCTTCTTTGGTGATGGCAAAAAGATCGTCTACATATTTTGTAAGCAATCTTGGAGGGTGCTTTAGTTTTATGACTGTGCTGTCAAGGAGTTCCTCCATCACGATGTCCGCTATAACTGGGGATGCTGGGGATGCCATTGGCATGCCTTTTAGCTGTGTGTATATGTCGTCCTCAAATTTAAAGAATCTATTTTCTACAATGCAGAATCTTAAGATTTCCATAAAAAGTTGTTTGGGAATTTTCGTATACTCTTGTATCTTAGTCCATTTTTGTCCAATAGTCTCCAACGTTAGTTCTACAGGTATGCTCGGGAATAAAGAGACTACATCAAATGAAATTAGTCTCTCATCGTCGCATATATACGTGTTGTTCGTTCGTTGTTTGAACTCAATCGAATTTTTGACGTTGTATGTTGAGTCCACCGTAAGATTCTTCAGAATTTTGATTATAAATCTGCAGAGGCCATGCGACGGTGCCCCGACGGACGAGCAAATTGGTCGTAGTGGAGTTCCTTCCTTGTGGTTTTGGGTTTTTGCTGCTGTCGACAGACGCTCCCTCTGTTGCACTGCACTGTAAATAAACACGGCCGGGCGAGCGGTTGCGGGCGCATACACCTGTGTCTGCTGGCGGCTTCCAAGGGGGTGGAAAACCAGGTCACAAAACAAACCAGCTTCAAAACACTGAAGCAGCGGAAACAATAAAAAAAAAACTCCGATGTCGTATGGCACTGGTAAAAAAAAGTGGCACTACTTGTCACTATTTTAGACGCGATATGCACAATAAATTTGTGATTTAAAAATTTTATTTGCGGAGCGGGAAAAAGTTTCTTATGAGAAAAACTGTTTTGTTTGTAATGTTAGCGTCCTTAAACTCGGCCATTATTAAAATTATATGCTTTCAAACAGATTTGCCAACTTTGGTCAAAATCGGATGACTATATCTTATAGCTGTCATGGGACCGATCTGTCGGAAAATGGGTCTTTGTATAAGTTGATCGACATCGGGTGACTATATCTTATGGTTGTCATAGGACCGATCGGTCGGAAAATGGGTCTTAGTGAAAAAAACTTCAACACAGACGAAGTTAGCTTGGCCTTCTCGTTTTTATACTCTGTTCCAAAGGTACACAGAGTATTTAATTACCCTATAGAGTATATGTATTCTTCATCAGCATCAACAGCCGAGTCGATATAGCCATGTCCGTCTATCTGTATGAATCTCAGAGACTATAAGAGATAGAGACACAAATTTTTGCATGCGCATAGGTGTATACCGTGCGTCTCAATTGAACAGGGTATTTTGTAGTCGGGAAACTCGACTACAGCGCTCTTACTTGTTTTCTCTGCGGGAGTTGTTTTCTGATTGCGCGCCAGGTGAAGACCGCTGATGATTTGGTAGAGATACCAATGAAACAGCTGTTCGGTCAACTAACCTCCTTTGTGGTGTGGTGTGTCCCTGTTTTAAAGTTATGTACAAATATAGCAAGACGGCATAGCGACATAATTCCGACGACATAATTTCGCCCAGTACATTTGGAATCGAAATTATGTCGTTTTCGATCGAAATTATATCGTTATAAAATGACATTATTCCGACAAAACAAAACGACATTATTTCGCTCGAAATTGTGTCGTTTTAAAACGACATTATTTCGCTCGAAAATATGTCGTTTTAAAACGACATTGTTCCGACAAAACAAAACGACAATTTTTCTCGCGAAATTATATCGTTTTAAAACAACATTGTTCCGACAAAACAAAACGACATTATTTCGCGCGAAATTATGTCGTTTTAAAACGACATTGTTCCGACAGACAAAAACGACATTATTTCGATCGAAATTATGTAGTCATAAGTCGACACTATTCCGACAAAACAAAACGACATTATTTCGATCGAAATTCCAGGCGTATTGCTGAATTCGATGGCGAATTTCATGAAGAACAAAATGCAAAGTGTCCGATTTGCAATCAAATTGTAAACGAAGCCATAAAAAATGTTTATATTTATACAAAATAAACATTACAATTGATTACTAGCTTTTAAAATAGAGAAGATAGCAAATTTTCCAAATGGATTTTTTGCTGAATTCAAATCAATTGTCAGTTTTTGCCCAGCACGTCAGGTGATCGCCCAGGAGATATTTGCATAAACGTGTGATGTTTTTTTTTTTTTTATTATTTGTTTATTAATATAAATTCGTAAACTTAATTTTTACCCTAATAAACAATGGTTTACAATATTAATTCGTACCTTGTCCCTTCGTGGGCTCTCTCGTACACTTAAATAATTAGGATTTTTTTTTTTAATTTACTATCTTATATTTACAAAATACTTAAGCTATTAAAAATAATGTATCTATATATTTGTTATGAAACAAAATCATTGCATTAATTTTTAAAGTTTTTTTGGTGTGGATAAAAAAAGTAAAAGAAAAAGTAATAGATGTAGATAATAACTATATTAGACTAGTTGTTGCGCAACCATTACATTTTGGAGTATTTTTGAAAGATAATACCATCTCTTTTAGAAATGGTTTGGCTAAATCTAAGTTCATTAATTTCTAAGGAGCTTAATCTTTCTATTTTTTTTTTTTTTTTATTTTATTTATTTTGAAATACCATCCTTACGCTACAAGTTACAAAAAACTTATATATTATTGCGTTAGTCACAAGGGCAAAGTAACATTTTAATTTGTGTTGATTTTACTTACTACCTAGAAGCAGCTTCGTGATACAATAATGACATGAAATTAAACTTAGATGTAATCTTAAGTAACTGAATTATTTAAATTAATAATAATTATTACAATTTTTTTGCTGTTTTTTTTGTTGTTGTTTTTTTTTGTGTTATGCTTCTTCTTTCTTATTGTGTCCCTATAAGTACTCTTTAAGATTCACTTCTCAGATGAGATTTTAAAATCAATTGAAACTGCGTGGAGTTGTTAATTGTTTTCAAACTATGTGGTAGTTGATTTTGTTCGAACAGCGAAATGAAGAAATGTTTTTCGGAGCTGGATAGCTTGTATCGTAAGCACACTAAGTGGCACGTCCTTCTAGATGCGCAGAAGCTTAACATTTCAAAAAGATACGACTGCTCATTTGTGTATATAATCTTATGAAGAAGTGTTAATGCTCTTAGTCTTATCCAAGATTGTAATGAAAGGTTAAATATATTTATTGAAACGTCTGATATCCGGTCAAAGCGAGTACGATTATATATATATCTTGCGATATTATTAAATGCCACTTGCATTTTGTGTTGGCTTCTGGCGTCAGAAATACCAATAACCTCAATGCCATAAAACAGTCTTGAAGTTAAATATGTCTTAGCAATTAATAGTCTCAGCTTGGTTGGTATAAAGTCTTTAGTCAGGTACAGTTGCCTGAGAAGTCCATACAATTTTCCTACAGATCCGGTGACATGATCACTCCAAGTTAAAGTTTGATTAAAAGTAAATCCTAGGTTGCTCGCTCGCTCTACATACTGTATTGGTAAATTGTTAATTTTCAATGATGGCAATCCTACGGTGCTAACAACCTTGCTGCTTATAACTATACACTTGGACTTAACTGGGTTAAGGTCAACGCCATTCTTATTTGCCCAGTCATTAAATTTACATAGATCTCTATTACATATTTGAACACATTCATTAAACTGCGACATGGGACGAGAAACATAAAGTTGAACATCATCTGCATACATATGAACTTCAGAATTAGAGAAAACTGATGGCAGGTCATTGACATAAACAGAAAATAGTAAGGGCCCGAGAATCGATCCCTGGGGTACACCACGTTTTAGGGTCAATAGCGATGAGGAAGCCGTACTTGTAGCTACCAGTTGTTGTCGATTACTTAGATAAGATTGTAGCAGGTCAACATTCGATTTAGTTTAGTGCATAATACATCGTGGTTAACTGTGTCGAATGCTTTACTGTAATCTAGTAGTGTCAATAATGTTATATTTCCATTGTCAATTTGTTTTCGAATGTCTTCCGTTATTTTGAGAATTGCTGTGGTGCAACTTCTTTTCTTTCTAAAACCTGACTGATTGTTATTGAAAAGATTATTTGAAGTCATGAATTCGTTAATTTGTTTGGCCATCAGATGTTCAAGTATTTTAGATAAGTACGGAAGTATAGATATTGGTCTGTACTCATTAGTAGATTTGGGCAAAGGAACAACCTTAGCTAATTTCCAAGAGTTCGGAAATTTCGAGGTGGTAAAGGCGGTATTAAAAATATAAGTTAAGTAGGTCAATATTTTAGGGAGAATTATTTTTACGAACTTAGGGTTAATGTCATCCAGTCCAGTAGCATTCGATTTAATTAAAAGGATAGATTCCAGGACATCACACTGACTGACGCAGAAAAAGCTAAAATTATTATCACATTCTTTATAGGGAAGACTGTTCAGGTACATATATATTACACGTAATTTCAGGTACTGGTGAGTGCACAAACTTCCTGTTTAGTTCATCAGGGTCAACATTTATTCTTGTGGAGGACATAGGTTTACCAATTACCAAATTCTTTAAATTGTTCCATGTTTGTCTATTGGAGGTTGCATAATTAAATTTGCTGTGGTAATACTGACGCTTAGAAGAAATTATTAATTTTTGCACCGTCTTTCTTAGATTTCTATACCGCATTCGAAGGATTTCTGTTTTAAAGCGTTTCCATTTACAAAAGGCACCATCGCGAAGATTTATGTGTTTCTTTATGTTATTTGTAAACCACGGTTTGTCAGTATGTCTACATAATTTGCGCCGGAGCGGAACTGTGCGATCATAAAGGAACTTAATGCTATACTGCAAAAAGTCAAGTTGGGAGTCAATTGTAGGAAGATTATAAATTGAATTCCAATTGCATAAGTTAAAGTCATAATTCAATTTCTCATAGTCAATATTCTCAAAATTCCTATATTCAATCTCATAGTCACTATAGTCAAGTTTCATATTGTAGGTCAGAAAAATCAGGTCATGTTTGGAGAATACTGGCATAGCAATTTGGTCATACAGTAGAATTTTTTCTGGGTTGCTTACGAAAAATACATCTAATAGTGTATCACAAGTAGTAGTAAAATGTGTCGCAGCTGATGCATTTACAAGTTTTAGTTCAATAGATTCCATATTGTCTTGAAGATGGCTTTCACGTAGAATGTCACTATTAAGGTCCCTTTCGCTTGTGTCTTTTCTCTATCGCATTTGTAGCCAAAACAAAACAGCACGCAGCTGTTTGTCTTTGCTGACTCCGAAAACTGCAACGCCTCGATGGCTTCATGGTTTTTTTTCTGTTAACTTAACAGTGAGAGCGATTTCATTTCTGGTTATTTAGTCCTCTCTGGTTTGTGTATCTCTCGTATATTTTTATGTGATGTTGCCAAGACTGTTTGTTAGAAATTCGTATTGTTGTCATTGTCGGCATTGTTGCCAATCTTCACCAAAGTGACTTCTCATTTTATTGCCTAAGCGAATGACAACCTGTTGCCTGTTGAATGGCACCTGTTATCGAGTTCGCATTTATTTTAATTTATCTAGGCGCGCACTTTGAAATAAAATTTGGGAAGCTTCCGATTTTGGTAAATTCACACGCAAAGGAAATTGACTGAAAATTTTGTATGGAAATTATTTTTATCATACGAAAGCATAGTTTGCGAAAAATGTGTTTTTTTCCCATTTTCGAAATTAATTCCCCAAGATAGGAAAATGAGGTGGAGGGTGAAAAATAAAAGAATAAATAATACAAACACATTATTTTATAAGAATTGAAATAAGGGAAAATTATTGAAATGTTTTAAAAATTAATTAATTAATGAATCGCCGGAAAAGTCTGTATTGAAAAATTTTTTTCATCCGCTTGACTTAAAACTCGGCTTGTCAGCATAGTACGCGAAATAATTCGACACGTGTTTTCCCGATTTTGAAAAATCCGCCCACGAGGAAAATGGCCGGAAAATTCTGCATGCAAAATCCCATTTTTCATCCCTGTGACTTGAAACTTGGTTTGTAAGGATAGAATGCCAAATAATTTGTGATTTCAGTTTCCGATGTTGGAAAATCAGCCCCCAGGGTGTGAAAAACTCTGTATGGAAATCACTATTTTTCATCCGTATGAGTTAATACACGGTAAGGACAGTAGGCAAAATAATTTGAATGTGATTTCCCGTGACAGGAAAATTCACGACAAATGGTGGGAAATGGGTTGCGGGGGTGGGTATGAAGTTCGAGGTGAGAAAAAGGAGTTCTGGGAAGAGTTCAAGGCTTATTGTTCGCATAGCATACAATATTAATAATGACAGAGTTAAAGGACGTTTTCATTGAAAATAAAAAAGTTGTTCGCACTAAGACCCATTTTTCGACTGATGGTTCCTGTGGCAGCTATAAGATATAGTCATCCGATCCGGTCGGTTCCGACATGTTAGCAGCGTGCAGTAAAAAGAAGACTCTGTGCAAAATTACAGCTCGATATCTTCAAAACTGAGGGACTAGTTCGACAGACAGACAGACAGACGGACCGACAGACAGACGGACCGACAGACAGACGGACAAAGCTCAATCGACTCAGGTCGTTGCCCTGATCAAGAATATATATAGTTTATGGGGTCCGAAATGCGTTGCAAACTTCTGGGCAAAATTATAAATCCCTTTGCAAATTTATAAAATCAGGAGTTTGAGAGGATTTTGATTTTTTTGCTGACTGATGTTGATTGTCGGCACGTCTCGATTGCTTTTGGCCAGATATAAGGTTTTCGTGGTGCCACCTGGCCCATTTTTGCATCAAAATGACCAGCATTGTTTTCAACAAGTTCTGGCGATGGTCAAAGCACGGGTTGGTTTTATCAAACCACAGCGGATGCGTCTTCTGCGTCTCCCTTATGCACTTATCAAAAATAAAAGTGCAGATGTTGGCGCGATAAGGATTTTCAGCAAATTCCTTGCGGAATACCTGGAAGTGCACATTGCACACGCCGAAGCACGATCTGTGCATTCAGATTCAGTAGTTACCTCCAGCTGCTGCGCCTCCTCAACCTCCACCGACGGCTGCTCGTCGGGCTTTGCAATCCACTCTAGCTGAATTGCATCGTCCTCTTCGCAGTTTTTTCCCACCTCGGATTTGGTAATGATTTTCATCGACAGAAGGCGAGCAGTCAGGAACTGCAACTCTCGAGCAGATTTATTATTTTAAATCGCAGCAGATTCGCACAGAGGACTTGTTGTTTCAACGGCTGAATCGCTAATGCCGCAAAGCTGGTCGCAATGCTCGCACCAGCCAAATGCATGGCAAATTTGCGGTGTTGACGATTTTCACGTTTTCGGTCTGAAGCAGTGGACGACAAAAAGCAAAATCACATTTTGGCTTGGCATGTATGTGTGTGTAGCCACTGAACGAAGTTCAGCGACGAGCTCTGTGTGCCAACTTCGCAACGTTGGTCTGACGTCATAAGCATAAGCAAATTACAAAAACAAAAACCAACGCACATGTGCGAGAGGAGAGAAACACAAGCAAAAAATAAAAACAAAGAAGCATGGGCAAAGACAACGCTCTGTGCGTTCGTGTCCGAAAACTGCCAGAGCCTCGATAGCCTCATGGTTTTTATCGGACTAAATTTAAGATAGCGATTTCATCTCTGGTTATTTAGCCCTCTCTGCACACAAAGAAATCTGCGGTTAAATTCAACCAATATTGTGTGTTAGAAATGCGCAAACCCACAAAGTAGGTAAAATTAACCAAATTGTATAGTAACTTTCTCGTAAACCATTACGTAAAGAGAACTTTTGCTGTAGTAAATCTAACCGAAATTCTCGTTTAGAAATGCGCCAACCCACAAAATTAGTAATATTTACCGATGTTCACAGTGAGTACTTTTCTTATTGTGTTCACTGTAATTTTACCATAAAATTAGTTATTTAACAGCTGTTACTCAACTGAAGAAAAGTAGGGTTGGGGATACTATTTTAGCTGTCACAAGTTGCCAATCTACTTGAGCTCATCATCATCCCAGAACAGAACAGTTTTGGTTCTGAAACAATTGTTTGAATTAAACACATATTTTTATTTTATTTGAAAAATTTTTACTTACTTGGGGGGGACTCGAACTCTGGGCCCTTGGACTGAACACGATTGGACGGACGTCTTTACCAGTTACGCTACGGCGCGCGTTAATAGAAACGCGTCTAACATATTACTTGAATTGAATGTGCCTAAACACATACAAGAAAAATTTCTTAAATGTCGCATAAATGAGACCACTAGTAATTCTCAAGTTCAAATTGAGTGAAAGTACAATATAAATATAAGGGTCAAACTGAAATTTTCTCAATCAACAATTTTCGCGGTTAGATTTACTGTCGGTAGAGTTAGTCAGTGAAGCAAAAAAATTTATTTAAAAAGTTATACTATTTGTGCGGTAAGATTTACTTGTGGGTACAGTTAATTGCTGCAAAAACCAAGTATGAGATGAAAAAATCACGTCAGAGTCACTATTTCTATGGTAAAGTTACTGTTAGTTATAGCAGTAACTTATTAACACCACAAAATATGTGAAAATATATTTGTAGTTAAATTTACTTAAAGTACAGTTGTTAAATGCAACAACAAAACACGTGCTAAAATAAATACGTGAAACTTAGAATTTTTTCGGTAGATTTTACTGTTAGCACAGTTACCAAACAACAACAAAACCACATGCATAAAAAAATTGGAAAAAAGTTACTGTCAGCGTAGTTAATTTTACCCACCAAATTTTTTTGTGTGTGGTTGCTGCTTGGTTTCTCGCCGGTATGAACCAATTGCTCTTAGCAGTGCAGACTTTTCTCTCGGTCCGTCAAATTCTATAATTATTATTGGGTCCAGAACTGAGCGAGTCGGAGCACGTGGCCTCATCCGGAAAATCTCCGTGACTCTTGGTGGTGGTGCTAGATTGAGAGAAAAGCAGAGCGAGTTGAACATTGTTCTGAGATTCTCCCCTTCCTGCTGCGGAACTCCATGCATTCGCAGATCATTTGCTATGATAGCGTTTGCTACAACTTCGATTTTAGATGTCAACTTGCACTCTAGCATTCCCACCCTCTCTTTCAACGCAGCAATGTCCAGCGCCTCCCTCTCCAACTTCTGAAGTCGCTGGGCCATTTGGAGCAACTCCCCGGCCACACCACTCAGCCTTTCATTGAAGTCACGACGAATCCGCTCCTCAGCTTCACGCATGCTGGAACTTATATGCTCCGCCTGCTCCTCGAATCGTTGGTTGATCAACATAGTAAGCTGCGCAGAAGTTGCAGCTACATCAGAAGCCCTTCCAGCCTTCAGATCAGTGGACGAGCCATCGCTACGCAAGCGTTTCGGGTTCTTACTTGCCATATCTAGAAACCTCTAGACAGATAAACAAACCAAACAGATAACCATCTGAGTGAGTCTTTGAGAAAGTTTTTTTGTGTGAGTTTCTTTTGTTTTGTTTTTATACCCTGTTCCCATTAAAAATGGGAAAAGGGGATCATGAAGTTGTGCAAATGTATGTAACAGGCAGAAGGAAGCTTCTCCGACCCTATAAAGTATATATATTCTTGATCAGCATCAACAGCCGAGTCTATATAGCCATGTCCGTCTGTCCGTCTGTCTGTATGAACGCGTCGATCTCAGAGACCATAAGAGATAGAGACACAAATTTTGGCATGCACATAGGTGTATACCGTACCCAGATCAAGTTTGTTTCAGATTTTGAAAATATCCCCCCCTCCCCCCTCAAACTGCAAAAAACTGTCACAGCCACAATTTTAGAGTTAGAACCTGGTGGCTTAATATATACTATCCTAGGCCCTACATCTAACTACTCTCAAAAGGAAAATAAGATACGAGCAAAAACACAAAAGTTATTAAACAATTGTCTCAATTGAACAGGGTATTTTGTAGTCGGGAAACTCGAGTACAGCGCTCTTACTTGTTTGTCTTTCTGTTATGGCTCTCTCAATGCACAAACACTTGCAAGTGGTTAGGAGTTTGATATGAGCACACACACACACAGTCATGTGACCACAGTCAATTTGACAAAAAGTTTAAATTGTGTTATTTATTGATTGTTTTGGGCACTCAACTATCCCTGTGTATTGCCGCGGCTCTTAGCGAAATTTTAGGATGATCAAACTGAATTTTTGTGTTGATGCAGTGCACTGTGGGCAAAAAGTCCGTTATTTTTGCATAAAGTCTAATTTTGCAGCTAGAGCGTTCAAATTTGGCACAAAAATGTAAAATATTAATATAGAATTTCGGTTTATTTCTGTTTTGCAATAAAACTACTCCTTCAACCAATCCGCCCACACCCAAGTAAAAAAATAATTTTTTTTTGCTATTAATTTATAATTTTATTTACAGATAGGTTTAATCTTCTTCATCATCTAAGTCAATTTCTAGATAATCATCAGAATCATCAGCGGAGTCCAAATCTTCATTTTCTATTTCTGACGTGATTGTTTCATAGTTCGGGGGAGGTGGGCATTTTAAAAGATTTATTACTTCTGCCGGGAGGGGTTTTTTTTTAAATTTCTTTTGCCTTTCATTTAAGCAAATACTGGATATTAATGGATCAGAAGAATCCATAGCTCTATAAAAAACATCAGTCATATTGTTTAAGCGGCAATTTTTTCGGGCATGTGACTTCCTATCGTTTTTATAGTACTTGTTCCTTGCTTCTGAAGCATTTCCTCCTAAACATCCAACCGGAACCAAAGAGGAGTTTATTATTTGCCAGCCGTGTATTAATATTTTATGTACCGTCGGTGACATTGGATACCAAGGATAAGTATTAACATATTATAAAAATGTATCCTCACAAAATGCTTTGAATTTATCAACATCAACAGAACGCTCGCTTGAAATTGTGATCAAACCTACATACAAATTGTATAAAATGTTTTGATCAAAGCTTGTAATTGAGGAAAATAATTGGTAATTCGCGAATGCTCTACTAGCCGTGTTTCCATTATCGCTATTGCCACTTCTGTTTTGTTTGGGAATGCTTACATGTAGACCCATTTTTGTCCACATCATTTCCTGAATTTCCTTTTTCCGAGCCATCATTTCGATTTTGTTAGACTGGGTGATGTGCCACTTTTGAATTTTAAGCCTATAGGACACGTTCAATACAAATTCAAAAAATCGAATCCAGGCGTGCAATGGACTGACATCATATTTTAGAGTCGCTGGCCTGGGCTTAAAAACTTCGGAGTGAAAATCAATGGTCTCGAGGAGTTTTTTAGGTTTGACCCCACATATTGGGCAGCACTGAGTTGATGACGTACCAGTTAAAGCGTTAAGTACTTTACCATCAATAAGTGTCATTTGTGGTTCATAGGTAATGACAACTTTTTTGCCTTCCTTTCTATATATGAAATCCTTCAAACCGGCGACTTGCATATCCAAACATTCTTTTTCTCTTAATATTTTCTCATGGCTTTCCTTTGCGTACTCAATTTTAAGTGGCCTGCAGAACCTAACAGATTGTGGAGCTCTGTTATTCCAAATAATTCGTTGATTTGCATCTATTAATTTTAATGGTATAGTGCTGACAAAAAGGGATAGATCCAGGGAAGCAGGTTCTTCTGATCGAAACTTCTGCTTATATAAGCTTTGGCCAGTAGACCCATCAAATCCGTAGCTTACTATTAATGTGCAACGTGAAACATTTTCCATTTGAGATATAACCTATTTTTGCAGGAAAAATATTCTTTCGGCTGTATGGTCCAAAAGGTTTTGCATTGAAACCTGCGCACAATTTTCAGAAATTTCTGTTTGAGTTGGTCTGCAAATCGTTTTAGCTTCTTGAAGTGCTGAATATGGGGGGGAAATGTTGCAGCCACGAGCTTTATTAAGATGATGCATATTGATATACTGCTGTTTGGTAAGTCCATTTTCCAACAAAAATGCCAATGCTTCTTCAGGGGTAAGGGGAATAATCACCTGAGATTTCCGTCCTCCTGTCGTGTTCCCTGTCTGTTCTTCCCTGACGACTTTTAATGCGCTAAACAAATCATCCTCTTTGGCCTTCTTCGCAGAAACAGAAGCAGCATGTAATAAGTGCTGCGTTGAAAAGTCAGTGTCCGATGCAAGATCATTTGCTAATTTATGTTTCACACGCATTCCAGCCTGTGTATAGCTTAGCGTTGGTCTACCCATTTTAGAGGGAGATGGATCCGTAAGCTCTTCATCCAAGGTTAGGATAATCGCCTGCGAAAGCCACCTTGAGTGAGTAACTTTAAACCTTGACAACATACGGTTGCATTTAGGCAAATATTTCTTAATATGCGTGATAAAACTGCAAACTTTTTGCTCAATTTGATTAACGTGTGAGTTGCTGAGTTGACTTATTTTCATTTTCTCCAACATCCACTTCGTTACGGCAGAGTCGTCGCGTCCATTGTTGTCCCAAACCTCCAGCAGTGTTAAGCGGCGAAACTCATATTCGGCTGCAATATGTAATTTATGTCGAAAACGGGCAAAAACGGGCAAAGAATATTATTAACACCGTATTCTATATACTTTTACGAAAAACATACCAGTTTTAGTTGCTCGCAAGCGCGCGCGGCAAATAAGTTACACACCACAGAACACAATTACATTTGTTAAATTTGAGCTGTAAAAATACTCCAACAACAATTGACGATACACGACAAAACATACAGAACATATAAAAACTAACATACAACGTTGAATCTACATACCTGTACGATTATTTGCCACATTTCCAAATTGTCTTCACTTTACAGAAAAAGAAACAACAAACGAGCAAAGTTCATCGACATTCACAGTTGCATTTCGATAGGTCAGGCATGCATTTAGTAAGCTGACTTTGTTTGCGCGGCAATTTCAAACCGTACGCTTTAAAAATTTTTTCGGAACAGTTCTATTTTCTCTTGAGTATGCATAATTGGAAAACACATTAAATTTTGAGTATTTAAAATATAAAAAAAATACTTTATGCACAATTTGCTGACTTTTTGCCCATAGTGCAGTGGCTAAAAAAAATGTTTGATTGCAGAGCAATGATTTATGCGTCCTCTTCTCTCTAAATTCTGGGATTTTTATACCCTTGCAAAGGGTATTATAATTTTGCCCAGAAGTTTGCAACGCATGGAAATATTCATTTCCGACCCCATAAACTATATATATTCTTGATCAGGGCGACGAGCTGAATCGATTGAGCTTTGTCCGTCCGTCTGTCTGTCTGTCTGTCTGTCTGTCCGTCTGTCTGTCTGTCCGTCTGTCCGTCTGTTTCTACGCAAACTAGTCTCTCAGTTTTATAGCTATCGAGCTGAAATTTTGCACAGAGTCTTCTTTTTACTGCACGCTGCTAATATGTCGGAACCGACCGGATCGGATAACTATATCTTATAGCTGCCATAGGAACCATCGGTCAAAAAATGGGTCTTAGTGAGAAAAACTTTTTTGTTTTCAATGCTAGCGTCATAAAACTCGGCCATAATTAATATTTTATGGTTTTAAATAGATTTGCAAATTTTGGTCAAAATCGGATGACTATATCTTATAGCTGCCATAGGACCGATCATTCGAAAAATGGGTCTTAGTGAAAAAACTTTTTTGTTTTCAATGCTAGCTTCATAAAACTCGGCAAATATTAATATTATATGTATTCAAACAGTTTTGCAAATTTTGGTCAAAATCGGATGACTATATCTTATAGCTGCCATAGGACCGATCGGTCGGAAAATGGGTCTTAGTGAAAAAAACTTTTTTGTTTTCAAGTAAATCGTTCTTAAAGTCGGTGATTCTTAATATTAAACGCTTTCAAACTATTTTGAAAAAGTTGATCGACATCGGGTGACTATATCTTATGGTTGCCATAGGACCGATCGGTCGGAAAATGAGTCTTAGTGAGAAAAAACTTTTTTGTTTTAAATTTCATCTTTCTTAAACTCCGCGATTGTTAATTTGATATGTTTTCAAAAGGATTCGCGAAATTGGAAAATGGGTTGTAGTTAAACATTTTTTAGATTTTTATGTAAGCGTTCTTAAACTCTGACATTTCAAAAACAGCATTTGCAAGGGTATAAAAACTTCGGCACAGACGAAGTTAGCTTGGCCTTCTCGTTTTTTTATTATTTGCTCTTCTGAACCTGTGGTAGAGTATGGGAATGCCTTCTCTGTTTTGAATATAATTTATCTAAATAAAGAAATGCTTCTGGTGGCACAAAACCATTTTCTAGTGTGCTTGTTATATATTTTTGACTAACATGAAAGGGTGCCAGGATAAGGTTGTTATTATCACAAGCAAAGCTTTTTTGGATGTGATTTCTTATGATTTTTATTATAAAGTTGTCTATTCTTATTATGTTTGCTTTATTATATAGTTTTTTGTTGGAGTAGTTAAACGTGTGATGTTTACATTTATAGGTGCTGTGACCGCATTAATTAACCTTTTCCAACCAAATGTTTTGGTTTTAATGTAAGCTGCATTGAATGATCTTACAGAAAAACCAAACACGTTTGGATTTTGTTCATAAGCTACAATTTTAATTGATTTTTAAATGGAAAATATGGTTATTTTATGATCAAATTATTATTTTTTCCCTTGTTTAAAAAATTCTGAAAAATGGTCTGATGACAGAAAAATATCTTAGGAAATATTAATAGACAGTCCTCCTCTAATTTACCACATCTTCAGTTTTTTGATATAATAGCTCTTTTCAAAATTATAGCCCAAAAACAATAAAAATTTTCCATTTTTTTTTGCATGATTTTGAAATTTCTTGTAGTTTGATAATAACAAGGTAGTTAATGGAAAACAAAAGAGTGCCTATTAAAAAATTATTTGAAATTAATTTTTGTTAATTTAAAGACATTTTGGAAGTTAATATTATTTTAAAAATGTAAAAAAGAGAGGTAAATTTTTATAGTATTTGGTCCATTGCTTTAAAAAGAGCTATTATATCAAAATACTGAAGATGTGGTAATAATTATTTAAAATAAATGGACAATTGATTTGAATTAAGCAACCAATTATACATATGGAAAGTTGGCTATCTTTTCTGTTGCAAAAGCTGGCCTTTTTTTGTAAGCCAGTGTTATCATTAGAGCTTAAAAATCTTCTTACATGTTAAAAACTACATACTGGATTTATCTACTATTATTTTCAGACAATAATAAACTTCATTTACGAAATTAAGTGTTGAAAGATTATCTTACTGTGTTAGGAGGCGGAAAATAAAAATTTTTTTTGCCATAATTTGATTTTATTGGCAAAACGTAGCGTCAAAATTATGTAGTTTCAAAACGCCATAATTTCGACAGCAAAAAATTTTGGTTGGAACGTCAAAAATTTGTCGTTCTAAAGCGACATTGTTCCGACAAAGCAAAACGACATTATTTCGCTCGAAATTACACTGCTCGCCAATTGAATAGGACACCCCGAATGCTCTCTTTAAAACTGCTCGTAACTCGAAAACGAAATGGTAGAGTAACGGTATTTTTTGCATATTATCTTTGTGCAAGCATTCTTCGCTCTTTCTGGTATATTCCAAGTTTTGGAATAGAACCGTTATAAAGTTGCTTGCACTTTATGTGAGCATTCGCAAAAATTCAATGGAATTTTTGCGCCACTTGAATAGAACATGCATTTTATTTGGTCGGTATCGTTAACACGTGCACACAAATTTTGGTTTACTTAAACTTTTTGCTTTAATTGAAGTGTATATAAAATTAAAAAAAATTAAAATGGGGCATGGCACTTCATTATCTGAGTCGGAGAAAGGAAAAATCCAAGCTTACAAGGATTCTGGCCTTTCTATTGCCAAAATAGCAAAAAAAAGTCGACAGGAGGCGTCACGCCATAACAAATTTTTTAAATAATGAGGCTAATTATGGTAAAAACATGAAGGGCCGCACCCACAGTGTGCTTACCATCGCGGACAAGCGACTTATATTAAGAGAAGCTTCCAATTCGCACGACTCTTTGGCCAAGATAAGGGAAAAATGCAACGTTAAAGCAAGTTTGACAACCATGCGTCGTGTTATTAATAATGCTACACACCTGAAGAGACTAAAAATCAAGAAGAAGCCACCTCTTAACCCGGCTCGGACGTTACAACGCCTTGATTTCGCGCGCGCACATGTCACCTGGACTTCGGAGTGGCAACGTGTTGTCTTTTCGGACGAAAAAAAAGTTTAATTTGGAGGGCCCCGATGGCTACTATTTTCATGATCTTCGAAAAGAACCACACCATCTTGATAAGTTGCACAGCAGTGCTGGAGGTATTATGGTATGGGGGGCCATTTCCTATTATGGCACCTGTGAGCTTAAATTTACTCCAACCACCATGAATGCGTTGTGTTATAATGGTATATTGAAAGAGGCCTTTCCACACTTCCAAACTCTTTTTGCAAATCTAAAATGGATTTATCAACATGATAATGGCCCTATACATACGGCCCGGATTGTTAAATCGTATATAGCGAGCCAAAACGTGGAGTTATTAAACTGGCCACCCTATTCACCGGACTTGAATATCATTGAGAATGTGTGGGGATGGCTAACACGTGAAGTATATGGATCAGGTCAGCAATGTTCGAGCGTTTCCGAACTAATTGCAGCTATCAAATTAGCATGGGGCTCGATATCGTTGAATTATTTGGGAAAATTGTATGCATCCATTCCAGACCGAATGTGTGAGGTTTTGGAGAAAAAAGGAGGTTTTTTTTGGTTTAAAAACATGTTAGTAATTTCTTATTTAAGTAATATTGTTATTTGAAAAGGATTGAAATATTCTTAAATGGTTTTTAGATAAAGTGTCCTACTCAAGTGGTGCAAAATGAAGACTCCAAAATTTGTTACTTATTGGTTAACAATGTTTTTTGTATACTTATAACTTTTGAATAATTTTGTAATTTTCGTCTAATTACTACATTTAAATAAACTTTATAAGAAAACAAAAATTATTTTCCTAGATTGCTTGGTTTAGCAGCAATTAACTATAGAAAATCGACTTTAGAGGTGTCCTATTCAAGTGGCGAGCAGTGTATGTAGTTTTAAAACGACATTATTCCGACAAAACAAAACGACATTATTTTGCTCGAAATTATGTCGTTTTAAAACGACATTGCTCCGACAAAACAAAACGACATTATTTCGCTCGAAGTTGTGTCGTTTTTTTCTGTCGTCGGAACTATGTCGTCACCCCAGCAAGACCTAGAGCCGGCAAAAACTTGAAGGCTTGATAATCATAAAGGTCGTTAAAACATACATATATTTAATGAATATTTTTATTTTCGTTTAATTCATATAACACTTCATCGAGAGTGGCGTTATTAGCATCAATTTCGTGTGCATATGATGCATTCGTTCCGATTAACCGAAGACAACTATCAGGAACTTGGTAATTTTGGCAACCTGCACAGCTTGGACGCAATCCGAACCCAGAAAAAAGAAGAAAGAAGAAGAAGTAATTTAATTGCACTATATATGTATGTAAATGTTAATTAGTAAAGACCAACCTAATTACCAACATCGAATATAGCGTGTCAATGTGAAGCCTACTTCTGAATTTAGCTTTCACCAAATTGACTTGGCTAAACACCCTTTAGACTTCAGCGTTTGACCATGGCAACGACAATAAACTCAGTGCGAATAAAGCCAAATTATAAAATTGTTTGTTGCCTGCAGAGTCCATATAGTCATTAACCTCAGTCCAAAACGAAACTATGTTTCGTTGCTTTTCTCACTAAGACCCATTTTCCGACCGATGGTTCCTAAGACAGCTATAAGATATAGTCATCCGATCTTGACCAAAATTTGCAAATCTGTTTGAAAGCTTATAACAAAAAAGTTTTTCTCACTAAGACCCATTTTTCGACCGATAGTTCCTATGGCAGCTATAAGATATAGTCATCTGATCCGGTCGGTTCCGACATATTAGCAGCGTGCAGTAAAAAGAAGACTGTGTGCAAAATTTCAGCTCGATAGCTTTAAAAATGAGAGACTAGTTTGCGTAGAAACAGACAGACAGACGGTCGGACGGACAGACGGTCAGACGGACGGACAAAGCTTAATCGACTCAGCTCGTCGCCCTGATCAAGAATATATATAGTTTATGGGGTCGGAAATGAATACTTCTATGCGTTGCAAACTTCTGGGCAAAATTATAATACCCTTTGCAAGGGTATAAAAAAAATAGTTCGCCCGAGCAGGGACTTGAACCCTGGACCCTTGGATTAAAAGTCCAATGCTCTACCGACTGAGCTACCCGGGCACTGAATTCAATGTCGCCAAAGTCCTAACAAAATCAGATGCTCCAGTTAGTTTATAATTTCAATAAGGGACCGTGAATAATGATTATTTTGTATACCCTGTTCCGTCTGTCTGTATGAACGCGTCGATCTCAGAGACTATAAGAGATAGAGACATGCATGCACATAGGTGTATACCGTACCCAGATCAAGTTTGTTTCAGATTTTGAAAATATCCCCCCCCTCCCCCCTTAAACCACAAAAAACTGTCACAGCCACAATTTTAAAGTTAGAACCTCGTGGCTCAATATATATTATCCTAGGCCTTATGGGTGCATGTCATAACGCCCGTGGACATAACGCCCGCGGGCTTTATGTCACTTTTGAAAGTGTCATAACGCCCGCTTTCAGTGCGACATAACAGCCGCGGGCGCTATGTCACTTTCAACAGTGACATAGCGCCCTCATTATCAAAAATATGCATTTTGCATACACAGCGAGAACCTACAGCTAGAAATATTACTTAAAGTACCGTTCATTATGTTATCTCTTGAATGAAAGTACCGTTGATGTACCGCATGATGATATTCTTATTAGTGTATCATTGATGTTTGAGCAGCGTGGCCGCGAAATGGACTTAGTTTACGAGAATAGATTTGTTGCAGGATTTCGAAAAAAATCGAAACGGTTGTTGCTTCCAACACAGCAACAATTGTTTAAAATTAAGGATTCGACCCAAAATAGTTCGCGGTTTGTTTGCTACATTAAAAATTGTGGTGTTACCCGTACTCCAAAAATTCTGAAAAAATATATATTTATGTGAACAATTTAAAATCGCGCAATTTTTTTTTTTAATTGTTGTCTGTACTTCTTTTTTAAATTTGTTTTGCCAGCTTCGCATTTTAAATTGTTCACATAAATATATATTATTTCAGAATTTTTGGAGTACGGGTAACTCTACTAAACAAGCAGCACTATTTATTTTACAAACAATTTCTAAAACTATTATTTCAGATCACACCCCATAATTTTTCGGTTCACTCCCACAACATAAGAACAACTATTCTTAAAATATTTCAATAAAGAAAATATGACTAGTTTTGTTTATACATGTGCGTTCAATATTTACTCAGAATTTTTCTTTTCGGGCGTAAAGTGTTATAGCGCCCGAAAAAAAGTGGCATAGTGCCCGCGGGCGTTATGACACTTTCAAAAGTGAAATAAAGCCCGCGGGCGTTATGTCACTCTTAACAGCGACATAACGCCCGCGAGCGTTACCATTGTTTCTTACCGAGAACCTTATTAATACAAATATCGGTCTACTCAATTATTAAACTGAATTTGCTAAGTCCTTCCTATGTCCTCCCTTAATTCCTCGTCGAAGTGCGGGGCCAAAACGTTTTTGATTATGTTAGTGTATTTGGTTCTATGCAATTTAATATCTTTGGCGCCAAAATGAAAACTGCACAACTTGCTCAGGTGTCCAACAGAATTGATTGCATGCTGGGCACAAAACATTGCAAGTGCCTCCTCCTGACGACAAGGTGCAGATGTTGAAAGTGGCTGTAACCAAAAAATAAATCTTTGTATATTATAGATGACGCATGTGAAACAAAAAACGATTGTTCTTGGGAGCTGACATTGGATCCCAATTTTTGCATCTCGCTGCCTTTATGAGGAATATATGAATTGAAATTTAGTTTTTTTTTTATAAAAACATATTTATTTGCAATTTAGTTACCTTAGATCTAAATTTTTTACAACTTACTGTTACTTCTTTAATAACTTATATTGTAGTGATTAATAATTTCATATGTTTTATGTTATTTGTATGTTGGATTTGCTGTATGTGTGTACTTAAGAGTTAGGATTTTAACTTTAAGATTTTAATGTGTTTCCTAGAAAATTTTTAATAATTATGTATTAGTTAAATTGTAATTTTGTTCTATAAGTAAATATAAGTGTAAGGATATGTGTCTATAATTCATTAGAGGTAATTTGTGGTTTGTTCAAGTACCGGTAAATGTATAATTATGTATGTATGTATAAACAGGTGAGTGAAATAATAGCGTAAGTATGAAAGAATAGCGTAAGTATTTACATGTGTGTATGTATGTTTAAGAGTATTTATGTACATTAAGAAGTGAATCTAGACTGTGAATCAATTAGGTAAGTATTGTATACCAGGATAATAGGTTTTTATTGTGGACGATATGCAACTATATGAATTGAAATTTAGCTAAACGTTTTAATAAATGGGTGTTGGCTGAGAGCAAAGACCAATAGATATTATAGATGACGCTTGTGAAGAAAAAAAAAAAAAAAAAGTTTGTTGCGGGATCTATGTATATCTTTTGCATGTGATTTTATACCCGTTACTCGTCGAGTAAGAAAGTCGTGCAAATATATGTAACAGGCAGAAGGAATCATTTTCGACCATATAAAGTATTTATCTTCTTGATCAGCATCAATAGCCGAGTCGATATAGCCCTGTCCGTCTGTCCGTCCGTCTGTCCGTCCGTCTGTATGAAGAAGAGCTAGAGCAACCAAATTTGAAATGAAGACTCCTATTGTCTGCACACAGATCAAGTTTGTTTTAAGCTTTAGCCACGCCCACCCACGCCCCCACAATAAAAAAAAGTGGAATAACTCATACAATTTGTAAGATATCTATCTCAAATTTAAAAATTACATTTATATTATAATATCTATAAGCGCTAAAATTTTCATAAAGATCGGATGATAAATAGCAGACTTAAAAAATGTTGCATTCTTTTCGTCTGTCCCCCCTCAGGAACACAGGAAGGCTATCATCTAGGCACATCCAATTCTTTAACTCAGGTCTGTCTGTCCGTCTGTATGATTCTACGCAAACTACTCTCTCAGTTTTAAAGCTATCAAGCTGATATCCTTCTGTCTGTCCGTCTGTATGTTCGTCTGTCTGTCCGTCTGTCAGTTTCTACGCAAACTAGTCATTCAGTTTTAATGCTATCGAGCTGAAATTTTGCACAGAGTCTTATTTTTACTGCACGCTGCTAATATGTCGGAACCGACCGGAACGGATGTCTATATCTTATAGCTGCCATAGGAACCATCGGTTGAAAAATGGGTCTTTGTGAGAAAAACTTTTTATACTCTGTACCGAAGGTACATAGAGTATATTAAGTTTGTGCAAAAGTATGTAACAGGGAGAAGGAATCGTTTCCGACCCTATAAAGTATATATATTCTTGATCAGCATCAACAGCCGATTCGATATAGTCATGTCCGTCTGTCCGTCTGTCCGTCCGTCCGTCTGTCCGTCTGTCTGTCCGTATGAACGAAGAGATCTCAGAGATGGTAAGAGATAGAGGTTTGACATGTATGGGACATATATTTCTTATACTTGCAGGCAGATCAAGTTTATTTTCAATTTTTGCCACGCCCCCTCCCGCCCCCGTAATTTGGAAAAAACTTCATATCTCCTACAGTTTTGGAGATAGATCGTTCGTTCCTTCTAGAGATACCTTGTAAACAAAATTATTTATCGATTTGCTGAAGGAATGATCAAGATCCGATGAACGATACTCAAGTTATGGGCAAAAAACGGCCAGTTAACACCACCCACCCCTCCACCAACAACCACAGCGTTCAACACAGGCAATCTTAGTGCGAGAGAGAAAGAGAGAGAAACTTAGAGAGCGCACCGCGTTGTGCGCGGGGTGTTAACTGGCCGTTTGACTCCTGAGCAAATGCGAGTGTAAGGGTACAGAGTATGTTATAGTCGGGCTTGACCGACTTTCTTTCTTGTTTTTTCAATGTTAGCGTCCTTAAATTCGGCCGTTATTATTATTATATGCTTTCAAACAAGTTTGGAAATTTTGGAAAAAAAAAAAAAAATTATATTTACTAAGGAACCCGCATATTTATTTGATTTGATTTGCTTAACTTTGCGTCGTCAAGAAGAACAAACAACTTGGTATCCTTAAGATGAAACCTGGAGAGCTGTAAAAAACAATTTTATTATTATGCTATTCCGCTCTGGAACAACCTACCTCATTCTCTAAAAACAATTACAAGCACACACAAATTTACTAATAGTTTAATGGAACATTTTAAAAATAATAGTAATATATAATTAGACTTTTCAAAATAAAAACAAAACAAAAATTATTTATGTTAAAATTAGGGATATATATGTTTAATGTAAATTAATTTTAAGTCAGTTTTTTTTTTTAGTATTCTGTAAAGAAATTGTCGTTGTGACTAGTGGCAGCTATAAGATATAGTCATCCGATACGGTCGGCTCCGACATATTAGCAGCGAGCAGTAAAAAGATGACTCTGTGCTAAATTTCAGCTCGATAGCTTTAAAACTGAGAGACTAGTTTGCGTAGAAAGAGACATACGGACAGACTGACCGACGGACTAAGCTCAATCGACTCATATCGTAGCCCTGAACAAGAATATATATAGTTTATGGGGTCGGAAATGAACAGACTCTATGCGTTGCAAACTTCTGGGCAAAATTATAATACCTTTGCAAGGGTATAATAATAATCAACATCAACAAATCGAATCGGACGGACTTCTGGACAACATTGAATCCCTAGACATGTGGCTTTGGTGGACTTGCAACGGCAATCCCTCCCAACCTGTGATGCTGTTTCCTCCAAGACTTAGAGGCAGCATCCAATTGGACAGAAATGGATCCACCTAATCCTTACTGTAGCTGCTTCCCTCTCCCTCCAACACGACACTTACTCCATCACTTCAAATATTAATACAATTTATATTTTTTTCAGGTTCCATTACAAATTTGGTATTTAACAAAAAAAATATTTCACAATTCATATTTTTGCTGTGGACTTCGCACGCGGGCTAGGATAGCGACCTTTAAGAATCGGGTTTTTAATAATGGTAAGGAAGTATCGATCCAGGACGTTCTTAAATTAATGGACTGTTTTACGTAAAAATAAGCCCAGTGGAAATTGGTCGTTTTGGCTGTAAACTACCCAGTCGGACTTTGCAGAACGTAGTTCCCAATGGAATGCCATTTTTATACTCTGTACCGAAGGTACATAGAGTATATTAAGTTCGTGCAAAAAAATGAAACAGGGAGAAGGTATCGTTTCCGACCCTATAAAGTATATATATTCTTGATCAGCATCAACAGCCGAGTCGATATAGCCATGTCCGTCTGTCTGTCTGTCCGTCTGTCTGTCCGTCTGTATGAACGCACAGATCTCAGAGATGGTAAGAGATAGAGGTTTGACATGTATGGGACATATATTTCTTATACTTGCAGGCAGATCAAGTTTATTTTCAATTTTTGCCACGCTCCCTCCCGCCCGCGGAGTTTGGAAAAAAAAAGTCATATCTCCCACAGTTTGGATGATAGATTGTTAATTCCTTCTAGAGATATATAGTTATCAAAATTATTTATCAATGATAAAGATCGGATGAACGATACACAAGTTTTGAGCAAAAAAAGGTATCAAAACGTATTATAACATTATAGTCGGGGGCAAATGAACTGATACAGAGTATGTTATAGTCGGGCTTGACAGACTTTCTCACTTGTTGATACTGATTTTTACACGGAAAAAATCACTACATAATTTTTTAGCATGATAGAAGTGTAAAATTCTGTTTTAAATTGTATCTACATTCTTTCCTCATGTGTGCCCGGGTAGCTCAGTCGGTAGAGCATTGGACTTTTAATCCAAGGGTCCAGGGTTCAAGTCAAAAATTGTGGGAGATATTCAACATTTTTTATTGTGGGGGCGGGGGTGGGCGTGGCAAAAATTTGAAATAAACTTGATCTGCGTGCAGACAATAGGAGTCTACATTTCAAAATTGGTTGCTCTAGCTCTTCTAGTCTCTGAGATCTAGGTGTTCATACAGACAGACGGACGGACGGACGGACGGACAGACGGACAGACGGACAGACGGACATGGCTATATCGAATCGGCTGTTGATGCTGATCAAGAATATATATACTTTATATGGTCGGAAATGATTCCTTCTGCCTGTTACATACATTTGCACGACTTTAGTATACCCTTTTACTCTACGAGTAACGGGTATAAATATAAAATACCACTTTTCAAGAGAGCAAGTTGAAAAGAAACTAATCAAACTTGAATATATTCCCACAGATAAACAAATTGCAGATATCCTAACTAAGGCACTTCCAGCACCACGATTTATTGAGCTGCGAGACCAAATGGGCTTGAATGAATAATATATTTTTATTACCTACGACTTGATGAGCAAAGAAGTTACATGGATCTCTTCGAATTATAGAGACTGTACTGAACTCGTGGGCTAGTTTCATGGGTAGTACTGAAAATAGTACTGAAATCAGTCATGTATTGGAGCAGTTCCTACTTCTCAGGTCTGAATCAGCACTGACAAATTCAGTACAACTCGTGCTGATCAAGAATATATATACTTTATGTGGTCGGAGATGCTTCCTTCTATGCGTTACTTACATCTGGACAATTTTAATATACCCTCTACAATACAAGTTGTGTCATATTGACATAAAGGTCGGATTAGTGTTAAACGATTTTATCACATTCCGAAACAAATATCAAATGAAATTTTTTATATATAAAAAAAAATAGTTAAGAACCAATACACGATTTGTGCCCAATTTAAGGTGATAAAAAATTGGATTATTAAATAAAGGAAAACCAGACTTGTCACTTTGCACTACAGAAATGCCTTTACACAATTTAATTGGCATTTAAGTCTTTAATTGATTTACAAGAAACTTTTTTGTTTTTATACCGTTGTAGAGGGTATATTATAATTGTCGAGATGTTTGTAACGCATAGAAGGAAGCATCTCCGACCACATAAAGTATATATATTCTTGATCAGCATGACGAGCTGAGTTGGTATAGCCATGTCCGTCTGTTTTTATGCTATCTCCTCCGTCAGTTTTAAAGCTATCTTAACCAAACTTTGCACGAAGTCTTTTGGTACAATTACGCTGCACATTTGTCGAAACCGGCCGGATCGGATGACAGTAGCATATAGCTGCCATATGAACCATCGGTCGAAAAAACTATTTTATCTTCAACGCAAACGTCTCCAAACCTCGTATTTATAAGTTTTCTACGCTTTTGCATAACTCCACCAAGTTTGATAGGACAACTATATAGTATAGCTGCCATGGGTGAAGTAAATTTATATAGGAGGCCTTGTCAAAAATATGTACATCTGGCCGAGTGTACATATTTGTGTCAGCTGAATCAGGCTGCTTATTTATATAAATTATACAAGCTTCAAGGGTATACAAACTTCGGTCGAGCTGAAGTTAGCTTTCCTCAATATTTTTGTTTGAGTACTGAATTTGGCAGTGCCGTCCCCTGTCATTTTCCACCGGTCCAATTTTAATCGTTTAGCTTAGACTTGTGGATTCTCTCTTATGTATCTAGTGTCAATCTCGTTTGGAACAGTGGTTTACAAAAAGTAAAAAGAGAACAATTTCATTCGGAATTGAGAACAGGAAAACGCAACCGAAGCGGAATTCCGTTTGACTTACTTTTCAAAAAGTTTTGGAATTGAGAACATGCCTGATAACACTGTGAAACACTAAAAAGTTGATCGAGTCAAGACCAAAAAATTGTATAAGGGTATGATGGTAGTACAAAAACCTTCGCTGGGTTTGGCCTGGTTGGCTGCCATTTTCTTTTTATTGCACCTTAAAGTTTTCAGCTTCTGATTGGGATTCGAAACTCCATATCTCGTAAATTATTTGGAATTTCGCTTTGAAATCTTAAAGGAAGTTGTTGCTCTTGGCTTGGCTTAAAAAAAATACTTAAGTAGCAAGTCAAAAAAGTCACATCTTTTTACTCAAAATTACAAAAATGTCTTAAATTCATCTTCTTTTCCCTCATTTTGTACTGTTTTTTCAACTTTTTCTTGAAAACTGTAACGAATTTGATCAAGCAGTGCAGTGCAAAAGCGTAGCTTGAACTTAAATAAACAAACAATTGGAAGATACCAACTTCATTTGATTGGTCCTTCGTATAGTTGCGGGCCCTTAAGCAAGTAGAGTTGGAATCGAAACTCGAAAAATGGCCATTTTTGGTACCAATTGGCTGACACAGTCAAAAATTTCGTTTGTTTTGTAATAAATCAAGAAAATAGTAAGAAAACATAACTTTAAAACTGCATTTAAAAAAAATATTTAATTATTTTTCCTTTTCAGGGACCTGTTTGTGGCTATCACTGGAAGTCCAGTAAACATTCCCTGTTTAAAGACTGTACGATCCTAGCTAGATAAGAGGAAGGAGGACTATTAGCCGTGCTCCCATTTTCACTTTCCCGAAAAATTTGCGATTTTAAGACCAATTTTGTACTGAAACCCGGTTTTAAATCGAGAAATTTTTACGAAAGTGAGAATAGAATAGTATAAGAAAAATATCGCTGGTATTTTTCAAAATGTTCATTTTATTTGTCAAGCTAAGACCCGAAATGATTGTTTGTTTTGATCTTAATGTTTATCGATATACACGCCGCCGATAAACGAGATTGGAACCAGGGCTGTGCACGAGTGGTTTACTGGGTCGTGCTGGTTCACTAGTTCCGAAGGTTCAGGGAGTGAGCGGTTCAAAATTTTAAATTGTTACCGTCCTGGGCGAATAGTGGCTCAGAGTGAGAAGAACGGTCTAAAGTTTTTTAAAAGTCATTGCCTTGCGGAATGCACGTAGCCCAGCCGAAAATTGCATTTATAGTTAAAAATTAGCAATAAGTCTCTATATCGGTAAAGCCCCATACGGACATCCGAAGCAACGAGAAGTTTCATACAAAAATTGAGGAAAGAAGAAGCAGAAGTTACAACTTCACCACTTGAACTTTTAGCGAGTACGGAGATCAGAATTTGAATCTCACTCTTAACAGTCAATGTTACGCTTAACAGCACATTCGTGGAGACTATCTAAAGTGGCTGTGGGCCTTATTGTGCTTTGAGCAGCTGACGCAGCATTGAGAATGCACCTGAGAGTGCATTAAGCTAAAGTGAACTAAAAAACGAGAAGGCCAAGCTAACTTCGTCTGTGCCGAAGTTTTTATACCCTTGCAAATGCAAATGTCACAGTTTAAGAACGCTTACATAAAAATCAAAAAATTTTGTAACTAAAACCTATTTTCCGACAGATAAACGTCTGAAAAAAGTTTTTCTCACTAAGACTCAATTTCCGACCGATCGGCCCTATGGCAGCCTTAAGATATAGTCATCCGATTTCGGCCCAATTTTGCGAATCTATTTGAAAGCATATAAAATAAGTCATCAGCGAGTTTAAGGACGCTAACAAAACTAGCCAAAAAAATTTTTTTACCAAGACTCATGTTTGACCGATCGGTCTTATGGCAACCATAAGATTTAGTCACCCGATGTCGATCAACTTTTCAAATTAGTTTGAAAGCGTTTAATATTAATAATCACCGACCTTAAGAACGATTTACTTAAAAGCAAAAAAGTTTTTTTTCACTAAGACCCATTTTCCGACCGATCGGTCCTATGGCAGCTATAAGATATAGTCATCCGATTTTGACCAAATTTTGCAAATCTGTTTGAATGCATATAATATTATTAATGACCGAGTTTAATCACGTTAACATTGAAAACAAAAAAGTTTTTCTCACTAAAACCCATTTTTCGACCTATGGTTCCTATGGCAGCTATAAGATTTAGTCATCCGATTTTGACCAAAATTTTCAAATCTGTTTGAAAGTATATAATATTATTAATGACCGAGTTTAATCACGTTAACATTGGAAACAAAAAAGTTTTTCTCACTAAAACCCATTTTTCGACCTATGGTTCCTATGGCAGCTATAAGATATAGTCATCCGATTTTGACCAAAATTTGCAAATATGTTTGAAAGTATATAATATTATTAATGACCGAGTTTAATCACGTTTACATTGAAAACAAAAAAGTTTTTCTCACTAAAACCCATTTTTCGACCGATGGTTCCTATGGCAGCTATAAGATATAGTGATCCGATCCGGTCGGTTCCGACATATTAGCAGCGTGCAGTAAAAAGAAGACTCTGTGCAAAATTTCAGCTCGATAGCTTTAAAACTGAGAGACAAGTTTGCGTAGAAACAGACGGACAGACAGACGGACAGACAGACAGACAGACAGACAGACAGACAGACGGACAGACAGACGGACGGACAAAGCTCAATGAACTCAGCTCGTCCCCCTGATCAAGAATATATATAGTTTATGGGGTCGGAAATGAATATTTCTATGCGTTGCAAACTTCTGGGCAAAATTATAATACCCTTTGCAAGGGTATAATAATAAAAAAAGAACATGGCGGAAAAGCAAAAACGAAAGAGTCGCTTGGGCATGATGAAAAAATTTCGCTAATTTTGGCGGTGAAAGAGCGGGATGTTATTTGGGATCTTTCCCACCCCAAGCATTCGGCCTTGTAAATTTTTGTAAAAAGAAGGTATGTACATATGTGACTTTGATCAATTCGATTAAAATTTGTACCAATATGTTACAGTGGCTGATTGCCGAAAAGGCTTTTAGTCTTTGCGGGAGAGCTATCGCTATCATGGCAGAAGCGCAAAGCAGATGAAAACTGGTAGTGCCGTTAGTGAGCCAATAGATAGCCCTTCTTTTATGGACGATGTTAACATTGATTGGGAATTCGGCGCATTAATGTCGTTTCTGCCGAATCAATAATATTTTTGTAAATTAATTTAATGCCAGTTTTATTATTTTACAGGACATTTCAACCGGCCCCCTTGCTTCCTGCTGATTGCCTGGACAATTCTGCAGTGGATATAGAAGAGTGCATTTCTGAGTCTATGCTGTCGTCAACTCAGGTGGGAGACAGCATCGAAGATGGGGCCACAACCAGCAGTTACTCCAATTTCACTTGCAAATATAAGTCAACTTGGCATCAAAACAAAAATCAAATGATCGATCAGTATGACCCACCGCCAGTAAAACTAAAAATACCACAAACTTCAATTCTCGGCGTAATTTTTTCTTAATTCTGGTCACACTACTCTTACGTTCCACGGTGACGAAACATATGACGAAGCTAGCTAAATTACGAACGTCGGATGTCCGTATGGGGCTTAAGAGTGAATAAGTGTGTTTGTGTACGGTTATTAAGTGTGTGTATTGTAGGGATATTTTCTGGAAAGTTTCCGCGGAGAGAGGAGCTTGATTGCTGGATTTGGCAGCGGCCCGCCAGAGGATCCAATTTTTGGAGGAGAAATTGGCCACCCACCTCTGGGTGGCCCAAGGTTTTTATACTTAATTAAAAGCCGAGTAAAAGCCTGACATGGCAGTAGGGAGCTATAGCATTTAAGTATTTATTTAATTTATTTCCTTGATTTAATTTATTAGTCCCATTTAAATGTATATCTATTATTTGTCGTGTACTCGTCCCAGACGTACCCTGGTTAGGAAACATAATGAATATCTCTATAGTTGTTAGTGGATTGTTAGATAATATATGTATTTGAGAGTGAAAAGAATATGTTATTGTAAATTTGTTCTATGGGGTGAGGTGGCGTTCTGAAGATCAGTGTCTGAGAGTTAAGGGGGTTGTCCGATTTTTGTAAGTCAACCTATGGTAGGGCGGGTAATGTTCTGGCAAATAATTCCAACTTTTTTTTGCCTATTATTTGTGTTTAATGTATGAGCCGTGACAGACAGCTGAAAATATATAAATTTTTTTGTTGTTAGCCGACCAGTCCATCTATCAAGGTCGTACTCATCCCTGAGTCAGCCGTAAGCTAGCCGGCGACCGATAGTGGGACCCGGGAAAGAGGGTCAGATCATAACATGTGTGTGGTTTTTATTTATAATACTGTACAAGTAAATCTTAAACTATAGCTGGCTAACCTGATTACAATTGTAAAAAATAATTAAAGTATACAAAAAGTTTTTCAGTCTAATTTATTGTTTATTGTTTTCAACATGGTTATATATAAAAACCGTCCGTTGAAGTTAGCATAATGTAGCTGCTGAATGATGCCTGTTATAGGTAGGGCCTAGAAATATTCGCTTATGATGCTGCTGCGGTATTGCAAAGCGTCTTTGATGAACGCTGCAAGGGCTATCCAATTTACTCCATTGAGATTGTGAAGTTCGTTTTCCGATAGATATTGTAGTGGCGCTTGGTTCAATGAAATCAGAAAATAAAAACAAAAATTTAATTGTTGTAAATCCCTAAAATTATAGTTATCTAAAATGATCCAAGTTGATATGGACATAAAGGAAGTCGATTGGTAATAAGGTTAATATAGTCAGAGTAGTTTTGATTAAATTAAATTAAAACAAATTAAAAAACCGTTTGATCAGCTGATGCTATCGATTGATCAGCGCAGAGTCGCTACTCATTAGGTTCGATAGTGGGTGCTGTCAAACGTCAAGATGACAAGCCTAATGTCAAGGGCATGTGAACTGCATTTCCGCCGACAGGTTAGTTGACTTTGCTAAAGCCCAGCTTCCGTCTTTCCGTTCGTTACCGTCAAGCTAAACGCATCGTGCCTCTCATCTCAGCTTTCTAAGCAGTAGTCGTTTCTCGCGAAAAATATAAAAAGTCAAGTTCGAAATTGTGACAACAGTCTAAACATAAAGAACAATTATTTAAAAGTGAGAAAATTAAACGAAAAGAGAGTGCAGCGAGTAAATCAAGTAGCGGAGAAAAACGCGGTCAAAGGCCATTCGATCGGAAAGATCCATTCATTTAGGGGCGTGCCAGTCCCAAAAGGGTAAATAACTAGTGAAAAATGTTTCTAGTGGCGACGGCGCTTAAATGCACCATTCGTTCATGCATATTTGCAGGGAGTGGCCCCAGGTGATAGCGGAGCTAACCTATATTGTGCATCCAGTGGTCAAGTGGTCATGCGGTGATCGAGCCATGAGAAGAGTCCAAAAATAGACCATAGAAGTCTCAATCAAGCTGTCCAGAGGAGACTCCTCTAGAGCGACCATTGGAGTCTCTTACATGTGCCTCCTGAAGTCTAATAGCGAGCTTCCCCACCCAGTGGAGTCTCAATTCACGTGCACATAGAAATGCCCCAGTGGAGTCTCAATTCAAATGCACATATAAAACGCCCTCTTGGAGTCTCACTTTCAGCATACACTTCTCATAGCAACAACAAAGTACCGTAGTCCCATGTGTGTCGCGCGATCTGCTAAGCGACGAACAGTGAGAAAGGTGTGGCCTAGTGCATACCCTAGGATTTTGTAGCGATGTCCAAACCAGCGAATAGATTTAGTGAAAACGCTATAGCAATTTAGTTTTTCATTTTGTTTCTTTTATTTTACTAAATTTTATTTATGAGTCCGAATCTGAAGCTAAAATTTGATCTGAGATTTTTTTTGTGACGAGCATTTGGTGCATGTTTAATAGTTAAAAAAAACCTAATCCCATGTCCAGCTAAACACATCCAGCAATCAATATACCCCCACAAGCCAGCATGAAAGATCTTTCAGCGCGGGAATTGGATAAGCGTAAGTCAAAACAAACGAATTTTTAATGCCATTTATATTGGTTTGCTTTTGTGTGTTGGTACGACAGAAACTGATAAGCGGATCGCCTCTTGCAGTCTGCATAAAATAATAACAAACCAAAAGCGATCTAAAAATAGCATGCATTTGCTGAACTTAAATTATTTTTTTTGTGCGCTTTGATTTTGCTATTTTTCTACATCGAATTCATATTGGAAATTAACCACTTGATTAAGATATTGCATAATTAAATATTACACCTGCTCAATACACTTAAAGAAATTTTGAAGTATAAAAAAAAAAAAAAACAAAAAAAAAAATTACTCTTGAATTCCAAATACCCTTTAATTTTTATTCATTCTAATTAATACATGCACACGATACTTATATTTTATACTCCCTGTTATTATATTATATTATATTATATTATCTCTATTATTATTATTATATTATTAATGTTAGTTTTCAGCTACGTTGCCCTTTCACGTTCGCACTCGTTTTGATTTTTGAATAATGAAACCAGGATTACGTTTAATTAAATTTTGTGAATAAATAATGGAATTGAATATGAACTAAAGTGTTTAGTGATGGAAAGCCATGCCAACCCTAAGTGAACCGATGTCGTAACTATCTCTGGAAAAAGGGGTCGTTTCTCCAATGAAGCAACATAACGACCAAGGTTGGGTGGGGATAGCTAGCGATGCATAACATCTGAACGCGCTAGCCAATACATCCAGAGATGCCATCCATAAGTTCTTTCTCTGCTTCGCTTTATTCGAGATACTTTAAACTTTCTATTCGACTTTCTCGGACAACCTATATGTCTCTTTCTCTCGGTCCTTACTTTTCTTCCTCCATCTTTCGCTCGAATATAGCTCTCTCTTTCTGTCTCTTTCCTTCTCTATCCCATTCTCTGTCCATCGCGTAACAATCCGTGAGGTTGATATTCTGATCTGTCGCTGAATCTGAAACTCTAGCACGCGAAATAAAATTAAAATTCAGCCTAAACGAGAGCTCGTAGAGAGCAGCGGTTTTCCCTGTCGCACCCCCCCGTTGCCGACCAGAACAAGCCGGAAGCTAGCGCGTGCTCCGTAATCGCTCCTACACCCACATCTGCTCTACAACATTACCGCGTATACCCGTGTACGTTGCATGCTACAGTTAATTTTAATTTTTGGCGCCCAATCGTGAGGCCTAATTCCGGCTGGCCCAACCATCCTAAAAATTATTAACGTCAACAACAGCAAGACACGTTTTTTTTTCAATTTCAGTTTCAGTGTTAGATTAGAGCCTTGACTCGAGTTCAAAGAGAATAGTGACATTGACCTTGCTGATCAGTAAGGCAAATAAATGGTACAAAGACACCTGTCATTAAGTTAGTAAGAAGAAGTAGAGGTTTAGTGGACCAGTTCTACTCCTTGGTGCTGATTACGTAATTTAGACAAAAGTAGCAGTATTCATTTGAACTATTTTCGGAGATAATGTTAGCTAGTTAACTGTTTGCTATCGGAGGCTGAAGAAAGGTTTAAAGTGGATAAGATCTACGACTGGCGCTAAAGAAGCAACAGTAAAAGCAACATGATAAAGGACTTGGACTAAGGCTAATGACTAGGTGAATCTTAGCTAGTAGATTAGGTGATCAAGTGGACCAGAGCTACGGCCTAGCTCGCTGCAGATTACAATAGTACCGAAGTCCAGGCTACGGATTTTCTTTCAGTGATCGGATAAAAAATCGAATGTGTTTTGTCTATGTCTTTGGGTGGCAACATTGGTTTTACAAAGGTGTTGCATGGCTTCCATTTTTTTATACCCGTTACTCGTAGAGTAAAAGGGTATACTAAAGTCGTGCAAATGTATGTAACAGGCAGAAGGAATCATTTCCGACCATATAAAGTACATATATTCTTGATCAGCATCAACAGCCGAGTCGATATAGCCATGTCCGTCTGTCCGTCCGTCCGTCTGTCTGTATGAACACCTAGATCTTAGAGACTAGAAGAGCTAGAGCAACAAAATTTGAAATCTAGCCTCCTATTGTCTGCACGCAGATCAAGTTTATTTCAAATTTTTGCCACGCCCACCCCCGCCCCCACAATGAAAAATGTTGAATAACTTCTACAATTTTGAAGATATCGATCTGAAATTTAAAACGTACATTTATATTCGCAATATCTAAAAGCTCTGAAAAAAATGTTGCATACTTTTTGGCTGTCCCTCCTCAGGCTCACAGGAAGGCTATTAAACATTTGTTTCCATGAGTAACGGGTATATCGAAGTCGGTTAGAGCCGACTTTAACTTACGCTCTCGTTTTTTTATGAATTTTGTTTTTCGCTCTTTTTGAAGAATATTATTGAAGTTATTTTTATTAAACTTAGGCTGAACATATTAGTAGCTTAAATTTGTTATCATGCCTTTGAGCCACAGTTGCGAAAATTTGGTTCAAATTAATGATACTAATCAGGTTTGTTGCACTTGCGCGCAAACTATAGAATACCAAGCGCAGCTCTTAGTCACCAGTTGCAATCACGCGTTTCATCGCGTTTGCTTTTCTACGAGAGCTGGAAATAAGAAAGTTTGTCCTGTTTGCAAGACCTCGTTACAACCTTCGATACCAAACTTAACTGAAGACTCGGCCAGTGGGCAACCTTCAACATCGCAGTCGGCACAACATTCAAACATGACTCGATCCAGATCAAGAGCCAACACTAGAACTGGGAGTACTCACCCTAGTCTCGAAAGGGAAAATGTAGTAAACGAAGGTCCAATGAATCGAGATCCGCAGGAAGCGCTTATCTCAAACTTACAGCAGGTAATAGGTACTGCAATTGCAGGAGCGTTAGCTGAGCAAACCCAACTACTAGCCCAGACTATAGAAGTAGGTTTCCAACGCATTGCAAGTCGACCTGTTTTAGCGAATACAGCTGCAAATCCGCCTCACACGGGAGAACATCAGACTTTTGAACAATTTTTACAGTTGCCTATTCGCGAATCTTTATCCGCAAATAATATGGTATTACCAAATCCAGTGGAATCACAAGCTTCAAATTTATGGTCAGAATCTGTAGCCGCAAGTAATGGGGCGTCAACAACTTCAGTTGGATCACAAGCTTCAAATTTAAGGTCAGAATCTGTAGCCGCAAATAATGGGGCGTCAACAACTCCAGTTGGATCACAAGCAGATTTAAGGTCAGATCGAATTAGCCAAGTGATTGCGAACTGGAAGTTAAGGTTCTCGGGACATCCATCAGTCGCAGTGGATGAATTTATTTATCGAGTCGAGGCTTTAACCAAGCAAACAATTGGTGACCTCGAATTAGTGGCTTGCTATGCGAGTAATTTGTTTGAAGGCAGCGCTAATGAATGGTTCTGGCGCTATCATAAAACGGTAGAAAAAGTCACTTGGCCAGGATTGAGTGCCGCGTTAAAGGCTCAGTTCAAAGACGGCAGAACTGACTTGGAGATTCGTTCGGCCATGTCTCAAAGAAAGCAAAAGGCAAACGAATCGTTTGACACGTTTTATGAAGCTATAGTGGCATTAGCTGACAAGCTTCTTGTACCTCTATCAGAGACTTCTATTTTAGAAATTCTGCGGGCAAACCTTTTGCCTGACATACAGCATGAAATTCTGTATGTGCCTGTTTTGACCACATTAGAATTACGACACATAGTTCGTACTCGCGAACGGTTTTTGCAGTCAGTGGTAAAACCCATGTCTGTTAATCCGCGAGTACCTCCCCGACGTATGGTACATGAGGTAGCACCTCCATTAGACGATACTGAACCGTATGAAGCCGAGGGGGATGAAGAGTTGGAGATATCAGCAGTAACACTTTCATGCTGGAACTGCGGTGGTCACGGCCATCGATACCAATACTGTGTGGGGGATCGCAAAGTGTTTTGCTACGGCTGTGGCAAACCCGATACATATAGACCCGCCTGTAGCAGCTGTAATGCATCAAAAAACTCCGTAGGGCGTGCACTGCCGACCAATGCACGCAAACGTATGGTCTCGAATGCGACCAATACCGAGTAGCGGACCATGGGTCAATTCCGCTCCAACCAGACTTACTAAAACTCCCGGACATACCTTTGCATGATCGCTTGCTACACGTATCTGACAGATCTTTAAAGAATGTTGTAACGCGTCGGCAAAAGCGAAGAATTGTTTATAGACAAAGATGTAATTTAAATAAAGACGCTGTGGCTGCTTCTGTAGTCAATAATTCACAAAATTACAGGCCTTACGCAGAAGTCACTTTGCTCGGAAGAACTTTGAGTGGTTTAATGGATACAGGTGCGTCCATTAACTACATTGGAGGAACACTGGCAAAAGAATTGGTTGAAAAGAATACAAATATAGTACCAATTCGATCGGCAGTCTGAACTGCAGATGGAAAGAGTCAAGCAATTGTGGGCAAAATCACCACAAGCGTTGTTTTCCGAGAAGAGACTAAAAGGTTGAAATTCTATATCGTTCCGACACTATCTCAAGACCTATATTTAGGAATTGAGTTTTGGACTAGCTACAATTTGTTGCCTGCGTTTCTGGCAAACAAAGCTAACAGTCCAACAATACCAACGGTGGATGTTGACGATAGTTCACATATTCCCCTATCAGTTGTTCAGAAAAAGGAGTTGGCCGAAACTATTAAATTATTTCCATCCCTCGCTGAAAAGGGATTAGGTAAGACGACCTGGCTGACACATGATATTGATGTGGGTGAATCAAAGCCGATTAAGCAGCGACACTATGCTGTGTCTCCAGCAGTGGAGAAACTTATGTACGAAGAATTAGATAGGATGTTAAATCTCGGGGTCATTGAGGAGTCGAATAGCCCTTGGTCCTCGCCAGTTGTTCTTGTACGTAAGCCAGGAAAAGTTCGTCTGTGCCTGGACAGCCGAAAGGTGAACGAACAGACTGTAAAGAATGCCTATCCGATGCCCCTGATCGACGGAATTATTGCCCGACTTCCGAAAGCTCAATTTATTTCGAGTATCGATCTAAAGGACGCGTACTGGCAAATTCCGCTGAATGAAAAGGCACGGGAAAAGACAGCCTTCACATTACCTGGCAGACCACTGTATCAATTTACAGTCATGCCATTTGGACTGTCCAATGCACCGCAAACGATGTCCAAATTAATGGACAAAGTAATCCCTCCAGAGCTGCGAAATGAAATTTTCATTTATCTCGACGATCTGCTGGTCATCTCAGATTCGTTCGAAAAACATGTGGCCGTATTAAAAGCCCTAGCAGCGAGATTGAATCTGGCAGGATTTACTATAAATGTAGGAAAAAGTAGTTTTTGCCTGACTAGAAACTGAAAATATTTATAACTGGAACGTAAAAAGACTCTACCATTGAAAACAAAAAAGTTTTTCTCACTAGAACTACTTTTTCGACCGATTGTTCCTATGTCAGCTATATGCTATAATCATCCGATTTTGATCAAACTTCGTAGAATTGTGTGGTAGCATATAATACTGATCAGTAACATGTTTGGGAGCGATAGCATTGAATACAAAAATGTTTTTCGTACTAAGACTTTTTCCAGAACTATATTATGTATGGCAGCTATACTATATAGTTGGCCGAGATTCATCAATCTTGGTGGAATTACGTAAAAGCATTGAAAACTTATAAATAAGAGGTTTGGGCACGTTGTCGTTGAAGACAAAAAAGTTTTTCTAACAAAAAGTGCTTTTTCGACTGATAGTTCCTATGGCAGCTATATGATATAGTCATCCGATCCGGCCGGTTCCGACGGTTTTACCAAAAGACTTCGTGAAAAGTTTGGCTAAGATAGCTTTAAAAGTGACGGAGGAGATAGCATAGAAACGGACTGACGGACGGACGGACATGGCTATATGAACTCAGCTCATCATGCTGACCAAGAATATATAGTAACATATTCATTCACCCACAAAGATTCCATACATTCCCATTAATCCAACGTTTCAGACAAACATGGTCATAAAACACGCATGACAACCAAAAACACGCATGACAACAACTTGTATTCAAAATCAATCATGCATAGCCCGACACTCATAAAAGATAAGCAAGAATCCGAAACACATTAAAATATTTCCAGTAAACAATAACACTTATGGTGAAACAAGACATATTGAAAACAAAGTGCCGACACAGCGTCGACGCAGCTCAAATTATTGCGATAAGAACTCATTCGAAAAAGAGAAGAGAGAAAAGCTTTTTAGAACTTCATTCTCAAAAGCTTAAGACTTAGGATTATTTAAGCGCCAACGTTCAGTCCACCAATCAGAGTTTTACTTGATCTTCCAACCAGTACAGATCGCTTTTGTTAAGAATTTAACATAATTAATGTAAACTTTTAAACTAAAGTATTTGATATTTGTAATAAAGAAAACCTTTTTTTTTAAACAAGTGCATTATCAAATTCGTATTTGGCCGCATCCGGTAGGATAAGTCAAACGTTTGAAGGATCAATTGAAAGGATAATCGCTATCCTGGATCCAGTACTAATACAAGCCAGTATAAGTACTAAATGCTGTATACTTATCCGCAAAAGAACCCACGTGAAGGAAGTCAAATCTAAATCGTCCTAGCCCGCTCAAACTTACAAGCGCGACCGCTACTCGAGACGTACCAAAGTTTTTCACTATTAAAGCCCACTTAACAAAAGTGTGACCGCTAAATCTACGTGAAAAAAAATAGATTTGATTGAGATCGCAACAACCCCCACACACTACAACCAAGATGAATACAGCAGCAGATCAACAAGTACCCCTATTGTCGGAACAACATCTCAGCCAAGCCCTGGGACAAATTAGGCAAGTGCCTATATTCACCGGATCAGCAGAAGACCTCTGCGCAATCGAAATGCAGATAGCAGGCGAGGCCCAACGTGTGTCCCAACTGTCAGCAGCAATCTCCTGAATAGAGCTTAAAAACACCCTCGCCTACGCTTTCAAAACACAGACCCCATGCGAAGAACTACTTAGACGCTTATACAACACCCAGTTTAACGGAAGTATTCGTAAGTTCGTTGAAGATCCAGAAAATAGGTCTTTTACAACTCAGAACAAACTTACTATTGAAAATGATCACACAAATGCAATGAACTCACATTATTATAAAAATGCTTTGAATAATACCATAAAAGACGTTATAATGAGGAAACTTCCTGATAGGTTATTTATGACTCTAGCTAGGCATGATATAACTACTATATTAAAACTAAAACTAGTAGCCCAAAAAGAAGGATTTTATGAAAATATTATTTCCGACAATAGAAGACCCAATAATTACAATAGTTCAACTACTTCACAAAATCACGATAATAGAAGACCCAATAACTACAAAAGTTCAAATACCTCACAAAGTCACGATAATAGAAGACATAATGACAATCGTCGACACAATGATAATCATGGATATAAAAGGAGTCATAATCAGAATTATTACCCCCCTAAAATAAATAATACCAGCAGTCTAAGCAATCAAAATCACACAATTATAGCAAGAACTTAGCCAAAGATTAAATTAAGGTAGATTTCAAAACCCAGCTAACTTCCAATCAAGACCAACTCATTCACCCGCTCCGAATCCTCCTGTGAAGAGACAACAAAGTGTATTGTTAAATCGAAGTAAACTTTGCCCAACACACGAAAAGTTCTATTTGCATAACTTCTCAGAAAAATATGACGTCTTACTTGGTCGCCAATTTTTGAAAGACACCAATGCAATACACGACCATGGCAATGATTCGATTACAATTAATAATTTCCCATTTCTCATGATATATGAACATGAAGAAAACGAGTGTACCAAGCTAACTTCGTCTGTGCAGAAGTTTTTATACCATTGCAAATGCTGTTTTTGAAATGAAGGTCTCTTCGTTCATACGGACGGACAGACAGACAGACAGACAGACGGACATGGCTATATCGACTCGGCTGTTGATGCTGATCAAGAATATATATACTTTATAGGGTCGGAAACGATTCCTTCTCCCTGTTACATACTTTTGCACAAACTTAATATACTCTATGTACCTTCGGTACAGAGTATAACAAGGACAAGACCGCATACAAATGCCTCGATCCGCAGAAAATTCAAGACGAACATACAGTGTTCGCAATAAATAACGAATTACACGAAAGTAATGAATTCCGTTTAGAGCATCTAAACGAAGAAGAGAGGAAAAACTTAACAAAAGTTCTATTCGAGTTTGTCCCTAGTACAAAGAAAGTGAAAATTTGACTTTCACCAGTACAATTAAGCATGTCATAAAAACTAAACACGAAGAACCCATTTACAAAAAAACATATAAATACCCACAGACTTTCGACGAGGAAAACAAATAAAGGATATGCTGGAACAAGGCATAGTCCGAAAATCAAATTCTCCTTATTGCTCGCCTATTTGGATCGTACCAAAGAAGCTTGACGCATCTTGAAAGAAAAAATATAGAATAGTAAACGTATCGTGATGTAAACGAAAACACTATCAGCGACAAATACCCAATTCCGATCATGAACGATATATTAGACAAACTTGGAAAATGTCAGTATTTCACAACCATAGATCTGGCAAAAGGATTTCACCAAATCCAATTGGACGAAAACTCAGTTCATTAAACTGTCTTTTCCACTAAACATGGTCATTATGAATATACTCGAATGCCTTTCGGTTTAAAAAACGCACCCGCAACTTTTCAGCGTTGTATGAATAATATTTTAGAAGATTTAATATACAAAGATTGTCTTGTGTATATGGATGATATCATAATGTTCTCCGTCATTAGAGGAACACTTACAATCTCTAAGAAAAGTCTTCGCCAAGCTAAGAGAAGCAAATTTGAAATTGCAACTCGACAAATGCGAATTCATGAAGAAAGAAACAGAATTCCTTGGACACGTAATAACAACTGAAGGTATAAAACCGAATCCAACAAAAATTCATGCAATTATACCGAAATACCGAAATCAACAGAGGAAATAAAATCTTTCTTAGGTCTTTGTGGTGTTTATCGTAAATTTATACCGAACTTCGCACAAATTGCAAAACCACTAACAGCAAAATTGAAAAAAGAACCTAAAATAAATATTAAGGAAACAGATTATATTTTAGCCTTCGAAAAGTTGAAATTGCTCATTATGTCAGATCCAATTCTGATTTAACCAAATTTTGAAAAACAGTTTTCACTAACCACGGACGCAAGTAATATTGCTATAGGTGCAGTATTATCCCAGGAACATAAACCGATATGCTTTGCTAGCCGAACACTGAATGAACATGAAATTAACTATTCGGCAATTGAAAAAGAACTATTAGCTATCGTTTGGGCAACTAAGTATTTTAGATCGTATCTTTATGGAAGAAAATTTGATATCTTGTCCGATCACAAACCATTAGTCTGGTTAAATAATATTAAAGAACCAAACATGAAATTGCAAAGATGGAAGATCAAATTAAATGAATTTGACTATCATATAAAGTATATCCCTGGCAAGGAAAACCATGTAGCTGACGCCTTATCAAGAGTTAGGATAGAGGAAAATCTCTTAGGAGAAACACCCAGTAGCAACGCAGCCACAGTCCACAGTGCTCAAGAAGATAACTTAAGATATATTGCAATCACGGAAAGACCTATCAATTATTATAGCAGACAATTGGCATTCATCAAAGGTGAATCAAACAACATACAAATAACCGGATACTTTCACAAAACACAAATCAAAATTACTTACCAGGAAATGACTAGCGAGAACGCTAAAACATCATTCAAGAATATTTATGCACAAAGAACAGTGTAATATATTTCGAAAATGAAACTGACTTTGTAATATTTCAAAACGCATTCATGGAAATAATTAATCCGGATAATTTGACAAAAGTAATGAGAACTTATAAAAAAACTGGTATATATCCAAACATTTGCCGAATTTAAAGAAATAATCATAAAGTCTCATAGAGATTTACTACATCCAGGAATAGAGAAATCAATCACGCTTTTCAAAGAAAAATATTATTATCCAGGTTACCAAAAGCTAATCCAGAATATTATTATCGAGTGTGAAATATGCAACATATCGAAAACAGAACATAGGAACACTAAATTAGCTTACGGAATAACACCGGAAATTTTCAATCCCAGAGAAAGATACGTGGTTGACTTTTATCTAATTGACAACAGACAATTCCTATCGTGTGTAGACGTGTATTCGAAACTCGCAGCCTTAATTGAAGTACATAGTAGAGATTGGTTAGAAGCAAAAAGAGCCATTCTAAAAATATTCAACAAAATGCGTAAACCAATTCAAATTAAAGCAGATAAAGATACAGCCTTCTTTTGTGCAGCACTTCAAATCTGGTTACGATCAGAAAACAAAACTTAAAGTAAAAATGGAATTTCAGATGTCGAAAGATTTCATAAAACGGTCAATGAGAAATTAAGAATTATTAACAGTGAAGCAGACCAGGAAAATAAAATTAACAAACTCGAAACCATTATGTATGTATATAATCACAAGACTAAACATAATACCACTGGAAGAACACCTGAATACAATACACAAGAAAATAAAATAACCGAAATTGAAAAATTAAACCAAAAACGACATGAATTTGACATTGACACTAGATACAGACAATCACATTTAGTAAAAAGTAAAACTACCAACCCTTTCAAGAGGACAGGAGAAATAACACAAAAATACGACAAACAGTATGAAGAGAAAAATAGGGGACAGAAAACAACTAACTATAAATCTAAATTCAAAAAGAAAAAGAAAACCAATGTGAGCAAATATATCTACGTTACTCGTAGAGTAAAAGGGTATACTAAAGTCGTGCAAATGTATGTAACAGGCAGAAGGAATCATTTCCGACCATATAAAGTATATATATTCTTGATCAGCATCAACAGCCGAGTCGATAGTACCATGTCCGGCTACCCGTCCGTCCGTCTGTCCGTCTGTCTCTATGAACACCTAGATCTCAGGACTAGAAGAGCTAGAGCAACCAAATTTTAAACCTAGACTCCTATTGTCTGCACGCAGATCAAGTTTATTTCAAATTTTTGCCACGCCCACCCCCGCCCCCACAATAAAAAATGTTGATTAACTCACACAATTTTTAAGATATAGAAATTTAAAGCTTACATTTATATTCGCAACATCTATAAGCCCTCCAATTTTCATCAAGATCGGATGATAAATAACCGAGTTAAAAAATGTTGCACACTTTTCGGCTGTCCCGCCTCAGACACACAGGAAGGCTATTTAACGTTTCTTTCCGTGAGTAACGGGTATTTCGAAATCGGTTAGAGCCGACTTTAACTTACACTCTAGTTTTTTTCTAATCATGTAAATGATCTAGAATTTTTAAGTCCCTGCTGAAAGCGACAGTTTTTTAAGTTTTCTCTTGTTTTTGATTTGATAATGAATGACGTTTTTTTTCTTAGGTGACACCGAAATTTGTTTGGTTAGTTTCAAAACTCCCTTGTTTTGTAAAGAGATTTTGCCAAATTACCTTTCAGAAAAAATGTAAATAAAAAGTAGAGATTGTATTAAGAGCATTTTAAATTTTCGGAATGAATCGCATAGTTTATGTTGCTTTTTTTATTTGATAAAATAACTAATTTAACATTTTTCAAAATCTCTAGTAAAATATTGCAATACACAGTTGAACAGACCGTTCCCAGTCTGACCTGACACCATGAAAAATTGATATCTTCACAACTTCTTTTTCAACGAAGAAGTAGTTCCCAAAACTGAAAAGTCCCATTCGCTTTTATTCAGGCGTGAAACCGTCAAAGAATGCATCTTTTGTGTGGTATTTTAGCATGGATTTTTGTTGTTGCTTTAAACTTCGTGAATCGTTCGAGTTTCCCTTTCAATTTCTCTTTCTCAAAGAACAGTTCCTGAAGTCCATCCGTCAGAAGGGAATATTCCATGCATGTGGCGTTCACTGCGCAAAGAATATATGATTAACACGTTCTTTTGGAACCCATTTTGGATGGCATGAAAGAGAGCATATTAAAGATGTGACTTTGGAACGGCTCAAGTATGTGATCCAAAAAATAGAAAATTATGTATTTTTTATTTTCAATTGAAGACGTAAATTTTTTATTCCATTTTTTTTTTAATCCAAACCTGGAACTAAAATTTAAAAAAAAAGTGTTAAATTTAATACTTTTTTTGTTTTTTGCATCTGTAGCAGCTTTGTATACTTTGTTTTTTGTTCTTTGAAACGCCTTTCTGTAATCTTCGAACGAATACCCTTCCTTCTTAAGTCACTGTGGAATTTTAAAATTTTAGATAAGGTATTTCGTGATGATTTATATCAGAGATGGGCGCGTCGCGACGTTCACAATGCACATGAGGCAGCGCTGCCTCGTGTGCATTGTGAACGTCGCGACGCGCCCATCTCTGATTTATATACATTTTGACACACCATATATTGCTGAGTTGAGTCTGTGGAAGCTACTATATTATATTATTATTCATATAATTCACACATCGGTGTAATTTCCAATAAAAGTAAACTTAATTTTTTTATATTTTTAAGGCACGCAATTGCTGCTGTTTCTTGCTTCCCTTGGCTTGCTTCGTTTGTCTTTGCATTCAGCATTCCTTCTTCCCATTAATAGGTGCCAAAAGCACTGCCTACAGAAGGCAACGTCTCATGTAATGGTGACTTTTAGCCTTTCAAACACATGAAAAAGAACGCGTTAGAAAAAAACAGCGATCGGAAATCGTTCGGGGTTTTGTTTGCGTTCTTTCTTGTTACATACGCGTGACAAAAGCACAACCCAGAGAAGGCACGGTTTTATGTTATGTGAACTTCAGCCTTCCAAGCACATGAGGAAAGAATGTAGATACAATTTCAAACAGAATTTTAGACTTCTATCATACTAAAAAGATATGTAGTGATTTTTTCCGTGTAAAAATCAGTATGAAAAATGTTATTCCTTTGGGAACCACGTTCTGCCAAGTCCGACTGGGTTGTCTTTGCCCATGCTTCTTTGTTTTTAATTTTTATACCCTTGGAAAGGGTATTATAATTTTGCCCAGAAGTTTGCAACGCATAGAAATATTCATTTCCGACCCCATAAACTATAAATATTCTTGATCAGGGCGACGAGCTGAGTCGATTGAGATTTGTCCGTCCGTCTGTCTGTCTGTCTGTCTGTCCGTCTGTCTGTCCGTCTGTCTGTCCGTCTGTTTCTACGCAAACTAGTCTCTCAGTTCTAAAGCTATCGAGCTGAAATTTTGCACAGAGTCTTCTTTTTACTGCACGCTGCTAATATGTCGGAACCGACCGGATCGGATGACTATATCTTATAGCTGCCATAGGAACCATCGGTCAAAAAATGGGTCTTAGTGAGAAAAACTTTTTTGTTCTTAATGTTAGCGTTCCCAAACACGGTCATTATTAATATTATATGCTTTCAAAGAGATTTGCAAACTTTGGTCAAAATCGGATGACCATATCTTATAGCTGCCATAGGACCGATCGGTCGGAAAATGGGTCTTACTGAGAAAAACTTTTTTGGTTTCACTGTTAGCGTCCTCAAACTCGTCCCTTAATAATATTATATGCTTTCAAACAGATTTGCAAACGGATGACTATATCTTATAGCTTCCATAGGACCGATCGGTCGGAAAATGGGTCTTAGTGAAAAAAAATATATTTTTTTTCAAGTAAATCGTTCTTAAGGTCGGTGATTATTAATATTAAACGCTTTCAAACTAATTTGAAAAATTTGGTCCAAATCAGATGACTATATCTTCAGGCTGCCATAGGACTTATCGGTCGGAAAATGAGTCTTAGTGAGAAAAACTTTTTTGTTTTAAATTTTATCGTTCTTAAACTTGGCGATTGTTAATTTGATATGTTTTCAAAAAGATTCGCGAAATGTGGTCGAAATCAGACGTTCATCTGACGGAAAATGGATTTTAGTTACAAAAGTTTTTGATTTTTATCTAAGCGTTCTAAACTCTGTCATTTCAAAAACAGCTTTTGCAAGGGTATAAAAACTTCGGCACAGACGAAGTTAGCTTGGCCTTCTCGTTTTGTATGTGTTTCTCTTCTCTCGCGCATGTGCGTTGGTTTTTGTTTTTGTAATTTGCCTTTGCGCTTGTGTAGCGTCATCAGACCAACGTTGCGAAGTGGGCACACCGAGCTCGTCGCTGAACTTCGTTCAGTAGCTACACAGATACATGCCAAGCCAAAATGTGATTTTGATTTTTGTTGTCCCCTGCTTAAGTAAAATCGTTTACACCGCAAATTTGCCATGCATTTAGCTGGTGAGATATTCAGCCGTCGTCACAAGTCCTCTAGTGCGAGTCTGCTGCGATTTAAAATAGTTACCGCCCCATTTCAAATTATTTCGCCCACACAACCTTGACCACCCACTATCCACCCAGAGGGGTTGAATTTCCCGGAAGATTGGTATGCAGTTATTGTTGATTTATCATATTGATCTTTGAAAATGAGTTTGAACTTGATCGGATGAAAAACCAAAAAGTTTCATACAACAGTTTTCCGAGAATTTTCCACATTTCCAGACAGAGTTTTTCAAAATCCGATCTTAGTACTCACTTTCAGCATAAGATAAAAATACTGAGAAAAACATTGGTAAATCACATTTCATATTATTTTGTATTTTATCCTTACAAAAGGAGACTTAAGTCAATCGAATGAAAAACAATTTTCCATTACAAACTTTTCCGGCGATTTATTAATTAATTAATTTTTAAAACGTATCAATTTTTTCCCCTTTCTTAGTTAAATTCATATAAAATAATATTTTAAATTTTGTATGATTTATACTTTTATTTTTCCGCACCCACCACCTCATTTTCCTACCATGGTGAATTAATTTCGAAAATAGGAAAAAAACCATGTGTTTCGCAAACTATGCTTTCGGATGATAAAAATAATTTGCATACAAAATTTTCGGTTTCCTTTGCGTGTGAAGTTACAAAAATCTGAAAAGTTTTCCAAATTTTATTTCATAGTGCGGTCCTAGATAAATTAAAATAAATGCAAACTCGATAACAGGTGCCATTCAGCAGGCAACAGGTTGCCATTTACTTAGGAAATAAAATGAGAAGTCACTTTGGCGAAGATTGGCAACAATACGAATTTCTATACTAACAGTCTTGGCACATACTTACATAAAACGAGAGCGTAAGTGAAAGTCGGCTCTAACCGACTTCGATATACCCGTTACTCATGGAAAGAAATGTTTAATAGCCTTCCTGTGTGCCTGAGGTATGCCAGCCGAAAAGTATGCAACATTTTTTTAACTCGGCTATTTATCATGCGATATTGATGAGAATTTTAGGGCTTATAAATATTGCGAATATAAATGTAAGTTTTAAATTTGAGATCGATATCTTAAAAATTGTGGGAGTTAATCAACATTTATTATTGTGGGGGCAAGGGTGGGCGTGGCAAAAATTTGAAATAAACTTGATCTGCGTGCAGACAATAGGAGTCTACATTTCAAATTTGGTTGCTCTAGCTCTCTAGTCTCTGAGATCTAGGTGTTCATACAGTCGGACGGACATGGCTATATCGACTCGGATGTTGATGCTGATCAAGAATATATATGCTTTATATGGTCGAAAATGATTCCTTCTGCCTGTTACATACATTTGCACGACTTAAATATATGTACACTTTTACTCTACGAGTAACGGGTATAAATATACAAGACATCCACACAGAACGAAATGACAGGGTGCGATATACATGCCATCCCTTTCACTCTGTTGTCTTTTCTCTATCGCAATTGTAGTCAAAACAAAACAGTACGCTGCTGTTTGTCTTTGCGGACTCCGAAAACTTCCTACGCCTCGATGGCTTCATGGTTTTTTTTTCGGTTAACTTAACAGTGAGAGCGAATTCTCTGGTATCTTGTCCTCTGCTTTTACTTACTTTTCCACGGGAAATTTTTCGCTACCCATGAAGCCGCCTAAAAATTAAGGTATATATTGAAGTAAAAAAAAAATCGTTGGCATCTTTATAATCTCCATTTTAGCGTAAAATAAATGTGTATTTAAATTTTAATATTTGCAAAGAGTTCAGTGTGGGAAGTTGGCATGTCGGCATATGCATACGAATTCAGTGAATGCTCGATTGAAGAAGAAGAATACGCTGTGTGAATACATGATTACAGAAAAAGACAAATGACGCGAAAATGTAAGCAAAAATTAAATTGATTAATTTTGATTGATAATTCCTGTGTGGGGGTTTTTTAGGGGTAAGCATAGAACGCTTCATTGAGAAGCACCCCGAAATCGCCCGAGGGTACACCAAAGGTGATAGAGTCGCTGTGGCAGTTGCCTGGGCCGAGTTCATTGTAGAGTTAAACTCTGTTGTCCCACCTTGTAAATCAACCGAAGAATGGCGCCGGGTAAGTACCTTATTTAATGGTGATGTACTATATATTTAAAATGTACACACATAACTCATAGGTATGGAAGCAGACCATAAAAAAGAAGATCGCACACAACCTGAGAGAGAGAGGAGAGCCACTGGTGACGGCCCTTTTAAGAAGGAGCGTCTTACGCCTTCTGAAGACACCATTGCCATCAATATTTACGGCATGGTTGAGGGTGTGCCTGCTGGTTGCAAAATAAAAGGCGTAATTCACAAACTTAAATAAAAATTAAAATAAAAATAATAAGAGCAAAGATATTTCGAGAGAGATAGAGAAGAGATTCGGTATACGGTTCCGGTTCTGGTTCCGGATAGATTCCCTGATATTCACATTTTCAACCCCTCCAATCTTAATAGATCTTAGAACCGAAACTGTACCGTTACGATCTTCCATAAGTGATCATGACCGTCTCCATGCAGAAACTGGAGACAATAAAGGGCGTAATTGACAAACTTAAGGCAACATCAAAATAAAAACGAGAAGGCCAAGCTAACTTCGTCTGTGCCGAAGTTTTTATACCCTTGCAAATGCAAATGTCACAGTTTAAGAACGCTTACATAAAAATCAAAAAATTTTGTAACTAAAACCTATTTTTCGACAGATAAACGTCTGAAAAAAGTTTTTCTCACTAAGACTCAATTTCCGACCGATCGGCCCTATGGCAGCCTCTAAGATATAGTCATCCGATTTCGGCCCAATTTTTCGAATCTATTTGAAAGCATATAAAATAATTCATCAGCGAGTTTAAGGACGCTAACAAAACTAAACAAAAAAATTTTTTTACCAAGACTCATGTTCGACCGATCGGTCCTATGGCAACCATAAGATATAGTCACCCGATGTTGATCAACTTTTTCAAATTAGTTTGAAAGCGCTTAATATTAATAATCACCGACCTTTAGAACGATTTACTTAAAAACAAAATACTTTTTTTTCACTAAGACCCATTTTCCGACCGATCGGTCCTATGGCAGCTATAAGATATAGTCATCCGATTTTGACCAAAATTTGCAAATCTGTTTGAAAGCATATAATATTATTAATGACAGAGTTTAATCACGTTAACATTGCAAACAAAAAAGTTTTTCTCACTAAAACCCATTTTTCGACCGATGGTTCCTATGGCAGCTATAAGATATAGTGATCCGATCCGGTCGGTTCCGACATATTAGCAGCGTGCAGTAAAAAGAAGACTCTGTGCAAAATTTCAGCTCGATAGCTTTAAAACTGAGAGACTAGTTTGCGTAGAAACAGACGGACAGACAGACAGACGGACAGACAGACAGACAGACAGACGGACAGACAGACAGACGGACGGACAAAGCTCAATGAACTCAGCTCGTCCCCCTGATCAAGAATATATATAGTTTATGGGGTCGGAAATGAATATTTCTATGCGTTGCAAACTTCTGGGCAAAATTATAATACCCTTTGCAAGGGTATAATAATAAAAAAAAATAAAGAGATTTCGAGAGAGATAGAGAAGAGATTCGGTATTCGGTATACGGTTCCGGTTCTGGTTCCGGTTTGATTTCCTGATATTAACATTTCAACCTCTGCAAACTTAATAGATCTACGAACCGAAACTGTACCGTTACGATCTTCCATTAGTGATCATGACAGTCTCCATGCAGAAACTGGACAAAATAGAGGGCGTTATTGACAAAGTTAAATCAAAATAAAAATAAAAACTAATAAAGAGATTTTTCTGATAAATGGGGCGTGATGTTTCTCTAAAATCACTTTCTAAAAACAAGTTTAAAATAAAACTTTGGTTTTAACTTACTTTGGTTCTATGGCAAAATGGGTCCAATCAAGGTAGACGAAGTTTCTAGCAAGCAAAGATCTTCGTTTACATAATCAATAACAAATGAAAAAACTGAGGCACAGCCACGTCCGTGCCATGTTTTCCAAAACTAAGACAAATTAGTGCAAGTTAGCGACAATGCTGCAACAATAAAAAATAAAAATAAAGAATAAATAAATAAAATGTTACGACCTGCTGGCACAGAAGCCGAAACTAAACCTTATTGACTTTCGGCCTACTTGGATTTGATTTTTTTTTTAATTACTTTATGTGTTCAAGATTTCAAAAGGAAAGGTAAACTTAGTTCTTGAAAGTTTAAAGTTTACTATAGCATATGATAACCGCGGTTTCGCTCGCATCTGTGTATGTAGATTTCCCAAAAACTGTGTCACTAACTGATGCTGATAGAGAATATAACTGATTTCCTCTCCCTGTTACATACTTTTGCACAAACTTTATATACTCTGTGCAGCTTTGGTAAGAAGAAAAATATTCCTCGAAGGACCACGAATTATAATGAACCTTTAGGTACGATATTATTCGAATACCCAACATATACAATAAAAAAACAACTCAAAGCGAGCAGAAGGCAAACAACAAGGTATTCGTTTGAAATTCCTTTGCAAGATTGTACAGGAGTGTTTATATATGCATACAGAATCAGTCGAAGAAATGAAAAAAGCGATTTGGGCCACTTTTCTTCACAAAATCTCAACAGATGCCAATCCTCATCACATGAATTGCCCAGTTGGTGTGTCTAGTTGGTGCTCGTGGCAAAAAGCAGTGGCAGAAGGAAATATTCAAAATTTTACCCAACACTATACACCACTAGATCATAAGGTCCAACAGGTTATAAAGAATATTAACGAGACCCTCAGTTCCGACAACCTTCTTGAACGATGCCTTGGCTCGGAGACTCAGAGCAGCAGTGAATCTTTCAACAGTTTGATAAGGACTTTTGCCTTCAAACATATTCATTCGGGTGCCCGTACAGTAGAAATTGCCAACTCCTTAGCCACGTGAATTTTTAATGAATGTTTTACACCTATTTTGAAGATAATGAGCTTGATGAGCGTCACTATTGGCTCACAAGCCCATTCATATGCTGTAACACGCGATAATAGGCGCCTTGACCGCTCGGAGCTATATGCGGCATCCACCTCAAAAGAAGCCAGAACCGCCCGCAGCACAGAGGGCGAAACGGCCAATCTAGCGAGTCGAAATTCAATTTTTTAAGTTTGAAAACCCGTAAATTTTTTTAATTTATCGACTAACGATACTTTGATTAGCCTTAATAGTTTATCTCAAATCATTTCGATATATATCTGAACAGCTGTGAGCTATCAAATACAACATATGTTTTGGCAAGTGCTTTTCAATTAATTCCCGCATGTTTGCAGTTTTTGTTAATTTAGCTGTGAAATATAAAGTTCCCGTTGTTTTACAAAAAAACTTGGTTATATATAAATATATTTATTTATTTTAATTATTTACAAACAAGACCAAACTCGGGCTGGGATATCAGCCCAAACGTCGGTGGAAGGCGTGACTGCTACCACCGGCGGGCACGGAGAGGAGAAATCCTCTCTTCGTGTCGCCAGCGGTCACACCTCTGTCGCTGTTGGAGCAGGCCAAGACAGTTGTACAGCTACTGCCAAGACGACAGATAAAGCCAAAGTGTGGCGTGGTACCGCAGTCCATGCAGACTCGGACTGCGAGTCGCACGGCGGCTCAATAAACTCGGAGGCCGAGGAAAAGCTGCTGCTCTCCCTAGTCCAGGTGGGTTCTAGTACCTCAAGTAAGGTAAGGCCCAAAAGGACCAAGGAGGGCATGCGAGCGAAGGCCCAATACAAGGCGGCGCTTAAGATCAAAGCGCGGCTCGATGGCAGCGGTAAGCTCTCCCCAGAAGAGAGCAACAAGCTGGCATGGGCCGAGCAAAAGATCAAGGAGGGTCGCAAGCACTTTGCGGAGAGACCGGCGATGAAAGCCACCTCCGCCGCATACGTTAATAAGGTGGAGGAAAGCGTGGTAAAGAAGCGGCAGCGCTCATCCGAGCAAGCGAAGGCAGAGGCCCCAGCCACCAAACGGCCATGCCCAAGACCGCGGAGCCATGCTTTACCAAGCTCCACCCCAAACACACAAAAACCGACAAAGGAGTCAGCCAGCGACGTGGCAAAACGGCATCTCACCGTAGCCCTAGTCGACAAAAGCGACCCTTTCGGAAAAATGACGCCAGAACAGTGGAAGCAAGTGGAGGGGATGCTGTTCGAGGAAATCTTTAAGAGGATGGACGACCCAGCAGCGCAACCGGTAACGTTTGATGGAGCAGGCTGGCTGTTTGGAGTCAAGATCCTCAAATGCATGGACGATCTCACCCTCAAGTGGGTCAAAAGCGTCGTTGCAGACATGGGAAGCCCATGGGAGGGTGCTCAGCTGGAGGTTGTTGACAGAACATGTATTCCGTCAGTTCCGAAGGCGAAAGTGCTCTTCCCAAGGGTAGTACCAAAGGAGCAGGCGCTGAAACTGCTACGGTGGCAAAACCCGGACGTGCCAACAAGCGACTGGAAGGTGCTATATGTTGCTAAGCCCGACAAGAACGGGCAGCACATGGTCCTCCAGATCAACAAGGAGGCCGACGATTTGTTCTACCCAAGGTTCGGGAAGATGGCGTGGGGAGTAGGTAGCGTGCACCTACGACTCAAAAAGCGCCACCCGGAAGACAAGAACGAGCACACGCTGGAGGCAGGGGAGGTCGAAAAGGACCTTGGCATCGACGAGATGGTCGAAAGAGCCAGCAGCCTCGACATTACAGAGGCAGTGCACTCTGCTCAAAACGAAGGGGATGGTGTCTCAGCCATGGTAGTTGACCCATCCAGCCTGGAGAACGACGAGGATGAGGATTCAACCATGGTAGTTGACCCATCCGGGCCGGGGGACGCCGACAACGATCATGCAGTTGAAGGTCCTCCAGGTCAACTTGCATAAAAGCAAGCTTGCGTCGGCGGAGCTCCTGATAACCCTTGAGGAAGGGCCCGCCGATGTGGCCTTAGTTCAGGAACCTTGGATTGCGGCAGGGAACAAGGTCTCAGGGCTAAGGTCACCAAATTACAACACTTTCCACCCCACCGCGGTAAGTAAGGCACGGACAGCCATTCTGGTAAGAAAAGGCATCTACGCTTACCTTATGTCAAATTACAGCACGGACGACCTCACAGTTGTGGCCCTGGAAGGCCACGATGATGAGCCAATAATAATGGCGTCCTGCTACATGGCACACGAGCGAGAGTCACCACCATCCGAGCTCGTACGTCTAACGGCCGAGGCGGGTAGGAAAAACCAGTCACTTGTCATCGGAACGGACGCCAACGCACATCACACAGTGTGGGGCAGTCCGGACATAAACGACAGAGGTGAGTCTTTATTAAGCTTTATACTACAAACTAACATAAAAGTAGAAAACGTTGGAGATGTGCCCACATATGTGGGACCAACATCGGCCAACGTCCTAGACCTAACTCTGACCTTAGGGAACAGTACTCAGGCATCAGAATGGAGAGTCCTCGACAGACTCTCCTTCTCAGACCACAAGTACATCCATTTTAAGATCGAGTTCAACCACAACCAAACCAGAAAATCCTACAGGAACCCCCGGAACACCAACTGGGTGAAGTACCTGAAAACGGTAGAATCAAAACTACCCACGCCAGTGATCATCTGCTCGGTAGACGATATTGAGATGTCCGTGAAGACGCTCACGTCCAACCTAACCGAAGCATACAAATCCTCATGCAAACTCACAGTTAGCAAACGGAGAACCAGACCACCCTGGTGGACCCCAGCGCTGAAAGAGCAGAGGAAGGACGTGCAAGAATGCTTCAAACTCGCCAAAGAAGCGGATGAGCAAATAATTTGGGAAGAATACAAGATAAGACTTCGCTTCTTCAAAAAAGAAGTACGAAAGGCAAAGCAAAACGCGTGGAGAACCTTCTGCTCCAACATAGAGAAGGTCTCCGAAACAGCTAGACTCAGGAAACTGCTGTCAAAGCAGCCACCCATGCAGAGTCCGCTGAAAACGAACGACGGCCACTGGACGGAAAGCAGCAGGGAAGCGACATGCGCTCTTCTTGATGCGCACTTCCCAGGCTGTACTGTAGTCACTGAGTCAGATGAGCCTCTTGACCTACACACGCATCAAAGCAACATCCCAACTAACATCATCACTCCAGAGAAAATCCGTTGGGCGATCGACTCGTTCGCGAGTTACAAATCCCCAGGACTGGATGGAATATTCCCAGCCATGCTAAAGACGATCAAATGCGCAATCGTCCCATGGCTGCAATCCATTTTTGAAGCTTGCTTGAGATGGAGCTATGCACCTGTGGTCTGGAGGACAGCACGCGTTGTATTCCTGCCAAAAGCGGGAAAATGCAGTCATGTGCAACCAAAGGACTACAGACCCATAAGCCTCACATCATTCTTGCTCAAAACAATGGAAAAACTACTAGATCTCCACATAAGAGAAGGCTTGAACCTGACCTTGGAGAACAATCAGCACGCGTACACGAAAGGGAAATCGGTGGAAACCGCGCTACACTCCCTAGTAGCCACCATCGAGAAGGCACTGTACCATCAGGAATTTGCCCTGGGAGCATTCCTAGATATATCTGGTGCATTTAACAACGTCACCACAGAAGCGATAATGCGAAGCCTAAGGGCACTAGCAATCCACAAGACATTGTACTCCTGGATATACAACCTGCTGAGCTGCAGAAGAGTACAAGCCGAGTGGGGTACCACAACCATGACGAAAGAGGCACATGGAGGAACGCCTCAGGGCGGAGTCCTGTCGCCCCTTCTATGGAACCTTGTGGTCAACGAACTACTACGGAAATTCCGCAGGAAAGCACCCAAGATAACCGCATATGCTGACGACATAAACATAATTATCATGGGGAAATGTCCATCGACTCTTAGCTCAATCATGGACTCTACTCTCAAAGAGATACTAAAGTGGGCCACAGAAGCCAGACTCAGTATCAATGCGGAGAATACGGACCTGATTCTCTTCACCAAGAGATACAAGGTACCGCAATGGACTCCACCTACGATAAATGGAATACAGCTAACGCCAAAGAACAACGTAAAATACCTTGGAGTAGTTATCGACAGTAAACTGTCATGGAGACTCAATGTGGAGGAAAGGGTGAAAAAGGCAACCAATGCGCTATATGCATCCCAGAAGATGCTAAGCAGCACTTGGGGCCTATCACCAAGTCTAACGCACTGGCTCTTCATCTCAATAATACGACCGATACTACTACATGGCATATTGGTATGATTGCAAGCCACGGAGAAGTCCACATATCTAAAGCTGATGGAAAAGGCCCAGCGGCAGGCATTAGTCTGCAAGCACGCCTCCTTGCACAAGAGACGGCCCAACGTCTTTGTGCGGCAGGCACCATGGCGCTACAAAGCTATGGACACAGCACGGTGGGTAGAGTGATCAGCAGTAGCACGGACTACATGATCCCAAAAACCAACTTCACAGGTGCATCAGCATTAATGGGACCAGAAGACTGGCGTATAGGACTGGCCCAGGAAGCAATGCACCTATTACAAGATGACCTCAGGAGTCGGAGCCGCTGTATACTGCGATGAGCCGGAATTGAGGCTCTCCTATAAGCTGCCAGACCACTGCACCATATTCCAGGCGGAGGTCTTCGCAATAAGGAAAGCAGCGGAATTGGCAGAACAATACGCACCAAACAACCAAATAAACATATACGTTGACAGCCAAGCGGCAATCAAAGCAATGCAACGACACACCATTAATTCCAAAAATGTTCTGGCAAGCAGGGAGGCAATAGATTCCCTCAGCATCTCTAGAAAGGTGCAAATCTATTGGATTCCCAGCCACCGGGGCATTGATGGAAACGAAATGGCTGACAGTCTTGCAAAAGCCGGAACCGCACTAAGCCAAGAAGCAACACTAAACATATCTATCTCCGTACAGACGCTACACAGCAAACTGGAGGAGATAGCGGAGAAAGAAGCAGAGGAAAAGTGGAAGAACACAACCGGCTGCAGAATCTCAAAAATCATGTGCAAGACAAGAGACAAAAAACTCACGCACTATATGCTACAGCTCCAAAGAAGAGACTGTAGACTGCTTATAGGCATACTAACTGGTCACTGCCTAGCAGCCGCTCACGCGAAAAAGCTAGGCATCACGACAACGGACATCTGCAGGAAATGTAAGGAACCTGGAGTCGTTGAAACTCTGGAACACCTCATCTGCAGCTGCCCAGCGATCGCTAAGACGAGACTAAAACATCTGCACTCCCCAAGTCTCAACTCTCTTGAAGAGGCGGCAAGGAGGTCTCCCAAACAACTATTGGCATTTGCCAAAACGTCAAACATCCTCTTGGATTTCTAATGGTACCCAGAAAAAGCCACCCGGCCTCACTAAGGACCGTAAGGTCTATGTGTGGTCCCTACAAAGGGCCAGCCGGAACTACCTAACCTAACCTTATTGTTGTTTAAAATTTAACAAAGTTCAGTCAAACTATTTACAATAATGAATTTAGATTAGACAATAGTCCTTATCCTTACATCTCACAATGGGGAGTTTACTGAGAACAGATGATAGTACTTGTTGTAATTTAGACAGAGATTACGAAATGGCTCATGATGAGCATAGTTCGTGAGGCAAAGATTTAAATAAATCGGGACATAATTTCTCGTTATCCGTGCCGGAACAGCAAAGCTTATAAGGCTAAGCAGAGCTCTTGAGTCAACCTCACCTGACAGTAGCTTATGAAGGAAAAGCACACTTAGGTAGATCCTCCGATTATTCAGGGATGGTAGGTCCAATAAGCGTAGTCTGTGCTTGTATAGTGCTAGATGCCTGTTGGGATTCCAATTTAAGCCACGAAGGGCGATAAGTATGAACTGTTTTGGTACAGATTCGAGTTGGTATAAGGCGTATTGCGATGAAAAGTAAAATATTTACATTTCTCATTGTTGAGTGGCAGTTAATCATGCACCAATTATTGAGAGAGTTTAAGTCCCTTTGTAGGAGAAGAGGTGATACTGGATCATCGTAAGACAGGTAAAGCTTAAGATCGTCGGCATACATAAGCACCTGAGGGTAAGATAACGCGGACGGAATATCGTTTACAAACAAGTTAAAAAACAAAGGTCCTAGATGACTGCCTTGGGGAGCACCAGAGGATACTCGAATGGATACTGAAAACTGCGAATTAAAGCTAACTCTCTGAGACCGGTTACGCAAATAAGCCACGGTCCAATTAAGAAGCTTAGGAGGAAAGCCTAGCATATACAGTTTGAGTATGAGGAGCTCATGATTAACGGAATCGAAAGCTTTGCTGAAATCTGTATATATCACATCCGTTTGCTGCTTGTTTGAGAGCCCCATATTAACAAAAGATGTAAACTCTATCAAGTTGGTGTTGACCGACCGCTTTTTCATAAATCCGTGTTGTGTTGGAGAGATTAATGAGCGACAGAAATGCTGTAATTGAGAAGTGATGATTGATTCAATAGGGGTTTGAAATTGCCGAAAGCTTGGAAATGCCGCTGTAGTTTGATACTACTGACTTTGGTCCTTTTTATACCCGTTACTCGTAGAGTAAAAGGGTATACTAAAGTCGTGCAAATGTATGTAACAGGCAGAAGGAATAATTTCCGACCATATAAAGTATATATATTCTTGATCAGTATCGACAGCCGAGTCGATATAGCCATGTTCGTCTGTCCGTCCGTCAGTCTGTCTGTATGAACACCTAGATCTCAGAGACTAGAAGAGCTAGAGCAACCAATTTCGAAATGTAGACTCCTATTGTCTGCACGCAGATCAAGTTTATTTCAAATTTTTGCCACGCCCACTCCCGCCCTCAGAATAAAAAATGTTGAATAACTCCCACAATTTTTTAGATATCGATCCCAAATTTATAACTTACATTTATATTCGCAACATCTATAAGCCCTGAAATTATCATCTAGATCGGATGATAAATAGCCGAGCTAAAAAATGTTGCATACTTTTCAGCTGTCCCACCTCAGGCACTCAGGAAGGCTATTAATCATTTCTTTCCTTGAGTAACGGGTATATCGAAGTCGGTTAGAGCCGACTTTAACTTACGCTCTCGTTTGTGAATAGGAATAATGTATGAGTCCTTCTAGTAGTTAGGGAAATCACCAAGATCAAGAGAGAGGCTAAAGAGTTTTAGAAGGGTCAAGCACGGAGAGTCAGCACAATATTTAAGCACACAGCTTGGAACATTATCAGGACCGGGACTGAAGGATGATTTCAGCGATCTTAGACTAGATAATAAACTCTCGTAGTGCAAAATTTGCAATCGAATACGGACACGGCCGCCCAAGATCAAGAGATGGGGAGGATATTGCATTTGTATACGTTCATATATGTATAAATAGGTTATCGATAGGTTAGAGATGATCGTTTGAAGTAGGTAGCGGCCAAATTTCTCATAGGTGGCAACGCCCTCGAGCTTAGTAGCGAAGTGGCGCCCTCTAGGAAATTAAGATGGGCTTGAGGCGGTAGGCTTATCCCAATCGCAGGGGAGGGGTAGAGAGGAAGTGGACCTCAAGCTCAAGCTCGCTCTTCTCACCGGCTGTCCGTTGGTTGGCGTTCAAAACGGCCAATGACCCTATATAGAAGCAGGCGGAATATGAGTTTGAGGTAGGTCAGGCTTAGGGGACGGTGGGATTGGAGACGAGCCCATATATGGGGGTGGTAATGGGTGCCAAGAGGCAGTCAAGAATCAAATCGCAAGAGGACCGGCAGTCAAATAATGCTAATACAAGAAAATAAAAAGCTTTCACGCCGAAAATTTTAAAGAAATTCGTTTTATTTGCAACGAAATTGGCCTGTGCGGAATAAACGTAATTTAATTGATAAAGAAAAACTGTGAAAGAAAATAAACCAGAAAAAATATTTAAGAAAAGTGAGTTGATCCCAAAGATGCCAGTGAGAGTGGTTGATGACAGGTTTTCTTGGGTCTTCCAGCGTGGCCGTACTTCTGGTCCGCACGAGGACGGCCACGGGTTTTCTATTTCTTTGCCTTCGTCGCAAAAAAAAGGATAAAAAAAACAGAACTTCAGCAGTAGAGGGATCCAGCCACTCCATCCATTTGCCCTACTCCCTTAACCCCACTCGTGGTGCGTCGGCCAGAGTCCGAGAAGTGGAAGCGACTTGGAGAAGCCGGGATCGCAAGAGGGCCACACAAATACAAGGAAAAGAATCAAGTGAGTCCGTTCCAACGCCGGGATAGCCGACCGCCGGGTGTCCCGTGGGAAAATCCTGGCATAGGGAGCGTGCCGATTGGGGTGCTGCAAAAAAAAAAGACAGATATAAATTATAAGAAAAGAGTCAAAAAATCATAAATCGAGGCGAGTGTCGTCTCGAGTGCCTGCCAAGTGAGAAAAAAAAAAGAAATAGATTTATAAATTTAAATTTAAAATAGAATAAAAGCAAAAGAAAAGGGAAAACGGTGACACATGCTAGTCTTAGTGTAATTTGAGCCCGGCTAGCCAATGGTATAAAGATAAATATATACACATAAATGCAAATATCTATAGAATTTCTAGTGCCGACTTTAACCGCTGTGGTGGTGGATCTCCTTTTGACCGCCATGGACGGTGCGCCAGGATTCCGGTCTGGGGTCCAATTCTGGAACATAGGAACAGCGGTAGTATGTTTGTTTAGTTAATGTTTTTTTGTTGCTTGTTTGAGTATTTATTGTCAGTTGAAAGTAGAGGTTAGCGATGACACTTGTAGGTGTCTGTCGACATTCGGGAGTGTGCGGTCTGCTAGGCTTTGGGATGGACCTTACTCCTGGGATCCGTTGAGCCAGCCGGCGTAGCCTAATGAAGAACAAAGCAGATCCGTTACAGTATGGCGCCCAATCGGAAGAACATGGTGGCTGTTAAGCCACGGCCTGTCTTCTACACAAAAAAAAAATTTAAATCGTCTGTCGAGAAGACTCCTACAAATCCCCTTTTGGTCATGATGTCGGTCCTCCTGATGACTTATGAGGCATTAGAAGGTGACCCGTAATTGCTCAGGGTATGGAGTGATGTTCGGACTAAATTGGAGGGAGTAGAGTAGAGTCAGATTAGAAACATCAAGGAGACGGTGAGCATTTCTAAAGGCACCGGTATGTCACCAATCCTTGTTTTGCAGAGAGGTTGGTTTGCGACCGATAGCCATTGCCTGGTGGCACCAGAAATGGGCATCAAACCTTTGTAAAATTAAATGTTTTTATGTAGAGTACATAGTTTCCGTTGTTTTTGTTGTACTCACTATTTGTCTTGTTTTGTATATCGTCGACAAATGAGATTGTGTTGACTCTGGTTTCCAGGGGTTCGCTTGCTGGTGACCCAGGATGGTATTGGACTGTCCTGCGTAGCATCAGTCGCACAGCACATTCAGGCGAAGACGATACCTGAAGCGAGAGTCAAGTAAGAGTGAAAGAGTGGTCTTGGATGCCATCCATCAACCCAATTGATGGATAGAGCATCTGATACACACTCAAGATGCATAGATATATCTGTTCCTAATTAGTGTTCCAGAAGAGTGCGCAGTAAAGTGCTGGGAGAGTCGTCCATGGCTGGATAGTGATCATTTTCCCCCCATTTATCCATGAATTTATCTGAAAATAAAAGAAAAAAACTCATTAGTTTTTGGTGAAAAACAGGCCCTTGCGTGGTGTTAGCGGAGTATTATCGTTAGTTATTTATTATTTATTCATTTTTTTGTCATCTATTATTCATAGATTATTTATTTATTATTAATTCATTTTTCATTTTTTTTATTATTCAATATCCCTTCAGTCCTGATTTATTAGAATTTTTAGATAGATTTCATTATTATTCATTATAAACTCAATATTTGAATTTTTGTTATTTATCTTCCGTGCTTGTCATTCGTTGTGATTTCTATTGAAACACATATATATATTTCGGTGGGAAATAAATCAGGAAAATGTCGGACGAGGGTAGAGATCTAGATTGGTCTGATCAGAGCCATCATCAGCTTAGATCGCGAGGTCCTCTGAGAGACGGAGATAGAGAGCAAGCGTTAGGAGAAGGGGCGTCAGCATTGCCATCAACACGGTTGTCTGGGGCGTTACCAAGGACGCCAATGAACTACCGAAAGCAGCAACCTCCAGGCGGGCAGAAGCCTGAAACGGTACAGCCGTCGGGTCAGCGAGAGCAGCTGGTGGAATTACCAATGTATAATCTTGGCTCAGAGGCAAAATCTGCAGTGAATGCTGCACTAGCCCTGGCGCAGGAAACCCATCGACGATCGTTGGAGTTGGGGATTAGCGATGCAATGCGTGAGGAGGTGCGCACAGGATTCACCGAAATGATGAAAATGCTGAACGACTTGCTGAGGCCGTCAGCGGGCAGCCGCCTCCATGTACGGCGGAGAAAGCTCTTGAAACAAGCACTCAGCCTGGCAGGCTAGCAGGGGCATCAAAGAACACAGAACAAGCAAGAGGAAAAACGAGCCAGGGAGCGATTCCAAAGGCCAGCAGGCAGGACGACCCCGACCAACGTCAAAGGGATAGACCACCAATGCCGCCACCAAAGCCAAAAAGGTCTAGCTCGGAGGGTAGCAGTTCAGATGATAACGTGGACCTAAGGGCGTATACCTGGCGGAATTCAGCGACCGCTAATTGGCGAGTCGAGGATCAGAGTGAGGGCGGATCCACAAGAGAACGGGTATACGCCAATTCATCGGCAACTCGGGACAGGCAATTCTGGAGGATTGAGAGGTGGAACGTATCGTTCGATGGCGTGGATGACAAGAACTCAGTCGAGGATTTTGTTTTTCGACTGGAGTTCCTGCAGAAGCAGTATCAGTGCCCATGGGGAGAAGTGTTGCGCAGTTTCCATACGCTTCTGCATGGACGCGCTCGAGAATGGTACTGGGTCCATGTCAGACAGTTTAAAATCGACAGGTGGTCCCAGTTACGACGCGCTCTGCTCGACCGATTCAAGGGCCATCAAACTGAGCATGATAAGGTTCACGAGCTATTGCAGCGAGAGCAGCAGCCGGGTGAAGCAGTGGAGGACTTCATACACCATATGGGTCAACTTGCGTCGCGGATGAAGAAGCCTTTGTACCAGCGAGAACTGGTGAAGATCGTTAAAAAGGGATTGCGGAAAAATATAGCTCGGTATGTTTACGCAATCGACGTTTATACCCTGAACGAGTTGCGTGAGGAGTGTAAGGAAGTGGAGAGATCCTTCTGTCGTCGAGGACGCTCTGATTATGGGCAGCCAACTCGATACGATCCAGCACGTAAGCCGATGGTGAATGAGGTGGATATGCAGCCACCCGAGGAGGAAACTTCGCCAGAAGATGTAGAAGTGCGTATGGGAACCAGACGAAAGCCCAGGATAACGTGCTGGAACTGTGGGCAACCAGATCACGTTTTTAGAGACTGCTTGTCACGAGAGCGGAAGATTTTCTGCTACAAATGTGGAAAACCGGACACTTTAAGCTCACAGTGCGTCAATTGTCCGGGAAATGCCCGATCGAGCGCGTTGAAGGCGGGAGAAGCGCGTTCGAAGTAAAAGACCGCAAATCTACAGAGGAAGGAAAAGATATAAATAAGAATAGCAGTAAGATACTATATAACGGCAGAAAATTGAGTGGCCTACCTTACGAAGAACGACTGCGGGCGTATATGGAAGTCCGCGACAGGATCTTTGGGGAACGACAGTTGGAGGGAATGCGTTTACTCTCACGTCGTGTGAAAAAGACTCGCGAACGATTTCGGAAGCGCAGATTAATGAGGCAACATTTGGTAGAAGCAGTACAACGGGATGGCCATTTGGATCACCGCGCATTTGCTGAAGTTGTACTGGCAGGAAGGAGAGTAAGAGGCCTCCTGGACACAGGAGCATCGGTGAGCTTATTGGGTCGTGGCTGTCGAGAGTTGACTGAGGAGCTTGGCATTCCGGTTCAGGCATACACGTCATCAGTGAAGACCGCATCTGGAGAGGATCGAGCCTTCATAGGAAGGATAAAATTACCTGTAAAATATGACAATTTAATAAAAGAAATGACATTTTATATGTGTCCATATTTACATCAGGCAATGTACTTGGGTGTAGATTTTTGGAGAACCTTTGATCTCGCTCCACAGATCCTTGGGTCCGTAGGAATTGCTGGCGGAGAAGCCTCAGTCTGCGAACTGGTAATTCCAACCGATAATGTAGAATATTATCGAGGTGATGACGTGGAGGATCCTGATCCTGAGATGTGGGACCTGGAAGGAAAGGAGAAGGCTCAATTAGAAGCTGTGAAGAATAAGTTCCTGACGTTCGAGAGTTCTGGCCTTGGAAAGACGCAGCTTCTTAAACACGAGATCAAGTTGGTCGAAGGAACCGAACCTATCAAGGATAGACACTATCCATTGTCACCAGTAAAACAAGAGGTTGTTTGGGCTGAGGTGGACAAGATGCTTCAACTTGGCGTCATTGAGGAGAGCGAAAGTCCATGGAGTAACCGGACTACTGTAGTCATGAGACCAGGAAAGAACAGGTTTTGCCTAGATGCGCGTAAACTTAATAAGGTCACGATCAAGGACGCATATCCGTTGCCGTGTATAGAAGGCATCCTTGCCCGCATTGATCAGACGCATTAATTTTCGAGCGTAGATTTGAAATTTGCGTTCTGCCAGATAGAGTTGGAAGAGAAGAGCAAGTCCTATACGGCGTTCACTGTGCCTGGGCGTCCGCTCTATCAATTTAGGTATATGGTCTCTGCAATGCGGCACAGCAACTCTGTCGATTGATGGATAAAGTTATTCCATCCACATTGCGATCAAATGTATTTGTGTATCTGGACGACCTGCTAATAATTTCGGCGGATTTTGACACCCACCTGCACTATTTAGGATTAGTGGCAAAATGTTTGAGAAAAGCAAATCTCACTATTGGGTTGAGCAAATCCAAGTTCTGTTTCAAAAGGCTCAACTACCTAGGGTTCATTGTCGGAGGTGGAACCTTACGCACAGATCCGAGTCGAGTGATGGCTATACGGAATATGCAGAATCCGAAGTCCATCAAGGAGGTTCGCAGCTTTTTGGGTACGGCCGGGTGGTACAGCCGATTCATAAAAAACGTTGCCGAGATTTCCGTTCCACTCACTGATACCTTGAAGAAAAAGAGTGGAAAGTTCGAGTTAAGTATCGAAGCCATTGAAGCAGTGAGAAATTTGAAACAAGCACTCACTACTGCGCCGGTACTGGTACACGCAGACTTCCATAGAAGATTCTTTGTACAATGCGACGCGTCGCAGTACGGAGTAGGAGCAGTGTTGTTCCAACTGGACGACGAGCAGCGGGAGAGACCAATTGCGTTCTTCTCCGCAAAGTTGAACAAACACTAGGTCAACTATACGGTGACCGAAAAGGAGTGCTTGGCGGCGATCCTAAGCATCCAGAAATTCAGACCGTATATCGAAATGATGCCGTTCACGGTGATTACGGATCATGCAAGTTTGCAGTGGCTCATGAGTCTCAAGGATTTGAGTGGGAGATTGGCGAGGTGGTCATTGCAGCTGCAGGCGTATGATTTCGACATAAAATACAAGAAAGGAGCCGAAAACCTTGTAGCGGACACTTTATCCCGACTTATAGAAGAGGTTGAAGTGACACCTGAGTCCATATTGGGATTTCAGACGACTGAATTTGAGTCAGCTGAATACCAAGCCTTGGTGCAGGAGGCAAAAAGTCAACCGGAGAATTTGCCCGATTTAAAGGAGCACAACGGGCTGCTGTTTAAGCGAATCAACCGCGATGATCTGGACGACGAGATGGAAGGCACCAGTTGGAAGCTGTGGGTGCCAGAGTCGTTGACAGCCGGAATGATCCACAAGGTCCACACTGAGAATACGTCAGCACATGGAGGGATAGCCAAAACGCTGCATTTATTGCGCAGGCAATATTATTGGCCGGGGATGGCAGTTCAGGTCAGAGATTTCGTAAGAAGATGCGAAGCCTGTAAAGAAGTTAAGGCACAGAATTATTGTATGCAGGCGGAAATAGGAAAGGAAGTCCAATCCGATCGCCCATTTCAGAAATTATACATAGATTTTCTGGAGAAATATCCGAGGTCGAAACGTGGACATGCGTGGATCTTCATTGTGGTAGATCACTTCTCGAAGTTCACGTTCTTGAAGGCGATGCGAGATGCCACGGCCGGCAATGTAGTAGACTTCCTGGTGCACGAGGTATTCTTTAGTATTCTTCAAATTCGGCGTGCCAGAGGTAATACACTCGGACAATGGTCGTCAGTTCATCTCCAAGGCTTTCGAATCCATGATGGAAGCGTTCGGAGTCACTCATCTGCGCACACCGGTTTATTCTCCGCAGAGTAACGCTGCTGAGCGGGTGAATCGGACGGTCCTGGCTGCGATACGGACTTACTTGGATGAGGATCATCGTAAGTGGGACATGTACTTACCTGAAGTGGAGGTGGCCATTAGAAATGCTGTACACACTGCCACTGGAGTAGCGCCGTTCTTCGCTGTCTTCGGGCAGCATATGTTCCTGAACGGGGCGAGCTACAAACTGGCGAGGAAGCTGAGATCATTGGCTGACCACGAGGTAGAGCATTTGGAGGCTAAAGATAAGTTGGCGATAATTCGAGAGAGGATCAAGGAGAACTTGCATGTGGCAAACTTTGCATTGAGCGATTTTGGGAAATCATTCAACGCTAAATTCGCAAGGAAATTCGTCAAGAGCCGAGTTGTACGTGCCATAGGACAAAATGCATACGAGCTCGAGGATCTGCAAGGAAGAACAATAGGGGTGTATCACGCCAAGGATATCCGTACGTGAGGTCCATGTACATCCTCTGACAACACGTGATGTGGGCAGCCGCTGAAGTTCTCTGAGCCGAACGTGTGTAGGAACAAACCGTGCGTGTGGCCTTCGTTGGGCGCGGCATATCTTGTAGCCGGCTGGTCACCTGAAAGAAAGAGGATAGGCATTAATTACCTTTTTGTATAGGTATTTTGGGATAAATGCGCACGCAGCTTGGGTTTTGCCAATTTTTGTTGTCCCAATCTGCGTGATGGTGTTGCATTTGTATACGTTCATATATGTATAAATAGGTTATCGATAGGTTAGAGATGATCGTTTGAAGTAGGTAGCGGCCAAATTTCTCATAGGTGGCAACGCCCTCGAGCTTAGTAGCGAAGTGGCGCCCTCTAGGAAATTAAGATGGGCTTGAGGCGGTAGGCTTATCCCAATCGCAGGGGAGGGGTAGAGAGGAAGTGGACCTCAAGCTCAAGCTCGCTCTTCTCACCGGCTGTCCGTTGGTTGGCGTTCAAAACGGCCAATGACCCTATATAGAAGCAGGCGGAATATGAGTTTGAGGTAGGTCAGGCTTAGGGGACGGTGGGATTGGAGACGAGCCCATATATGGGGGTGGTAATGGGTGCCAAGAGGCAGTCAAGAATCAAATCGCAAGAGGACCGGCAGTCAAATAATGCTAATACAAGAAAATAAAAAGCTTTCACGCCGAAAATTTTAAAGAAATTCGTTTTATTTGCAACGAAATTGGCCTGTGCGGAATAAACGTAATTTAATTGATAAAGAAAAACTGTGAAAGAAAATAAACCAGAAAAAATATTTAAGAAAAGTGAGTTGATCCCAAAGATGCCAGTGAGAGTGGTTGATGACAGGTTTTCTTGGGTCTTCCAGCGTGGCCGTACTTCTGGTCCGCACGAGGACGGCCACGGGTTTTCTATTTCTTTGCCTTCGTCGCAAAAAAAAGGATAAAAAAAACAGAACTTCAGCAGTAGAGGGATCCAGCCACTCCATCCATTTGCCCTACTCCCTTAACCCCACTCGTGGTGCGTCGGCCAGAGTCCGAGAAGTGGAAGCGACTTGGAGAAGCCGGGATCGCAAGAGGGCCACACAAATACAAGGAAAAGAATCAAGTGAGTCCGTTCCAACGCCGGGATAGCCGACCGCCGGGTGTCCCGTGGGAAAATCCTGGCATAGGGAGCGTGCCGATTGGGGTGCTGCAAAAAAAAAAGACAGATATAAATTATAAGAAAAGAGTCAAAAAATCATAAATCGAGGCGAGTGTCGTCTCGAGTGCCTGCCAAGTGAGAAAAAAAAAAGAAATAGATTTATAAATTTAAATTTAAAATAGAATAAAAGCAAAAGAAAAGGGAAAACGGTGACACATGCTAGTCTTAGTGTAATTTGAGCCCGGCTAGCCAATGGTATAAAGATAAATATATACATATAAATGCAAATATCTATAGAATTTCTAGTCCTTCACTTGCTGAAAGAGCGTAGGTAGGTTAAGGTAGACTTAAGTTATCATTCTGCCCTGAAACGGGGAACCAATATATTATATTTATATATTTACATGTGTGCCGATGCGTCCGTTGGCGTAGTTTTCTTTAAATGTTGTCCTTGATCATCGCCATGTTTCACCGGTGAGTGACCTAGCCATAGTAGGCAGCGATGGTGATCGACATAATTTTGTTAATTTTTTGTTGTTGGTGTTGTTTGAAGTCTGAAAAGGAATTAAATAAGGAAACATGTTAGTTAGTAAGATTATCGTTAATACATTGTCCACCTAAACCGAACAACCACAATGTGTTGCTAAATTTTCGCAGAAGGGGGGGGTGGATCTCCTTTTGACCGCCATGGACACGTAGTAGGCTGATATGGATGGATGACGCCAGCACATGGGCAGCTGGAGGATGAGTCCGCTGCAGGAAGGGTGGGTGCGCCAGGATTCCGGTCTGGGGTCCAATTCTGGAACATAGGAACAGCGGTAGTATGTTTGTTTAGTTAATGTTTTTTTGTTGCTTGTTTGAGTATTTATTGTCAGTTGAAAGTAGAGGTTAGCGATGACACTTGTAGGTGTCTGTCGACATTCGGGATTGTGCGGTCTGCTAGGCTTTGCGGTCTGCTAGGCCTAATGAAGAACAAAGCAGATCCGTAACAAGGAATAACAACGCTGAAAAAATGATGCGAACAGGTTGGCAATATCCATATCGTTGTCAGCAGTTGTGTTGTCCAAGGAAAGTGCAGGAGGAAAACGAGAAGACTTGCATTTTGAATTGACAAAGTTAGGGTGGAGCCCTTGTGGGAGGGGAAGGCGCATATAATGGGACGAATTCATTGATAACAGTATTCAAGGTTAAATAAAAAGAATTGGTAGCTTCCTCCATATGATGAAAAGAGTCAAGGAAGGACCAATCGATATTAAAAGGCGCATCATTGGTGAATCCACCGTGCGAAAGCAAAAAGTGTTTGAGCTTTGCATATTCGGAATTGGGATGCTGAACGTATCAAATTCAATTTCAATTTGAAGAGTAGGATGGTAAGTATCCTCAGGGACAGAAAGTGGCGGCACTCTAGACACTACAGAGCTGGGAACATCGTTGGTAAACACCAGATCAAGATGCCTGTGCAAGATGAACTACTGTATGCTCAGGCCAGAAGGATGGGGCAGGCTGTAACGAGTCCTTTTTGACCCGAAAACCAATGCAGGCTATGCTCAGGGTAATCGAGGATCGTTCCAACAAATTTATATTGGACTTGCAATAACAACACAAGAGCTCTTTATTCTATTATTCACCAGCGACGTGGTTCACTTTATTGTTCACTCTGATGTTTCACTTTGATGTTTCACTTATAACTATGGTACATTTGCATAAACCTATCTGAGGTATCCTTGCCAATCCGCCAGGTACGCCTCCTATCCGGCTCACCGCCGTGCTCGCAGGGTTTCGTTGGCTAAAGACACGCCGTGCACGTCCAAGCAATCGCTTGACTCGCCGGTCGTCTATTCGTCTATTCCGCACAACCCCCACGTACTGCCCTACTATCGTCCTACAAGGACTCAAAGGATACGCTGGCTAGTATGTCCGCCTGTAACGTCGAATCAGCGTTCGACACACAGGCTATACGTGCGCACAGCTACCTTTCTTGATGACTGTCGATTATCCTTCCGCTAGGATATCCTATATCTGATTCAAGTCCTTCCACGAGGACTGTTCCGTATCCTTGCAAGGATTCCGCACTCGATTTCCCGTTTGTAGTATCCTGGAATACTCCGTTTCGCCGCACTTATACTTTCACGATTCGTTCCGCACTCGCTTAGATCCCGATTCACATTGACTTTTTTCCGTGCCGTCAGCGGCCTCTTATATAGCCCTCCCGGGCTGTCTCCCGGTGTCTCCTTGTCTCCTTCTAGAACATTCGAGACTCCCAGATCTTCCATACGGCACTTTCCTCTGCCTAGCAACAGCGCACTTAGAATTTGCCAGCGACATCGCCCCTTCAGCCAATTGGAGCGACTGCGACAACTAGCCTCTGCTCCCAACTTAACGGATCCTTCCGTTTACTTGCTGCATCTCCGCCGTCTGTCGTGCTGCTATTCCCCTGGACTCCCATTCATTTCCCCTCTCCCCTGAATACGCCTTGTTTCCCCTTTATGCGGCGAATTCGCCGCACTTCCCCTTTCGAAGTATACATTTCCCCTTTCGCTCCATGCCCTTTTGTCTGTGAGGGATAACCATTCCTCACACTCCCCTCTTTCTTCGGGAAGCGGAAATGTCCCATTTCCGTCTTCGTTTGTAACCACTTTTGACCTTCCCGCCCTTAATACCATCGCTGCCCCCTTGATCTATCGATCGACCACCTATCGGCCTTCATCCCATCCCAATTGCAACGATACCAAGTAACCATCGTTACCCGACCTCGTTCCTTATATCGATAACAATCGGCCACCTGCCAATCGACGATCTCCCATCCCAATTGCAACGATACCAAGTAACCATCGTTACCCGACATCGTTCCTTATATCGATAACCATCGGCCACCTGCCAATCGACGATCTCCCATCCCCTACCGCACATGGGCGATATTTCTTTGAGGTGAGAGTTATTTGTTTACCTTTTTTTCTTCTGATTTTATAACCACTTTCTCCTTTCCTCCAGCACCACCTGATGCCTCCGCCGACTGCGGCTGCGCTGCTGATGCCCCCCTATGTCGCCCTGCATGTATGCGGGCTGGCCTTTGCCCGGCTGCGCCTCGTCTTCTTCCCCCACGCAGCGCCTGTTGCAGTTTGTGTTTTTTTTTTTTTTATATACACAGCGCCTGTTGCTGTGTGTGTTTTTTTTTTTGTTATTGTGATCTTTTAGTTTTATTGTGTGTGTTTTTTTTTCTTTGTGATTTGTATTTTTAATTGTGTTTTGTTCCCCATTGACATGCCCCCTTTAACCCTTGTGTGTTCCCCGTGCTTGTCCATGCCAATAAATTGTTTCAATGCCTTGCATTTCTATTTGGTGTTTTTATTTTACTTGTTTGTTTTGTTCTTCTTTTTTTTTTTTTACGAGGTGTGGTGTCCACCCACACCTCACGCTGTCCCCAGGTACTCTATGGGTCCCGCTCACTGGGTGGGCTCGGTCCACATGACCACTGTCGTGACCTGGTGTACCCTCCTCCCCGCGGTCAACCAGGTCTGGCGCCATTGCGACCTTGATGGTGGCGTCCGCGGCTCCTTCTCCGGCGTTTCCTCCTCTTCCGAGGACACCACAATTACCTCGGGGTCGGGCCTCGGTGTTGGTGGACGGGCCGGTCTCCAGACTGGGAGTGGGGATGGGCTCCTTATGGGCCGGTATGGCGACCCATTAGCCCGTGCCATGTCCCGTACGTCGAATATGGGCTCCGCCACCCCAAACTCCCGCTCCCAATCCACACTCTCCACGCCGCTTTCATCCGTCGAGGTGCTCCGATCCCCGAGCCTTTGAGGCGACATGATTGGCGACCCCCATGGGGATGCCAACCATTGCTGCGCTGGTGTGGACCTCCACGCCCGCACTCCTCTCGCCGCTGCGCTGCGGCTGCGCACTCGTTGGCCCATGCCAGCGAATGGTAACCGCCGCCTGCCGTTTGCCAACCTGGGTTGCCTACTCGGCGTTGTCCGGCGTCCTCGCCCACGTCTTGCCACGTTCCTTGACGCGGGCTTGCTGCTCTGCGTTCCTGTCGCGCTCATTTTCGATCACTATATGTGCCGTCCGCCCCGCTTGAGGTCTGCTTTATAGGCCTTTGAAGCTTTTGCAGATTCCGTTAGGACCATGGTGGCCATCATGATTTTTAGCCAGAGAGTAATCCTAACTGGAGTTCGCTATCTCGCTATCCCTCTCTACTTGTCTCTTTCCCTCCCAATGCCCTTTGCTTTTCCCCTTCTTCTGCCAATTCGCCGTGTTTCGCTGCATGGCCACTAGCAGGGGTAATATTTTGTTAGGGTGGACTTTTCTCTATGCCCTAACAAAAATTTTATTTATTTTATATATTATTATTTTTTTTATTATTATTATTTTGAATTATTTTTTTCATTTCTTTTTTTTTTCTACTTCAGGTTGAAATGATAATTATTTGTTTTAGGGTGGACTTGTTCTCTCTGACGCAAAAAATTTTTTTTTTATTTTTTTATATATTTTTTTTTTATTTTATTATTATTTTTAATTCTTTTGTGAGAGAGAATTATTTGCTTTTCTTTTACCTAACTGAAAATCATCAGTTTCCTCCGTATTCAACTGAAATCATCAGTTTCCCTCCTTTTAACTGAAAATTATTTTATATTATTATTTTTAATTCTTTTGTGAGAGAGAATTATTTGCTTTTCTTTTACCTAACTGAAAATCATCAGTTTCCTCCGTATTCAACTGAAATCATCTGTTTCCCTCCTTTTAACTGAAAATCATCAGTTTCCCTCGTATTTAACTGAAAGTCATCAGTTTCTCTTTTTTTTTGTATTTAACTGAAATCATCAGTTTTTTTCCGTATTTAACTGAAATCATCAGTTTTCCTCCTTTTAACTGAAAATCATCAGTTTCCTTCGTATTTAACTGAAAGTCATCAGTTTCTCTTTTTTTGTATTTAACTGAAATCATCAGTTTTTTCCGTATTTAACTGAAAATCATCAGTTTCTCTTCTTTTAACTGAAAATCATCAGTTTCCTTCGTATCTAACTGAAAATCATCAGTTTCCTTCGTATTTAACTGAAAATCATCAGTTTTTTTTCTTTTTTGTATTTTCCATCATTCCTTTTGACCCTCCACGACCTGTGGTTTCAACTCACTTACGTGAGCTGTACGTTCTCTCTGGTCCCTCTTGTGTCTTAATTTGCAGATTACTGGGGATTTGAACCCAACAATCACGTACGGTCCTCCGTATCTGGGTGCCAATTTTGCAGCAAATCCTTCCACTGCTTTTGACAGGTTATGCTCTTTAGCCCATACTGTTTGTCCTACCTCCGGTTTCCACGGTCGGCGTCTCAGATTGTAATATCTGGCTTGGTCTTGGGCTGCTCTTTCTAGGTTCCTTCTAATTACCTCGAATAATTCTCGCAGTTTTGTTGCATTTTCATTCGGTTTTTGTGGTTCTTGTCCGATTCCTAGTGTCACCTCGTCATACAAGGCTTTCGGAAGTCTTGGCTCTCTTCCCTGTGTAATGAAGGTCGGCGAATATCCCGTCGACTCTGTTACGCTCGAGTTTACGGCTAACATTATTTCTGGCCACTTTTCGTCCCAAGTTCTTTGTTCTTCTCCTGCGAATTGTGCAATCATTGTCTTCACGGTCCGATTTGCTCGTTCAGTCGGATTTTCTTGTGGAGTGTATGGAGCTGTGAACTGCTGTTTGGCTCCTATGTCCTCCAAAAATCGCTTAAAAACCCGACTTGTAAACTGGACCCCATTGTCCGTGATTACGACTTTTGGAACCCCGAATCTTGACAAGATTCTTTCTCTGAACGCCTTTTTTAACGACTCCGCTGTTGCTTTTCTCATCGGGATTAGTTCTGTCCATTTCGAAAACCGATCTATGAGGACTAACAGCATGGTATTTCCATGCTTAGATCGTGGTAGCGGGCCAACAAAATCTGCGCATACAGTCGCCCATGGTTCCTCTGGGACCTGTGTGAGCATTTTGCCTGCTGCTTGTAGTTGGCTTGGTTTATACTTTTGGCATGTTTCACACCTGTTCACGTACCTTCGTACGTCTCTATGCATTCCTGGCCAATAATATCTTGATGCTATTCTTGCGATGGTTCTTCTTGATCCGGGTGCCCCGCTGACGCTGAGTCATGGTTTTCTCCTAGTACTCTTCCTCTAGACCCTGTAGGAACACATAATTTCCACGAAACTACGTCTTCGTTCCCTGCCCTGTGAGGAATATGGCGGTACAATTCTCCACCTTCAGCCAAATAGTCTGGAAATTTTTGTGGATTATTTAGTACCTTCTTCGTCATTTCCTTTATCCATTCGCACTCATTTTTGTCTTCCTTGTGTACTTCTGCAATTACTTTTTCTTTTGCCCTTCTGCAGGTCTCTAGCGGTTGTCTTGACAGTGCATCTGCCACGACGTTTAATTGGCCTTTTCTATATGCGATTTCGAAGTCATATTGCTGTAGCTCCAATGCCCATCTAGCTATTCTGCCCGTCGGGCTTTCGATACTGTTGAGCCATTTTAACGCCATGTGATCCGTAACTACCTTGAAGTGGTATCCCTCTAAGTACGGTTTCAGCCTTCGGATTGCCCAAACTATTGCCAAGCATTCTTTTTCTGTGGCCGAATAGTTTTTCTCCGCTTGGTTAAGCGTTCTACTTGAGTATGATATGACCTTTTCGCCCTCTTCTGTTTCTTGTGTTAGAACGGCCCCAATACCATAGTCGCTCGCATCGGTCTGTAGTATGAACATTCGTTCAAAATCGGGACACGTCAAAACCGGATCTGCAGTTAGTTTATTTTTTACTAATTCGAATGCCTTCTGATGCTCATCTGACCATATCCATTTCACCTTTTTCTTTAACAACGAATGTAATGGCTGTACCATTGTTGCAAAGTCTGGGACAAATCTTCTGTACCATGATGCGACCCCTAAATATTGTCGTAGTTCCTTTACGTTCGCTGGTGGTTTCAGTTCGGCAATCGCTGCCACCTTTTCTGGATCCGTACATATGCCCTTTCCAGTTATCCGATGGCCGAGGTATTGCAATTCTTTTCTAAAGAATTGACACTTATCTGCATTTATCCGCAGATTTGCCTTCTTTAACCTTCGGAAAACCTCCTTTAGATTTGCCATGTGTTCTTCTAGTGTACGACCTATCACTATTATGTCATCCTGGTAAGCAAACGCGTGTGGCATCATTTCTGGGCCGATCACTTGGTCGAGTGCTCTCTGAAATGTTGCCGATGCTGAATGTAACCCGAATGGCATAACCTTCCATTGGAATAGTCCTTTCCCTGGAACAGTAAATGCCGTCATTGGTCGACTGCTTTCTTCCAGCGGTATCTGCCAGTATCCATCCTTTAAGTCCAGACTACTTATGTAACACGCTTCCTTCAGCTGATCCAGTATGTAGTTGATCCTTGGCATCGGGTATGCATCCTTTATTGATTTCTCGTTGACTGTCCTGAAATCTACGCAGAATCTCCATTTTCCCGTTTTCTTTTTCTTCACCATGACCACAGGTGAGCTATAAGGGCTATTAGACGGCTCAATGCACCCCATTTCCAGTAATTCGTCTACCTTTTTATTGATTTCTTCCTGCATTTTCGGATTCTTGGGGTAATATCTCTGTTTGACTGGTCGATCGTCCTTCATGGTGATCCTGTGCACTGCTATATTTGATGGGCCTTTTAACTTTGCCAATTCTGCCAACTCTTGCTTGAGGAATTGATCAATGACTTCGTTATGTTCCTCTTTGACTTCTATTTCGACTGCGACTGACAATTTTTCCTCCAACCATCCGTTCCTGCGGCTTCGGGCCGGTATGACCACTTTATGTCCTGCGCATGTCAGTTCCGCCCCTACTCCTTGCAAGAAGTTCCAACCTAGCACAAGATGATCTATCACTCCCGGTAGTATCATCAAGTCTATGATTGTACTTCGATCGCCGAATACGATTTGAACGCTCAGTTGTGTTCCTATTTCCGCGTTCCTGGCGTCTGCCAAACGTACTTGTTTCTTTGTGGGTTTTCTTGTGCCCACTGCCTTTAATTTGTCGCATAATTCCTGGCTTGCGAAACTCCCGGTAGCCCCTGTGTCGATTGTGGCCTTTATTTTCTCTTCTCCAATCAACACCCATGCCGACAATTGGTTTTCCTCTTCCTGTAGACTTCCCACTAATTTTGCGAGGCAGATTCTGGCGACCTCTGCTCGCCCCTTGGAGGCTGAGGTCGCTGAGCGTTTCCCGACTGCTTGCAGCACTCCCATGTTCTTACCCCTATTCGACCACATTGCCAGCAGAATGTCAGTCGACGGTTCGAGCATTCTCGTGCCCAATGCCCTGATTGTCCGCATCTGCGGCATGCCTGTGCTGGGTTCTGAACGAAGTTCACGTTTCCATCATTTGCTGGTTCTGTTCTTTGGTGTGTTTGTGGGCCTCGGTGAGTCATATGCCTGTCTTGTTCTTGGCATCTTCTGCATATGTCTTCCCCCACTGTCTTCCGCGGTGTGGCCATAGGCATCGCTTTGTTCCTTTCTGCCTGGCTCTCTTGTTTAAATATTTCCCGATCCCTTTCCAATGCTTCGAATTCGTCGGCTAATTGCATCAGTGTATCTAAATTTTTGATACGATGTGGGCGAACAAATGCTCGGAGGTCTGGTGTGCAATTTCCTCCGATTATTTCCAATTGTTCGACTTCTGTACACTGCAGTGGCCTCATTAGTGTTTGCATTTCTAACATATAGTCTTTGAATGCTTCGTTCCAGTATTGCTTTCTTTGGTGAACCTTTTCAGCTAGTTTACTAAAATAGACCCTAGGCAGGAAATATGCCTTAAAGCTTTCTCCGAACTCTTCCCACTTCGTCCATTGCTTGTTGTTGGCTAGATACCAGTTTAAGGCCTTATCCTTAAGCAATTCTGGCATGGCTCGTGGGATCATATCTAGATCAATATCGTACATTTTTGCTGACCATTCGACCTGTTCTAAGAACTCTAACGGTTTAGTATTTCCGTCGAACCTGAATGCCCATTCCCTGACTTGTTTGGCTACCTTTGCGCATTCATTTGTGTTACTGTTTGGTTTTCTGGTTGCTGTTGCTGTTTTCTCCTGCTTGGCTTCTTCACCTGAAGATTTTACTCCTGCCATGTATGGGAATGATAATTCTTCTAGGTTGGTGTCTATTTTTCTAGGTAGCAATGCTTGTACGGCTTTTGGTAATGGTGACTTACCATATATTTCCGCCATGGCTTTTATCCTGTCTTTCCATTCCGGGCATGCTTCGTTGATTAATATCCACTCTCCAAATTGTTTCCTCATATTATCCACGTTGCCGGTTAGTTCGATACCGAACTCTTCTGCGTGGAGTAACAATTCTTCCTTTTTGAGGTGATAGATCCATGCTCTCCCCATTTTCGCACTTTTTACTTGACTCTTTTTGTATTGCTATTGGCAAGACCACGTTGGGCGCTAGTTGTAACGAGTCCTTTTTGACCCGAAAACCAATGCAGGCTATGCTCAGGGTAATCGAGGATCGTTCCAACAAATTTATATTGGACTTGCAATAACAACACAAGAGCTCTTTATTCTATTATTCACCAGCGACGTGGTTCACTTTATTGTTCACTCTGATGTTTCACTTTGATGTTTCACTTATAACTATGGTACATTTGCATAAACCTATCTGAGGTATCCTTGCCAATCCGCCAGGTACGCCTCCTATCCGGCTCACCGCCGTGCTCGCAGGGTTTCGTTGGCTAAAGACACGCCGTGCACGTCCAAGCAATCGCTTGACTCGCCGGTCGTCTATTCGTCTATTCCGCACAACCCCCACGTACTGCCCTACTATCGTCCTACAAGGACTCAAAGGATACGCTGGCTAGTATGTCCGCCTGTAACGTCGAATCAGCGTTCGACACACAGGCTATACGTGCGCACAGCTACCTTTCTTGATGACTGTCGATTATCCTTCCGCTAGGATATCCTATATCTGATTCAAGTCCTTCCACGAGGACTGTTCCGTATCCTTGCAAGGATTCCGCACTCGATTTCCCGTTTGTAGTATCCTGGAATACTCCGTTTCGCCGCACTTATACTTTCACGATTCGTTCCGCACTCGCTTAGATCCCGATTCACATTGACTTTTTTCCGTGCCGTCAGCGGCCTCTTATATAGCCCTCCCGGGCTGTCTCCCGGTGTCTCCTTGTCTCCTTCTAGAACATTCGAGACTCCCAGATCTTCCATACGGCACTTTCCTCTGCCTAGCAACAGCGCACTTAGAATTTGCCAGCGACATCGCCCCTTCAGCCAATTGGAGCGACTGCGACAACTAGCCTCTGCTCCCAACTTAACGGATCCTTCCGTTTACTTGCTGCATCTCCGCCGTCTGTCGTGCTGCTATTCCCCTGGATTCCCATTCATTTCCCCTCTCCCCTGAATACGCCTTGTTTCCCCTTTATGCGGCGAATTCGCCGCACTTCCCCTTTCGAAGTATACATTTCCCCTTTCGCTCCATGCCCTTTTGTCTGTGAGGGATAACCATTCCTCACAAGGCGCTCTGTCGATATATGAGTCAGGCAACGTAATTTTGAATTTCGAAATTTTACTAGTGTACCTTAGATAAAATTTTCTAACCTCAACTAAATCATGGTTAGAAATATTAAAGCTAGAACATATATAATGTTTGACCAGGGCATCCGTAGCTGATCCTATGAGTCGAGAAACAAAAATGGATTTGTGAGGTGAGTGGTTTTTTGGTGGAACCGCAGTAAGCCCCATGAAAGCATTAGCAAGTGTAACGGTAGCTGGTGCGTCAGCAGAAAATGCGGGACGAGCTTTAGTAGAAATGGCAGAAAGATTGACAGCCGGATTGGCAGCAGTGAATGTTGCAGGAGAAGTAGCTTTACAGCAGCAGGAATGGGAGCCCGCATTTTAAGTCCCATGCAGGCGTTAGCAATTGTAACGGCAGCTGGAGCGTCAGCAGAAATGGCAGAAGGGTCGGTAGCCAGATTGGCAGCAGTAAACGTAGAAGAAGTAGTTAGAGCGGCAGCAGGAATGGGAGCTCGATCGGGAGCAGTACTCGCAGCAGGAGAAGTAGCTGGAACAGCAGCATGAATTTGAGCACGATCGGTAGGATTAACGGCAGCAGAAATTACAGAGCGGTTGGCATCGGAGCAGAAGCGGAGACGGAAGCTGCGTCGCACGAGTCATCGTTCAGCAAAGCATAGTAATTCTCGCGCATTGCTTGTTGCTTCGATAGCGCTTAATCCATGATAAGGTAATTCGATTTTCGTTTTAATACATGGTTCGTTTAAGAGAGATTAGAGCATTGAGCTTTAAGCGTGCTCATGGGCTTGCATTTGTTCTATGTTTTATGAGTTTTAACCTTTGATTTGTAACTAATAATTAATAACCCGAGGGGTATATACGTAACTACACACTGCACTTTCACTGTGTGCTCTACACCACAACTATTAACAGCCAGTGGATTTGTCTTTGATTTGCTTTAATTAAATAGGCTTTGGGGATGGAAAAACACGTCCGCTCTCGATCGGTATCAAAACCACCTTTTTTTTTAACAATGTATTTTAAGTGTGTGTTATTGACTAACCCTGATGATGAGACAGCTGCTGCTTAAACAGTTACGGAGCAAACGGTGACAACAACACACACTGCAACGGTAACTATCGTTTCAGTAGAATATTTTGTTTTGATGTTTGTAAGCGATCGAAGAGGAAAGTTGCAGACGAAAACAACGAAAGCAACAAGTCGATGTGTATGTGTAAATGTATGTATATATTGATGCACAGAGCAGCGTAGACGAATGCAATTAAAGCAAACAACAAAGAATGCCAAAATATGTAGTTGATTTGGTTTTAATTTGCATAAATTAAAGTCACTGTCTTTTTAAATTGTGAACAAACGATAACCGAAGCCCATTAGGAGAGTAAGTGATACTTTCAAATTGGTTTGACGTCGGTTAATCAAGTTGATATTAGCTAGAACAGTTGATTAAGTGAATTGTAAGCTATTGTGGGACCACAAAGTCCTACATAAACGTTGTGGGTTGAAAATCCGGGTAAAAACGTGTAGAAATCATACATTTTAACTAAAACAAAGAACATTGTTTTAAATGATGCGTTATCCTTTTACAACTGTGCCCATCTCCACATTACCGGAATTAACATGTTATATATTGGAGCTGATAGAATCAATAAGATATCCCCAAATTTACAAAAAAAAATGGAAGGATATACCGAATGTTCCAGGTATCAGAATGATACATTCCATTTATTGTGATGAAAATTTTAAATTAAGCACAGCTCGTACGGCCTATTCCATAAAATCAAAAATATCATAATAATTTTGAGATTTCAAAATAAATAAATGGGAAAAGGGGATCATGAAGTTGTGCAAATGTATGTAACAGCCAGAAGGAAGCTTCTCCGACACCATAAAGTATATATATTCTTGATCAGCATCAACAGCCGAGTCGATATAGGCGTTCACTTCATGCAGGCAGCGCTGCCTGCGCAGGCTGCGTGTGAGCGCTCGTGTGTTTGTTTGTGTGCGCTCGTATGTATGCGTTTGTTTATGTGAGTGTGTTTGCATGTGCGTCTCAATTGAACAGGGTATTTTGTAGTCGGGAAACTCGACTACAGCGCTCTTGCTTGTTTTTGTTATATATATATTTTGTTATATCTATATTTTGTATATAAATTTCTTGTTAACATTTCATTATTTCATATTAAATAAAATTTTCTATTATGTGTTATAAATGTTACTATTAAAGTCAATAATATCTTAAATAAAATTATCTATTTTTTGGTATAAATGTTACTATAAAAAACTAAAATATCATAAATAGTTCAATATGTTATATTAAATAAAAATGTATATTTTTTGTTATATTTGTTACTACACACTATATATTGAGTATTAAGTTGATTGTTAAGGAAATTTGAAGTGGTTGATGGGAAAATAAGGTGTGATAATAGTAAAAAAACATATGGAAAAATCGTACGTTCGCGACCGGTACATAATTCAATTTTAAACGAGAACGTAAGTTAAAGTCGGCTCTAACCGACTTCGATATACCCGTTACTCATGGAAACAAATGTTTAATAGCCTTCCTGTGAGCCTGAGGTGGGAAGGCCGAAAAGTATGCAACATTTTTTACTTTTTTATCATCCGATCTTGATGAAAATTTCAGGGTTTATAGATATTGCGAATATGAATGTACGTTTCAGATCGATATCTTAAAAATTGTGGGAGTTATTCAACATTTTTTATTGTGGGGGCGGGGGTGGGCGTGGTAAAAATTTGAAATAAACTTGATCTGCGTGCAGACAATAGGAGCCTAGATTTCAAATTTGGTTGCTCTAGCTCTTCTAGTCTCTGAGATCTAGGTGTTTATACAGACAGACGGACTTGGCTATATCGACTCGGCTGTTGATGCTGATCAAGAATATATATACTTTATATGGTCGGAAATGATTCCTTCTGCCTGTTACATACATTTGCACGACTTTAGTATACCCTTTTACTCTACGAGTAACGGGTATAAAAAACCAATGGAGATAATTTATTGTGTAAATTCTCGATAGAAAATTACATTAATCCTCTTTTAAAATAAATTAATCGCTTTAGAGTATTCGATTCCATTTCGCAGATTTTTGCATTTTACTAGATTAAGCCAAAGTCGACTTCTATTTCTCGTACGTTCGCGACCACATGTTTTTGGCTATCATTATGAAAACTAAAACTCGATGAACCCCATCTTTTGAACTAAACATAGAGCTCACAAAATGCTATCGAATCACAAAAAAAAGGTGGGGAAGATTTTTGTTTTCCATCTTTTGATGTGGAATTTTTTAATCAACTTAATATTAACTCCCGTTATTTTTGCAGAAAGTTCTGCATATTGAAAAAATCGCCTTGCGGTATTTTCATCATTGGAGTTACCAAATCCGGTCTTAGGCTGATCCACAATTAAGCCAGCTTCCTTCTTAAATGCTTCTAGGATTTTTGTCTATGTGTCTAAATAATTTGTTTATCTTCAGTCGATCTTGCTTGCCATTTTTTAATTGACAGCTTATAAGACAAATGCAAATGGCACTCAAAGAATCGTATTCAACCATTTAGAATGGATAATCCGAACTCTAAGTTCTCTGTTGTAATATCCTATTTTATCATTTCATCAATATTGTTGAAGTTCTTACTCGTAGAGCCGCATATAAAACATTTTTGGGTCGATGTCGTTTCTGTTAAGGCATTGCATACTTTACCATCAATCATTGACAGTATTAAGTTGTGATTAACCTCCATAAGTTTATGTCCAAACATTACCGGAGAGTTATTAAGAATTATTATTTCTTCCACCACCCTATCCCTTTCCTGTCGTGACGTGTCTGTAGTTTCTTTAACAAAATTGGTTTTCAAAGGTTGGCAAAACCGAGTAGATGATGGTTGAGGATTTTGCCAAATCACCTTGTTTCCATATAGTAGTCTTAAACGATGGACGTTATAAAAACAGAAGAATCACTAGCTTCCGAGTCGTAGAATGCTTGCTTATATGAGCTATGCCCAAAACTTCCAACAAAACCCCACTTTGAAAATAGACAAAGATGTTGTAAATGTGTGTTGTGTAATGTATCAATTACACAACGTTGAAGCAAAACAAGGCGATCCACTGTATGGTTAAGGAGTGCCTGCAAACTAACTTGCGCTGTAGTTTCTGATATCCATGCTGTTTTTATCTGGATAGCATTTAAGGTTGGCAGTTTGAATGTAGCTATATGATGGAAACCTCCCAGGAGCGGCTTGTTTGACAACATTATATTGATGACGCGACCACTGACCTTCCACCAATACTGCCAGTGCATCCTCAATACACAGCTTAATATTCTCGGCTAATCTTTATACTCTGTACCGAAGGTACATAGAGTATATTAAGTTTGTGCAAAAGTATGTAACATGGAGAAGGAATCGTTTTCGATCCTATAAAGTATATATATTCTTGATCAGCATCAACAGCCGAGTCGAAATAGCCATGTCCGTCTGTCCGTCTGTCCGACTGTCTGTCTGTCCGTCCGTCTGTATGAACGAAGAGATCTCAGAGATGGTAAGAGATAGAGGTTTGACATGTATGGGACATATATTTCTTATACTTGCAGGCAGATCAAGTTTATTTTCAATTTTTAGCACGCACCCTCCCGGCCCCGCAATTTGGAAAAAGCGTGTATCTTCCACAGTTTTGATGATAGATGGTTCGTACCTTCTAGATATCTAGTAATCAAAATTATTTATCGATTTGCTGAAGGAATGATAAAGATCGGATGAACGATACACAAGTTATGAGCAAAAAACGGCCAGTTAACACCTACCACCCCCCCACCCATAACCACAGTAACATTCCATAACCGTTCAATAGAGGCAATCTTAGTAAGAGAGAGAGAGAGAGAAACATAGTGAGCGCACCGCGTTGTGCGCTCTAATGGTTTCTCTCTCTCTCTAGTATGTAACAGGGAGAAGGAATCGTTTCCGACCCTATAAAGTATATATATTCTTGATCAGCATTAACAGCCGAGTCGATATAGCCATGTCCGTCGGTCTGTCCGTCCGTATGAACGAAGAGATCTCAGAGATGGTAAGAGATAGAGTTTTAACATGTATGGGACATATATTTCTTATACTTGTAGGCAGATCAAGTATATTTTCAATTTCACTAAGGGCCGTTTTCTCATGTTCATGTTTTTGCTTAAATCGAAATCCATCTGGATTTTGCATCTAGATGGTTTTTGTGCAGTTGGTTGTCTCATGTAGGTTGATTATAAATTCGGGCATTTACGCCACGGTCACACCGGGAGGGCTGGAATAGTCAAATACTAGGTTGGCAGCACCTCTGCACTCGACTGAATTATGTTTTTTTTATTGCGCGCCAATTTGAAAAATTAAAGCAAGAATTTTACAGAGGAGGAGAAGGTTTTTCTTTTGGAACGACTTGTTACTATGATGGAAGATTAAGCAGTAGGTCGAAAGCCATGTTCACACAGGCAAATAATTTGGACAAATTTTCATGAAAATTGGGCTAAATATGCCAAATTGTGGAACTTTCCGGCCATATTTGATCAAATTATTTACGTATGGAACCACAGATTAAGTTTTTAATCCTGTAAAATCATTAATCATGGCTTTTTAATTAAAATTTAGCCAAATTAATTGGATGTGTAAACTTAGCTTAAGCAATGAACTAGGGGAATTAGAATGTGCATCTGTAATTGCAGCAATGTCTGCAGGTGTTCTTATATATTAAAGGCACATCCAATATTTTCCATTTTTGGTTTACTTAATAACAATTCAGACTTTACTGTTTTTAGCAGCAGTTGTTTTTTGTTTTCAAATATTTTCCAGTGCGACCATATGCGCGGATACACAAAAATACTAAATTTGCATAAGAATGTACATGGATTTGAAATCAATGAGGTTGAAGTAGATTGCTACGAAATTCATCTAGATGGTTAGCATTGAACATGAGCAAAGCAAATGCAGCAAATCCACCTAGATTTGCAAAAACACCAACATGAGAAAACGGCCCTAAGATTGCTTCTCTTGAACTGAACGTTGTGTTTATTGGTGACGGCGGTGGGGGGTGTTAACTGGCAGTTTGTCTCGTGAGCAAATGCGAGTGTAAGGGTACAGAGTATGTTGTAGTCGGGCTTGACCGACTTTCTTTCTTGTTTATTTTTTTTTTTTTATCAAAAATGGACATAAAAGGTGTTAAATTAAATAAGTTAGCTATGCCAAGATTCCGCAGATTTCAACTATTTTTTTAATGCTCCTGCTAGAAGAGTTACCGAAGAGAATGCAAGCTACTGTTATTGGTTGTAACTGTTATTTCCAGTTATTTTGTGCAAAAAAATGTGATACAATATAATAAAACTGCAAACATACAAATAAATAAACAAATGATTTTTTTATGGAAAACAAAATGGAATGAAACAAAACATTTTTATCAATTATCGCGAAAGTAAACGTTTGCCACTCGTTTTCGAATCCGTTCTCGACACTTTCTCGATAGCGAAAACGTATTGGAAACGATTCAGTTGTCGATCCGTTTTCGCTGTTGAGAAAGTATCGAGAACGAATTCGAAAACGTGTATCGAGAACTTACGTTTTGCTGCCACAAACTGAGCGACATGTAATACTTTATAGGACCGAAAACAGAACACATTCTCGATAGTTTTGTTAGAGACAACTTCGAGAAAACATCGAAAACGGGTCCGCTCTCGCTAACGATTGTCGGGTTGGGATGAGATGTTGTTGCTTGTAAGTTTGCGGGCTCATTTGACAGCACAATAATAAGCTCAAGGTTTCTTTAATACGATTATTGATGGAAAAAAGTGTATTATCGTGTTTTATTTTATTTTAATTTTATTTATTTATTTAGAGTTGACAAAAAAAGGCTGTCAACGAAAACTTATATACGTTACAAAAATTTTTATGAGCTAATGAAGCCTATCAAAGAAAATCTAATAAAATTACAAAATAAACTAATAACGACTCCGACACGGTGGGGGAATTTTATTTGCCCGTCCGGCCAGCTATGCCCCTATTCACAGCCAATTGTAGTCAGAGACGTTATTAGAGCTAACAAAAACTTTAATAATATAGAGATCGAGAAGAGGGAGAGAGAGAGAAAGAGAGAGAGAGAAAAAAACCAAAACCTATAGTTATGTAGGAACAAAGGAGAAAAAAATAAGATAATATATTAAATTAAAAAAAAAAAACTGAGATAGAGAGAAAAATATCTTAAAGTAAACTTTAAAAATAAAAAATTTATACGAAAAACTTAAAACTAAATAACCGGAAAATCTCTGACCCGGTGGGGGAGGATTTTTTAGCCAGTCCGACAAGCTATGCCCCTACTCACAGCTGGGAGTGGTCAGAGATTTCCCCGGAGATAATTATAGAGAGACGTTTTTAGAGAGAAGAGAGAGAGATCTGTTGAGAGCAGGTGATAGAGATCATTGTAATTTTGACATAAGACCCGAAAACGATTGTGCTGGGCATAATCAGTTGTGCATCTGGGCAAGATTAAAGGTAAATAGTTTCTAGTTGGCCTAGAAGGAACGGAAAAGTTAAGGCGACCTAAAAGTTCGGTAGAGTCTACATCACTAATGATTAGCTTATGAAGAAAAGAAACGCCTAGGACTGTTCTACGATCAGCTAACGTAGGAAGGTTAATAAGCAAGAGTCTACTGGAGTACGATGGCAGACGAAGGTTAGGGTCCCAATTTAGTCCACGAAGAGCAAAAAGCAAAAATTGCTTTTGTACTGATTCGATACGATCGATATGATTTTTGTATTGCGGACACCAGACGGACGAGCAGTATTCAAGTACAGGACGGACTAGAGCAGTGTACAGGAGCTTTGTGGTGTAAGGATCATTAAATTCCTTCGACCAACGTTTAATGAATCCAAGTACACCATTCGCCCTATTAACAATAGAAGAGATATGAGGATTGAAACTCAATTTGTGGTCAAAAAGAATTCCAAGATCAACGACGGTAGATATTCGTTGCAGGGGTTCATTGCCAATCGTATAAATAGCCAGCGAAGGTTTGCAACGATGGAAAGTCATAAACATGCACTTGGAGCAGTTAAGGTATAAATGATTAACCAAGCACCAAGACTGCAAGGAGTTTAAATCATCTTGCAATCTAATGGAATGTGCCGGGTCATTGAAAGATAAAATAAGTTTAACGTCATCGGCATACATAAGTATCCGAGAGTAAGATAGTATTGTGGGTAGGTCATTAATAAAAAGAGTAAAAAACAAAGGACCAAGGTGACTACCTTGCGGTACACCGGACGTTACAGAGACGGGCTTTGAAGTGTCTGAACGTAATATAACTTTCTGGGTTCTATTTTTTAAATAGGACGAAATCCAGAGCAGAAAAGAGGCGGGAAATCCTAACCGATCAAGCTTATAGAGGAGAAGATCATGGTTTACAGAGTCAAAAGCCTTACTAAAGTCGGTGTAAATGACATCGGTTTGATTTTTCTTAAGGAACCCATCATTAACCAATGAAGTAAATTCAAGCAAATTGGTCATAGTTGACCGACGCTTAATAAACCCATGCTGGAAAGGTGATAAAATCGATTTGCAATAATGCTGCAAGGTGGAGGTTATAATCTCTTCAAATAATTTAGGAATAGCGGAGAGCTTAGCTATGCCTCTGTAATTGGAAATATCAGATTTTCCACCTTTTTTATGAAGAGGAATGATATAGGACTCTTTCCAAAGAGTTGGAAAGACTGAAGAATCGAGTGATAGATTGAAAATCTTAAGCAAAGGTTTGCATAAGGAACTACAGCACTTTTTAAGAACACAACTAGGAATGTTGTCAGGGCCAGGGGAGTATGAGGATTTTAGAGATTTTAAATGCGAAAGTAGGGAGCTTTCACTAATCGAGGGAACATAAATCGAGTTAGAAGAAGGAATGGTATATGGATAAGAAGTGTTAATAAAGTGGATAGAGGAATACGTTGATTGAAAAAAGTCTGCGAATAGGTCGACGGTAGCAGAATCATTGCCAGCCTTTTGGTCACCCAGAAAAAAAGAAGAAGGTAGCGATGAAGATCTACGCTTAGAGTTCACAAAGCTATAGAATTGTTTAGGGTCCTCTGCAAATTGAATTTTGCACCGGGCAAGATAATTCTTATAGCACTCAGAGTTAAAAAGTGTAAAGTTGGATTTTGCTATTGAATATTTAGAGAAATCAACAGCCAAGCCAGATCGTTTATACTTTTTGAAGCATCTAGACTTAATATTTTTCAAATTAGAAAGTCTAGGGCAGTACCAAGGAGGATTAAGTGACGCGGGAGAAGCTACGCTATAAGGAACACAGATATCTAAGAGAGAATTAAGGGATTCGTAGAAAAAGGCAAGAGCAAAGTCAAAATCAACCGCATTGAACAGAGGTGACCAGTCTGTTGCACAAATAAGTTGATTTAATAATGTAAAGTTTCTTTTACGAAAACAACGACGAGGTTTATTAGGAATTTTAGAGGTTGATGAAGTAGTCTCCGAAACTGAAAGAGAGATTTCAAGAGTAGGATGGTAAATATCTTCGGGCAGTGATAGAGGGGCGGACCTAGAAACTACAGCATTAGTACTGTCAGCGACAAAGACAAGATCCAGCAATTTATTAAGATCGTTTGGAATTGAATTTATCTGAGACAAGGACATATCAAACAGATGATCTAAAAAGTCATGCTGTGTTGATGGCACAAGATAGGTTGACCCATTAAGATATGACCAGGCGATGTTTGGTAAATTGAAATCACCTACAACAACCAATGAGTCAATGTCTCTTAATTGGGCATAAACATCTTTTATACAAGTTATATGGTTCATATAAACTTGAATATCGGAAGAAGGAGGGATATAGGAGCAAGTAATATATAACGAGAAGGAAAGAAAAGAAACTTTTACGGCTACGAATTCCACACCATCAGGCAGACTTAGTGGAATTAATTCCGAACGGTGGCTAGTCTTCACTGCGATCAGTACACCACCACCTCTTCGAGTAGGTCGATCATATCGATATATAAAAAAATCATTTGACAAAATTTCGCAATCAGAGATTGATGGATTTAACCACGTCTCTGAGAAGGCAATAATGTCAAACTCAAATGAAGCACTATTCAAGAACAAGGTAGTAAGTTTTGATAACAGACCCCTAACATTCTGATAGGCTATAAGAGGACTAAAGGACAGAACTAGTTTTTTGAAACCCTGTTAGAGCTAGACCCTACATTTGAGGGCAAGCTGACGGGCATTGGCCTAACACGATTTTTTGGCCTAAACTCGTGAACAATCATATCTGGCAGCCAAAATTCTGGGTCACATATGATTGGAAAAGCTTCACCTGGAACACTTATGTTAAAGGAAGCTACATCACGAGGCTGGGCAAAATTAAACTTTGAAATGGAAACACTTGCTGAGGATTTGCTAGCAATATAGGCGGCAATTTTCTCGCAAGTAGTTTCAGGAGACAACCTAGACACAAAAACTGTTTTGCGTGGTGCTATAACAGTAAGAAGGGAAGGCTGTGAAGAAAGGGAAGCACTTTCATCTGGTTCAGGTGGCACTATTGGAGAACTAACTAGTCTACGATTTGGAGGTTTATTTAAAAAATTATTAATAACTCCTTGACTTGGGGAGGGAGGCAATGGAGACAAACCAAGCATACTAGCTGGTGAAGCGGACAGGGAAATGGTCGGCGACAAGTCTTGACACTGAGGCGAGACTGGCAACGATGAAGGGGGATCAATCGACTTGTCAGAATCGGGAGGTGGCACTATTACAACTTGAGGCTCCGACCGACGTGTGGGTGGTGACTCAAAATGGAATTTACTAAGCAACTCTTCACTAGAGGTAAACTCACTTGTGAGTTGCTTAGTTATTTTATGCAACTTATTATATTTATTTTTCACGGTATTAGACATACGCGAGAAATTAAATTGCTTAACAGTGCATACAGGGCAGGACCACCTTAACGCACCACAATCTTTTTTAGTTGAGCAAATTTTATCAAGGTCGCGACCACTTAGTGCAGCACATTTTATATGCATAATATTATCGCACAACCAACAGTTAACAAACCGGAATTGTTCCGAATCATTTGCATCTTTATTAGTACACGACTTTTTGCAGCACGACATTGATCAAAATTTACCACTGGGGCTCAAAACTAAAGAGATTAGAAATCAAAATATCTCACTCTAAGAGCGGCGTAACAAATAGAAAAGCTCAAAGCTTTCTCAGCAGAAAAGTAAACAAAAACAAATTTAGGGTGAGAGCGATGCACACAGAGAGTATGCAGCAAATGCACGCACTAACCTTTGTTAAGAGGGGGGAACGGGGGAACCGCCAAAAACAGATGAGCGGACACAAAGCAAAAACAAAACACTCAGCACAGACGCCGCGATATTTATTTTTATTAGATTAATAATACCCAGATGCACAACAAGAAAGCAAAGCACTCACCGGTAGTGGGTATTAGTAATTGACAGATTATGGATGTATTCGCGAAATTATAGGCACGTTGAACGTCACAATTAATTTATAAATACGGAGCACAAAAAAAGCACGTCAATCTCTCACAAGAGTCTCTCTCTCTCTGTTAATAGCAGCTGCTGAGCAGACTCTATTAAGAATCTGCGGAATATTAAATTTTTCACAACGTAAAAACTAATTGATTCATTGGAAAAAAATTTTGTAAAAAGAAATTGCTGTTATTGTTATACTATTTATTATAATATACCTTAAAACGCTTCAAAGTGAAACCGCCAGCAGCAAGAAAGGTGGCTAAAAAGTCTTCTGCTGAAGAAGGAGAATCATCTACCGTGAATGGATCGTCCATTAGTAACTTGTTGCCAGTGGCAACATCGACACCAGGATGCACTACTCGTAGCAGTGCCAGGCGATTAATGGAGCAAGGACAAATTGCCAATATGAATACAGAAGTACCCGAAGAGCCACCACATCTTTCATTTGGCCAAGTCAGGGGAAGACGGGCTTTACATAATACACCCATGCCCACAAGCTCCAGAACTCCCAGGTTGTCGGCAAAGAGTATTGCCATCCGCAAATCGCCCAAGACTCCCGTAGACGCCAAAATCAAAACTGAGATTGCTGATGAAGTTGTTGCTGATCTTTGTGAAACACCAATGTCTACTCGTGGGCTCAAAGGAACTCAAACTGCAGTCACACCGGCATTGGTCTCCTCTACGACACCTTATCAGGAACGTATCGAAGTATACACCTTAAATGTGTCTTCACCATTTACCAAGAAGCCCACAAAAAATATTAAACGATACCCACACCACTTCAATAGAGAAGTCTACATCCACCTTTAAGTTGGCTCAGGCAGGGAGAACACCGAATATCCCCACGTCCGCCGCGGCGGTGGAAAATGTCGTATCGGATCAGAATGGAGAATCCAATTTAAATTATAGCTTTTCGCTTACGCTGGCCCAACTTGACAACTCAACTAAATGTATATGATCAAAAACATAAGCAAGTATTTTGCAGGCAGCAAATAAAAATTTAAAAAAGCATAGAAACAGACGGACATGGCTGTATGAACTCAGCTCGTCATGCTGATCAAGAACATATATACTTCATGTAGTCGGAGATGCTTCCTTCTATGTGTTACAAACATCTGGACAATTTTAATATACCCTCTACAAGAGTATATCAATAGCTATATCTTTGCATCCGGCAAAGGTCAAATTTTTGAAAAAAAAAGATGGAAAATCCGTCGACGTGAAATTGAGGAGCAGAAACTGTCTGATAGATATTCTCATTCAATACCAACAGTTTGAATTTGTCACAGCTCTGGTTTTTTTTCATCTCAAGAGAATGGATAAACTCAATAGCTCAAAATCTGTCAATCGGAATGTCCTAAAAGCATTCGGTATTCTGCAGTCGGTACATACGACTTCTGTACCCGCCGACGTTATCAAGTCCCAAGTGAAGTATCAAACGAGTCGCTGCTGTACGGTAGTCAATGTCGAGGACTATATACTGAAATCCCTTTACAATATGACCAATATGGGTTGTGTGCTTTGGTAGTCAATTAGATGAGGTCTGAAATTAAAAAAAACTCCAATTGAATTAAAAAAAAAAAATTAAATTCAAATATGTTCCAGACTCTGGAGTAGATTGCGTTTGCGCAATGTATCCAGCAATCGTAAGATTTGTTCCACTGAACAAATGAAATGAATGCAATTTTGGTTAAACATATGTGTGTGTTCATTTGTTGTCTTCGTTTAGACCAGATGAGGTGCTTGTATGTTGATATGAATTGAATATTAAGGACTATATACAGGAATCCTTATACATATATACAAAATGCCAAAATGGGTAACGAGCATTCATAGTGGTTGGTGGCGAATGAGATAGAGCCAGTTAAACAAATATTTAAAAATAAAAGAAAATAATATTTTAAAATAAGCAGGAAGGTTAAATAATGATTTGGGCTGCAAAGCCCGAAATATTAAACACTTTTTTTGAAGCGGCAGAACCAAATTGAAACTCTGCCTCCGAAATATTCACACCATTCGGTTATGAGAGGTTGATGAAAATAATAATTTACCTGATAAGAAATAAATGCAAAAGTTTAGAAACTTTTGATTCCAAAAATGCCACAAACATTGCTAAATCATAAAAAACAATGGTAAGGTCATGGGCATAAAAAAGGCAGGCGTGCCGAGCTGGAAGAGCATCAAAAAGGCACTGACTGTTAACATTGGCCCAATCGGCGTTTGCCTCACAGCGTTACTTAAGTAATTCCAGATCAAATATTTTTTCGAGATCTTCAGTTGGCAATTAATGAAGCTGAAATACGTACAAAATCTTAACTCGGAAAGGGCATGTTTCAAAAGATTGACCCCCTTTCGGAGAACATTAAGAATCAAACAGACGAGGTCTGAAATAAAATAAACGGAAAAGAAACTCGAAATGAATTTTGGCACTTTCCTAAATTTTGTCTGTCCATTTCCAATTTTCATTTTCCTTTACACTTTCTTAAATTTTGTATTCTGGCTAAAATTTTATTCACACATTCAGAAACAAAAATCATCCATCGATTTCAATATATCCGAAGGCAATCGATGCTCGGCACGTAATTGTATGAAAATGCCATTCGTCTTCTTCCCTAAAATGCGCTTTGTTGGCCGTATTATAATCTTCCTCTTTGTGTTGACCCTTGCAGAACATCTTAATCGAGCGAGCTTTGCGTTTTAGCATTGCGTCTTCTAAAAAACTAAAATTTTCTTTCTTTGACCCTACCCTGAGAGTGGTTCCAATCAACTGATCTGGTTTTTAGATTATTGTATTTTGACTTCCACAAAGAGTGCTACAAAACGGGCGATGCAAGCAGTAAAGGAAGCGATATAAAGCATGCTAGAAAGATATATAATGTAATATTGAAAAAAATGCCTAGCCGCCTTGGCAGCTCATCCAAAGCCCAGGAAATGGACAATCAAGTTCTAAAGTATCCTTTGAATCTTTAAAAAACACGACTGTCTGTCAAAGTCCACCCAAATACACTAATCAAGAAGTGCAGTTTCAAATTGTTGTTAATGTTTTTATTGTTTAAAAGTGATCCACGGTTCAAATTCGACGCCGACGCTACTCTTACGCTGTTATCGATTGATGCGACCGTTCGTCGTTCGATTAATTTCGAGATTAATGCGACCATTGTCGCACTATCGTTATCGGCAAACAAAATGGCCTATCGAGCGCCTCGATAGGGTGACCACACTCGTTTCTAAAAAAGTTTTAGATTGACTGCATTTGATTTAAGGAAGTATTCTGGTCTGGGAGAAAAATTTTTGGACATTTTATAATATGTAATAAAACAATATTTTACCATCCATTTTTTGATTATATGTTTATCAATATTTCAAAAATACAAAAAAAAAAATAAATTATAAATTAAAAAATTTACAGCTTGTAGAGTGGGAGGTGGGAAAGAAAAACAGATTCTTAATCAGCAAGAATGTTGCCCGTACTAGGGAAAATTTTGTTTTTTTCGGAAAAGTCGAAATTTTTTCTGATGCAAACCGAATCCGCAAACTGAACCGGCGCACAGTGTAAGATTTTGCCCATCTACTGGGACTTAAATCAATTGCAACGCAGTAGTTTAAGAAATATCTTCTTGAAATGGAAGAGTTCCTTGGCTACACGGAAGTATATTTCTAAGATGAACAGCATCGAACAAAAACTACTCCCCCCTCCCAGCTAGCTTTAGCCAGAACACGATTTTCATATGGGAGCTATACGATTTTGATGAAACTTTGTAAAATTTTGTGAGAGCATATAAAATTAATAATTGCTTAGTTTCGTGACGCTATCACTAAAAACAAAAAAGATTTTCTAACTAGAACTAGTTTTTGGCCCGATCGTTCCTATGGCAGCTATACTATACAGTCGTCTGGTTTTGATAAAACTTTGTAGAATTATGTAAAAGCATATCACTATAATAAATACTAAGTTAGGAGACGCAACCTTTAAAAACAAAATAGTTTTTTTTTTCATGCGATCATGCGATCAGTCCGGTTACCACAAATATAAAGCCTACATTTATTATAAGACTTCTTGCAAAGTTAAAACTGACGTAGTATATAGCAAAAATCACGCGAATTACATGTGATTTTGTTTGGAATTTGCGGAATTTGAAAATGGCGGAAAGCTGCGGAAGTTTAATTTTTATAAATATGTTCTGTAAATCCATTCGCTTGTCCTCCATATGAAGGCAACTCCGAACTCGATAGAACTTAAAGTTGGAGTCTATAAAAGCAACAAGATTTTTCAAATTTTCTTAGTTTTTAGGCGTTTATAAAAAAAATTATATAAAATGTTCAAGTACCGGTATTAAAACTCGGTATTGAAAGTTTTGCAGTTCAACTATTCAAGAGTAAGAAAATAATAACTCATTTTGGAAACAAGACACTCACGGCTAAATTTTAATCACTTTAAATTTGTGACTGATGCGAGTTGTCAAATGGAGTTTTGCGAGCGTTGCAATGTGGCCTGTTTGATGACTATTTTGTTGCTGTTAATGATATTTTCTCTCTGATTTTTGTTTATTTTCACACCAACTGTATATTTTTCTAACATTAAAAATAATATCAATGAATTTGAATTGATTTAAGTCCCCCTAGATTGGCAAAATCCTACACTGTGCGGCGCACAGTTTATTGACGCGCCCCGTAAGCAGATCAAGGTAAACCAGAAAGAGCCAATGACTGAAGTGGCATTGATTGATGAACATAAGGTGCCACCGATCAAAGCGACCCGTAAGCAGATCAAGGTTGTGGTCGTAAAGGTTCAGTGTAAGGGTTACAAGCTCAATCGGTACATAGTTCGTTTCACACCTGCAGCAAACCGCAAGACCTTCAAATCGATGTCGCAGATGTTAGTCTTCAAACTTAAGACTTGGCTCAACATGCTTTTTTGGAACCCGTTGAGTTGGTTTCTTTTACTTATGATAATTATATCGGTGGCAGTTTGGGCCGTTATTTGGGGTGATCCCTTGGAAAGAATAAAAGAAGCCTCGGAAAGGTTGTTCGAAGAAAGACCGTATTAGAAGTGGTAAAGCTGCTGTGAACCCCATTAAAAAATATTCTAAGGGCCGTTTTCTCATGTTGGTGTTTTTGCAAATCTAGGTGGATTTGCTGCATTTGCTTTGCTCATGTTCAATACTAACCATCTAGATGAATTTCGTAGCAATCTACTTCAACCTCATTGATTTCAAATCCATGTACATTCTTATGCAAATGTAGTATTTTTGTGTATCCGCGCATATGGTCGCACTGGAAAATATTTGAAAACAAAAAAAAACTGCTGCTAAAAACAGTAAAGTCTGAATTGTTATTAAGTAAACCAAAAATGGAAAATATTGGATGTGCCTTTAATATATAAGAACACCTGCAGACATTGCTGCAATTACAGATGCACATTCTAATTCCCCTAGTTCATTGCTTAAGCTAAGTTTACACATCCAATTAATTTGGCTAAATTTTAATTAAAAAGCCATGATTAATGATTTTACAGGATTAAAAACTTAATCTGTGGTTCCATACGTAAATAATTTGATCAAATATGGCCGGAAAGTTCCACAATTTGGCATATTTAGCCCAATTTTCATGAAAATTTGTCCAAATTATTTGCCTGTGTGAACATGGCTTTCGACCTACTGCTTAATCTTCCATCATAGTAACAAGTCGTTCCAAAAGAAAAACCTTCTCCTCCTCTGTAAAATTCTTGCTTTAATTTTTAAAATTGGCGCGCAATAAAAAAAACCTAATTCAGCCGAGTGCAGAGGTGCTGCCAACCTAGTATTTGACCATTCCAGCCCTCCCGGTGTGACCGTGGCGTAAATGCCCGAATTTATAATCAACCTACATGAGACAACCAATTGCACAATAACCATCTAGATGCAAAATCTAGATGGATTTCGATTTGAGCAAAAACATGAACATGAGAAAACGGCCCTAAATATTGTTGAACAATTTGTGGGGAATTTATTTAAGCCTCTTTTAAAGTGGTCAAAACATTTAGGTAAGGTATTCGCCTTGTTAAGTTGCTCACTTTAATTCCTCGAGCAGCAAAATTACCAAAAACTACCAAAAAAAAAGGGTTCGCCTGCAACCATTAAGTCCCCAAGTGACAGTCTAATAAATTTATTGCTGCAGGTTTGAGGTATTTGGCACTGTTCAGGGTAAGCAAGAACAAAATGTTGTAATTTAAAATGAATTTTACTCAAGTAAAACTCTTTTTAGGGATGTAAGATTTTGATTTAAAGTTTGAAGAATTTATTAATACGTCCTTTAATTCAGCACACTCAACTAAAGGCCAAAAAGTTGCCTTCGGACTTGATTAAAAACTAAACAGATGCTGTTTATTCAAATTATGACAAATTCGCTACAATGCTGTGTGAGATTAGGGCCAAATGGGAGACGTCATCCAATGTGGGCTATGGAATCTCTGGATCATCCTCACTATCCGTATAGGCCACCAGTTGTTCCAACGATTTCAATATATCCGAAGGCACTCGATGCTAGGCACGTAAATGTACCACCTCTGCCTCCTCGATGACAACCGGCACTCCCGTTTTGACACTCTCCAAACGCTGCAACACTTGTGACGATCTCAATTCAAGCTCGGCCAGACCCGATGGTATCTCCAAGCAGGGAATAAATAAATATAACAATAACCAGCACAAAGTAACGAGTCAAAAACAATTCTCTGTTACACTGGACGCTGCTATCTCGCTGCTTTCTGCTGGCTCATCATCAAATCCGACAGCCGCTGACATAGTTTTAATCTACATAGTAATTTCGATAACGAACGAATAATTAGAATTTTAAATGCAGAAAATTTGAAAAATGCTTTGCGGCATTCGTCTTCTTTCCTTGTGTGCGCTTTGTTGGCCGTATTACAATCTTCTTCAAGCTGACCCTGACCCTTGCCTGGTTCGCTTTACCATTCGGTCACAATTACAAGAATTTCACCATTCGCCGTTGAAAAGGATTATCTTTAGGAACTATTTTGAAATAAGTTTAATCAACTGTGAAATTACCAACACTTTAAAACACGTAAATGTGAATACGAAGCACATTATTATATAATGGCATTCGGTATTCTGCAGTCGGTAAAGTTGACTTTTGTTCCTGTCGACGCTATCACGTCGCAAGTAAAAAAACAAAAGGAACATCACGAAAAGAAGAAATTTTATAAATTTGTTTTGGCAAGTGGCGTCAGGCAGACTGTAAGCTGCGTCGCAGGTAACTTGCTTCAAAGTGCCTGCAAGACGCCCACACAGAGGGCGCAGAGTGCCTTAAATAATTCCGAGTCTTTAAGAATTCATGCAAATGATTTACAAAAAAGTACAAAAACACAAGCTTTACAACTTGAAAACTAAAAATACTTAAAATGAGCAGCAAAATTAACAAAAAAAAAAGGGTTCGCCTGCAACCATTAAGTCCCCAAGTGACAGTCTAATAAATATATTGCTGCAGGTTTGAGGTTTTTGGCACTGTTCAGGGCAAGCAAGAACCAAAATTTACGGTTGAATGAATTTTATTTAAGTAAAACTCTTTTTAAGGATGTAAGTTTTTGATTTCAAGATTGAAAAATTGATTAATTTTTCGTTTAATTCAGCACACACAACTAAAAGCAAAAAAGTTGCGCTTAAATGGTTAGTGCATGAACACCAAACAAGGAACAGTAAAGGGCGAAATTGAAGGATAATTGGAGAACGTAACAGAAATAAATGTAATGCATAGGAAGAGGAAAATAAAAAAAAGTAGGAATTTTTATATATTAATTCAACACCAAGTCAAAATATATTTTCAAAATGCAGTCTTTGTGGAAGATTGCTATCCACGACTGCACCTTAACTACAAACGATAAATAATTCCCTAGCCAACCTTTGCGCTTCGAGCGCTGGTGCTCTAATGGCTTCCTCAGTGCTGGTGTGTGTCTTTTATAGCGTTTGCTCAGTTTCGGCTCACGCCACGCTGAGCATTTTGTAGGGTTGCCTTCGATAATTATCGATTACTAATCGATATCGATATAAGGCGCCAATAAGTAGCCATTCAAGTTCAAATCAGCCGTTATTTCGTAGCTTCAATTATTTGTGCGTGCTGGTACAGTGCGTCACAAAATGTTTGCAATTTTAAGCTGTCCATTATCATAACGCGCAGCATTATTTTAAATTATTATTGAAGTAATAAAAATCAAATCGAAAATGCTTATATCCAATAGATGCTATTTCACAACTATCAATCGATAAGCGGCAGTGGAACCACTAATTCATAAAAGTAATTCCGCGGCAATTTTAAGTGGAATTCAGAACACGAAAACGAAAATGTTTCGGAATCGTTCCGGAATCACTTTATTTTATGCGGTGTGACTGGCACCTAAAATTTGAAGTCAAATTAAACACACACTCTTTACACACTACTTAGAGTTGAGTTTCTTGTGTGCTCATCTGTCAATGTGGTTGATTCTGCTATACCCTAAGCCGTATGCTAATTTCGTCTGCAAGTGGCAGTCGCACGTTCACAGCGCACACACTAGTACATGGGTATCAGAGACCTGCATCGAGCACTTAATTTTCGAGTACACTCGCACATTTACTCGGCTTGGTTGTGCTCGCCACTTTGTTTTGACATACACGCAATGATCGTAAGCACATTGTTCAGCAACAAGTACTCGCGGTGACTTGTAGCCGAAGCTACGAGTCAACTTGTGTATTTCCACTATGCAGTATACGAGCTCACCAATACAATGCGCGTGTTCAGCAGAATAATTGATCCCTGAGCATGTATCAGAAAAAAATTATGCATCGAATAGTTTCTGCTGTTGGAGGGAGCAGTATCACTTTAAAGTAGCGTACTATTTCTTTGATACATGCTCCTGTATCATGATACCCTAAATTGGCTATCATTATACCGCATCACTCGAGTTCAGTAGGAAGATTATTGCAAATTTATACTTGATCAGGGAGCCAGTTGTTCTGCTGAACACGGCTAATGATTCGCCAATACACAATCACTTTTGAATTTTTTGTTTTGTGTAAACTTGGAAATGGTAAACGAGCTTTGAGCTTTAAGTTTACTCGTACCGCATATGTAGCAAGGGTAATTGAGCATACACGTGTAAGCTCACTAGAGCTTTGACTTTTGCGTGCGTTCTTTACCCTGCATCGTTGCGAGTGAGGTCGATAGTTGTGATATTTGAGATGCCGACTCTTGCGTTATTAAGTATAGCAGAGAGGTTTTGACTTCGAACCCTAGAGAAGGAAGATAAAATTACAAAAAAAAAGAAAAAATCAAAAAAAAAAAACTAGTTCAATATAAAATTTAACAACTGATTTACTTTTGTAACAAAAGAATACAATTAAAAAACCTTATTTTTTTTCAGCGTTTGTATTGCAAGCACAAAATGTTCTTAAAACATGCCCAAGCCGTTCATAAACTGAGCACAGAATGCTCATAATCTGACACCCGCTGTTCACGGTTCAAGAAAAAGCGGGATTACTTTACTTTTGTCAACAAATGGGCTTGGTTTCGGTATATTTAGAACAGAGGTCTCCAAACTCACACAATCAAGCATTGCGCGAAACACCCCAGTGGGACTTGAATGCATGTCTCAAGTACATATTTCATGCATACTTCTTACGTGAGAAGGCATGAAAAAACCTGAGTTTTCCGCTTCGTTTTTCTTAAGCAACTTCGTAAAACTCAGGGGTTGTTTGGGTAAAGTCACGCAGCAGCCTTCGGCTTCCGCTTTTCTCCTTACGAACTCAGTACTTCAGATGTACCAACTTTGTATATCGTAGGAAGACATGAGACATTGGCTGACGAACCCCTGACTTTTGGAGGCTCTTTGTTTGAAATGTCACCCTATAATTAAATTAACTATTATTGATGTTCGCCACTGTGCCTTTCATGTTGTCTTTCGTTGCTGATGCTAGCGATTTGGCCTTTAGATAGTCTGCGGCATAGGCAGAGTTGGAAAAGAGTCCCTGGCGGTAGTGGCGGGGTTGGCAATAATGGTGGCAGCTTTGTTTGTTTCATATGAAAGAAGCTGCTGCCTTGCCAGTGCATAGTGTCAAAGAAATTGCCTGGCCGCCTATCCAGAAGCCAAGAAAAGGGAGCTAAGAATTGGTATTCTGCAATCGGTACAGTTGAATTTTGTACCTGTCGCGCAAGTAAAGAAACAAATGCGTCGCTAATACCAAAAAGAGGAAAATCACGAAAAGAAGAAATTTTTAAATATTTAGTCATTTCAAATCGTATACACATGTAAGACAAACCTAGTGAAAATGTATTTTTTGTATGCACGTTGTATGATTTTGTATAACATTTTTAAAATGAATAACTAGAATTTTAAATGCAGAAAATTTTAAATAGAAGACGGGAAAATTAAAGTTATTTGTTCTTCCATGCTTGGTGCGTTGGCGCTTTTGTGCCATTCGTCTCCTTCCCTACTATGCGATTTGTTGGACGTATTATAATCTTCCTTTTTGTGTTGGCCCTTGCAGAACATCTTAATCGAGCGAGCTTTGCGTTTTGGCATTCCGTCTTCTTAAAAACTAAAATGTTCTTTTTTTGACCCTACCCTGAGAGTGGTTCCAATCAACTGATCTGGTTTTTAGATTATTTGATTTTTACTTCCACAAAGAGGTACGCATACGTATAGCTTTCGAATGGGCTACAAAACGGGCGATGCAAGCAGTAAAGGAAGCGATATAAGGCGTGCTAGAAAAATCATCCAAAGCCCAGGAAATGGACAATCAAGTTCTGAAGCATCCTTTGAATCTTTAAAAAATTCAACTGTCTGCTAGATATTCTTATTCTTTTCACAGTTTGAAAATAACACAGCTCAGATTGTTTGTTAGGCAAATGCAGTTAAATTTAGAATTGATTTAAGCCTCCTGTTAACAATGACATCACTTCATGTTACTAATGTTAATGTGTAGGAATTAATAAAGAAATCCATTTGACCAATATGGGTTGTGTGCTGTACTAAATGTGGAATAGAAGTCAAATTAGGTTGTGTTATTAAACCGTATTTATAAAATGGACAGCATTTCAAATCTGATGATGCAAATTATTGTGCCACGGATATTTTCAATATCTCAATATCTATCAATCGGAATTTCATAAAATATAACATTGGGACAAAAATGCTATGGCGTCCCAAATAAAAGTCATTCCAGGTGAGATCCTGTTGTACAAGATCTTGTTAAAGTGAAATAACATTTTAAACTTACAGACAACTTGGACTTAATATGTTGTAAACTATTTTAAACAAATCAAGAAGTGCAGTTTAAAATTTCCTTCATAAAAACTAGGTGACATTACTATGCAAAAGCCAAGGTATATAATAAATATATTAACAAATATGTATATTTTTATGTGCTTGCCGGTACGGACAACGCCTTAATAATCGTGGAACGTTTTTCCCATTCTATCATCTTAGAATTGTGCTTGCTTTAACACATTTTAGATGCGCAGATTTCTTTCATGTTATTTTCTAAGTACCCTTAACTAAGTAATGAGTTTGTCATCAGAAGCAGATAAAAATCTTTGTGGCAAAAACATTAACACATGTTAAAATGAGTTATTGTCGAGTGGGCCCTTCATCTTGGTTAATCCAAAACCGTCGGATGTTTTATACAGAACTTCCTTAATGAGTTTGCCATCTATATTTGTAGTATGCTCAAGAAGTGCATCCAACAGTTCCGTTATCTTCATTAATGTGCCCTTATAGAAATCGTGCTCCAGCAGCTTGTGTAAGGTCCAGGTTGTGTTTGTGTCCAGCGTGTGATGACAGGTACTGTGGCGGGGGCCACGGCAAATATGACATAGTTTCTTGCCGCCAACACATCATAAGTTTTTAGTGGACATCCTCCTCGTTTCGACTGAACCATATTGTAAAAGTTGTAAAATCGCTTAGCAAAGCTCAAGTTTGTATCAATTTCTCCACGGGTATATCAATCTTAATTCCCAATGCCAGGAAGCCTTCATAAAACCTAGGTGACATTCATGGTCATACAAACGTTTGTGAAGGCAATAATTCCAGCTTGGTAATGGAAATTTTTAAGTAGTTCTAAAAACGGTTTCTACCTTTGATAGAAAAATTAAAAACATTTAAGCAAATTATAGATTATTTGCATACCTTACAATGTAGGTATAATCAACTTTCCAAACAACACTGCAAAAAAAAACGCAACAAAACACCCTTATTTAACATACAACTCTGGGGAGGATTGGCCATGATGGAATAAGTAAAAGTATACTTATTCAGTTTGAAATATTAAAGGCAACACTTTTACATATAATAAATAGATTAACAAATATGAATATTTTTAGATGCTTGCCGGTATGGACAACGCCTTAATAATCGTGGAACGTTTACCCATTCTGTCATCTTAGAATTGTGCTTGCTTTTACACATTTTAGATGCTCAGATTACTTTCTAAGTTCCCTTAACTAAGTAATGAGTTTGTCATCAGAAGCAGATAAATATCTTTAAAGCAAAAAGACACGAAAAGGCACGACTGCTCCATAACTACAAACGCTAAGTACTTCTTCTGGTTAACCATCAATTTCTCCACGGGTACATCAATCTTAATTCCCAATGCCAGGAAGACTTACGTTTGCCACTACGCTATGTTAAAAACATAACGTAGCTTTAAGTGCTTTTAATGCCTCTTTTTTGCTGTGACGTGAGCAAAATAGGTTTCGATTCAAATTTGTGCGGCCAAATGGAAAATGAGAACAGTTAAAAAAGATTCCGGCAGAAAGCGTCGCCTAATGACACATTCTAGTGCGGCCAAGCTGAATAATGGCGGATAAGAAACACTCTGAAACCCGCCCAAAAACACCGGCGGACCGGAGCACGATCTGGTCTGTACCTGTGTAGGTATAGGTGGCTGTATGCGCTACATCATGTGACGTCCCGTCACCACAAAGCAACAGTGAAGAGTTGAAAATCTTTTTGGCCAGCATTCAAACACTTCTAAGCGCCTCCAGTCCCCAGACAAAGTTCGATTTGATGCGCCACAAGTATGTCTTCGATCACAGCTACCAGACCAAGAGGAATATCATTGAACAGCCGCCGGTGCTCAATGATCGACCACAAAACAAATGCCCACTCCCAGTTCAGTGGACACCAAACTGCTGGCCTCCTATCAAGCGGTAGCCTAGCGGATACACCGCTGCTTGGACGGAGGCAGAAGCAGCAGTCAGCACATTAAAAAGACTCCCACAAAAAAATTCAATTGAAGGTACAAGAGGCTCATACTGCAGATAGTAAAAAGGCATACTTATAAGAACAATTAATGTGTTAATCATTTCATTTAATAATTTATTAAAATAGCACACAAAATATGTTACATCCCACCCGACAAATAAACGTATATAGACGGACCTACGACATTTCCGATAGCTTGTTGGAACGCGCCCACCCGCGTGTGCTGTGACCGTACTCTGCCAGAAGATTTTCACTGGTGCATCCGACTTGGTATTTTGGTCAGCGAGTCGATTCGAAGGTTCACCCGCCGCCGGAAGATCGAGCGTCGGTGCTATTCAACCGGGAATCTCATCCAGACACAGATGCCGATTCGAAAATCGTTCATTCGGAGCCAATTTGTAAGTCGCACACGATTCCTTGATTGGGGCTGATGTTCCAAGATGTTGACTCGACCGATGCCACGGACTAATTGAATTCCCAGATCGCTGATGCTTTGCTTTTATAGGCCGCTGGGTGGCAGCGCTCGCACCTGATGGTGGCAGAGCGCGCGATATCGATAACAATGGGCCGCCTATCGTCAGCTGTTAATGATCGATAGATGGCGCGCATTTGAAAGGGCGCGCGTGTTTTGAATCTTTTATTTCACTACGTCTAAGGAGAGCTGAGAGGATCCGGCCAGGTGATGGTTTTTTTTAATCATTGCTGTGGTCACCGACATTTACGATGCATATGTGGATTGACCGCCCTGCAAAAAGTTTTCCAAGCTGTCGAGAACGTACTATATCGCATTTTGCCCTATATTGTGAGTACTTTAAGTGATTTCCAAATTTTCATCTAAATCTCTCCTTCCCTCTCTGTCTTAAGCTGAAGGATATACCACGCAGCAAAGGCCTATGTCTTTACCGATTATATACTGCCCTATATCATGGATTTGGCCAGTGAACTAAGTGCGGTCATTGTGCATGTGGCCATTGCCCGGAATATTGTCGCTTTGGACAAGACAGCTGTTTACTTTCTGACGGAGACACTGCGAAAGGCTCCGAATGAGATGCCCACACCACGCTATGACGCTCAGTTTGCTGACCGACGAACAACCCATTGTCAAGCAAACCCTAATAAAGTCGGGCATATGCGATTTGTGCGCCTTCTTTTTCCGGTTTTTTTATACTCTGTACCGAAGGTACATAGAGTTTATTAAGTTTGTGCAAAAGTATGTAACATGGAGAAGGAATCGTTTCCGACCCTATAAAGTATATATATTCTTGATCAGCATTAACAGCCGAGTCGATATAGCCATGTCCGTCTGTCCGTATGAACGAAGAGATCTCAGAGATGGTAAGAGATAGAGGTTTAACATGTATGGGACATATATTTCTTATACTTGTAGGCAGATCAAGTTTATCTTCAATTTTTGATACGCACCCTCCCGCCCCCGCAAAAACTTCATATCTCCTACAGTTTGGAGATAGATCGTTCATTCCTTCTAGAGATACCTTGTAAACAAAATTATTTATCGATTTGCTGTAGGAATAATAAAGATCGGATGAACGATACTCAAGTTATGGGCAAAAAACGGCCAGTTAACACCAGTTAACGCTCTCGTTTGTGAATAGGAATAATGTATGAGTCCTTCTAGTAGTTAGGGAAATCACCAAGATCAAGAGAGAGGCTAAAGAGTTTTAGAAGGGTCAAGCACGGAGAGTCAGCACAATATTTAAGCACACAGCTTGGAACATTATCAGGACCGGGACTGAAGGATGATTTCACCGATCTTAGACTAGATAATAAACTCTCGTAGTGCAAAACCGAAGAAAAAATGCAGTTGGAATGTGCAATGGAATACGGACACGGCCGCCCAAGATCAAGAGATGGGGAGGAATAACAACGCTGAAAAAATGATGCGAACAAGTTGGCAATATCCATATCGTTGTCAGCAGTTATGTTGTCCAAGGAAAGTGCAGGAGGAAAACGAGAAGACTTGCGTTTTGAATTGACAAAGTTAGGGTGGAGCCCTTGTGGGAGGGGAAGGCGCATATAATGGGACGAATTCATTGAAAACAGTATTCAAGGTTAAATAAAAAGAATTGGAAGCTTCCTCCATATCATGAAAAGAGTCAAGGAAGGACCAATCGATATTAAAAGGCGCATCATTGGTGAATCCACCTTGCGAAAGCAAAAAGTGTTTGTGCTTTGCATATTCGGAATTGGGATGCTGAACGTATCAAATTCAATTTCAATTTGAAGAGTAGGATGGTAAGTATCCTCAGGGACAGAAAGCGGCGGCACTCTAGACACTTCCGAGCTGGAAACATCGTTGGTAAACACCAGATCAAGATGCCTGTGCAAGATGAACTACTGTATGCTCAGGCCAGAAGGATGGGGCAGGCGCTCTGTCGATATATGAGTCAGGCAACGTAATTTTGAATTTCGAAATTTTACTAGTGTACCTTAGATAAAATTTTCTAACCTCAACTAAATCATGGTTAGAAATATTAAAGCTAGAACATATATAATGTTTGACCAGGGCATCCGTAGCTGATCCTATGAGTCGAGAAACAAAAATGGATTTGTGAGGTGAGTGGTTTTTTGGTGGAACCGCAGTAAGCCCCATGAAAGCATTAGCAAGTGTAACGGTAGCTGGTGCGTCAGCAGAAAATGCGGGACGAGCTTTAGTAGAAATGGCAGAAAGATTGACAGCCGGATTGGCAGCAGTGAATGTTGCAGGAGAAGTAGCTTTACAGCAGCAGGAATGGGAGCCCGCATTTTAAGTCCCATGCAGGCGTTAGCAATTGTAACGGCAGCTGGAGCGTCAGCAGAAATGGCAGAAGGGTCGGTAGCCAGATTGGCAGCAGTAAACGTAGAAGAAGTAGTTAGAGCGGCAGCAGGAATGGGAGCTCGATCGGGAGCAGTACTCGCAGCAGGAGAAGTAGCTGGAACAGCAGCATGAATTTGAGCACGATCGGTAGGATTAACGGCAGCAGAAATTACAGAGCGGTTGGCATCGGAGCAGAAGCGGAGACGGAAGCTGCGTCGCACGAGTCATCGTTCAGCAAAGCATAGTAATTCTCGCGCATTGCTTGTTGCTTCGATAGCGCTTAATCCATGATAAGGTAATTCGATTTTCGTTTTAATACATGGTTCGTTTAAGAGAGATTAGAGCATTGAGCTTTAAGCGTGCTCATGGGCTTGCATTTGTTCTATGTTTTATGAGTTTTAACCTTTGATTTGTAACTAATAATTAATAACCCGAGGGGTATATACGTAACTACACACTGCACTTTCACTGTGTGCTCTACACCACAACTATTAACAGCCAGTGGATTTGTCTTTGATTTGCTTTAATTAAATAGGCTTTGGGGATGGAAAAACACGTCCGCTCTCGATCGGTATCAAAACCACCTTTTTTTTTAACAATGTATTTTAAGTGTGTGTTATTGACTAACCCTGATGATGAGACAGCTGCTGCTTAAACAGTTACGGAGCAAACGGTGACAACAACACACACTGCAACGGTAACTATCGTTTCAGTAGAATATTTTGTTTTGATGTTTGTAAGCGATCGAAGAGGAAAGTTGCAGACGAAAACAACGAAAGCAACAAGTCGATGTGTATGTGTAAATGTATGTATATATTGATGCACAGAGCAGCGTAGACGAATGCAATTAAAGCAAACAACAAAGAATGCCAAAATATGTAGTTGATTTGGTTTTAATTTGCATAAATTAAAGTCACTGTCTTTTTAAATTGTGAACAAACGATAACCGAAGCCCATTAGGAGAGTAAGTGATACTTTCAAATTGGTTTGACGTCGGTTAATCAAGTTGATATTAGCTAGAACAGTTGATTAAGTGAATTGTAAGCTATTGTGGGACCACAAAGTCCTACATAAACGTTGTGGGTTGAAAATCCGGGTAAAAACGTGTAGAAATCATACATTTTAACTAAAACAAAGAACATTGTTTTAAATGATGCGTTATCCTTTTACAACTGTGCCCATCTCCACATTACCGGAATTAACATGTTATATATTGGAGCTGATAGAATCAATAAGATATCCCCAAATTTACAAAAAAAAATGGAAGGATATACCGAATGTTCCAGGTATCAGAATGATACATTCCATTTATTGTGATGAAAATTTTAAATTAAGCACAGCTCGTACGGCCTATTCCATAAAATCAAAAATATCATAATAATTTTGAGATTTCAAAATAAATAAATGGGAAAAGGGGATCATGAAGTTGTGCAAATGTATGTAACAGCCAGAAGGAAGCTTCTCCGACACCATAAAGTATATATATTCTTGATCAGCATCAACAGCCGAGTCGATATAGGCGTTCACTTCATGCAGGCAGCGCTGCCTGCGCAGGCTGCGTGTGAGCGCTCGTGTGTTTGTTTGTGTGCGCTCGTATGTATGCGTTTGTTTATGTGAGTGTGTTTGCATGTGCGTCTCAATTGAACAGGGTATTTTGTAGTCGGGAAACTCGACTACAGCGCTCTTGCTTGTTTTTGTTATATATATATTTTGTTATATCTATATTTTGTATATAAATTTCTTGTTAACATTTCATTATTTCATATTAAATAAAATTTTCTATTATGTGTTATAAATGTTACTATTAAAGTCAATAATATCTTAAATAAAATTATCTATTTTTTGGTATAAATGTTACTATAAAAAACTAAAATATCATAAATAGTTCAATATGTTATATTAAATAAAAATGTATATTTTTTGTTATATTTGTTACTACACACTATATATTGAGTATTAAGTTGATTGTTAAGGAAATTTGAAGTGGTTGATGGGAAAATAAGGTGTGATAATAGTAAAAAAACATATGGAAAAATCGTACGTTCGCGACCGGTACATAATTCAATTTTAAACGAGAACGTAAGTTAAAGTCGGCTCTAACCGACTTCGATATACCCGTTACTCATGGAAACAAATGTTTAATAGCCTTCCTGTGAGCCTGAGGTGGGAAGGCCGAAAAGTATGCAACATTTTTTACTTTTTTATCATCCGATCTTGATGAAAATTTCAGGGTTTATAGATATTGCGAATATGAATGTACGTTTCAGATCGATATCTTAAAAATTGTGGGAGTTATTCAACATTTTTTATTGTGGGGGCGGGGGTGGGCGTGGTAAAAATTTGAAATAAACTTGATCTGCGTGCAGACAATAGGAGCCTAGATTTCAAATTTGGTTGCTCTAGCTCTTCTAGTCTCTGAGATCTAGGTGTTTATACAGACAGACGGACTTGGCTATATCGACTCGGCTGTTGATGCTGATCAAGAATATATATACTTTATATGGTCGGAAATGATTCCTTCTGCCTGTTACATACATTTGCACGACTTTAGTATACCCTTTTACTCTACGAGTAACGGGTATAAAAAACCAATGGAGATAATTTATTGTGTAAATTCTCGATAGAAAATTACATTAATCCTCTTTTAAAATAAATTAATCGCTTTAGAGTATTCGATTCCATTTCGCAGATTTTTGCATTTTACTAGATTAAGCCAAAGTCGACTTCTATTTCTCGTACGTTCGCGACCACATGTTTTTGGCTATCATTATGAAAACTAAAACTCGATGAACCCCATCTTTTGAACTAAACATAGAGCTCACAAAATGCTATCGAATCACAAAAAAAAGGTGGGGAAGATTTTTGTTTTCCATCTTTTGATGTGGAATTTTTTAATCAACTTAATATTAACTCCCGTTATTTTTGCAGAAAGTTCTGCATATTGAAAAAATCGCCTTGCGGTATTTTCATCATTGGAGTTACCAAATCCGGTCTTAGGCTGATCCACAATTAAGCCAGCTTCCTTCTTAAATGCTTCTAGGATTTTTGTCTATGTGTCTAAATAATTTGTTTATCTTCAGTCGATCTTGCTTGCCATTTTTTAATTGACAGCTTATAAGACAAATGCAAATGGCACTCAAAGAATCGTATTCAACCATTTAGAATGGATAATCCGAACTCTAAGTTCTCTGTTGTAATATCCTATTTTATCATTTCATCAATATTGTTGAAGTTCTTACTCGTAGAGCCGCATATAAAACATTTTTGGGTCGATGTCGTTTCTGTTAAGGCATTGCATACTTTACCATCAATCATTGACAGTATTAAGTTGTGATTAACCTCCATAAGCTTATGTCCAAACATTACCGGAGAGTTATTAAGAATTATTATTTCTTCCACCACCCTATCCCTTTCCTGTCGTGACGTGTCTGTAGTTTCTTTAACAAAATTGGTTTTCAAAGGTTGGCAAAACCGAGTAGATGATGGTTGAGGATTTTGCCAAATCACCTTGTTTCCATATAGTAGTCTTAAACGATGGACGTTATAAAAACAGAAGAATCACTAGCTTCCGAGTCGTAGAATGCTTGCTTATATGAGCTATGCCCAGAACTTCCAACAGAACCCCACTTTGAAAATAGACAAAGATGTTGTAAATGTGTGTTGTGTAATGTATCAATTACACAACGTTGAAGCAAAACAAGGCGATCCACTGTATGGTTAAGGAGTGCCTGCAAACTAACTTGCGCTGTAGTTTCTGATATCCATGCTGTTTTTATCTGGATAGCATTTAAGGTTGGCAGTTTGAATGTAGCTATATGATGGAAACCTCCCAGGAGCGGCTTGTTTGACAACATTATATTGATGACGCGACCACTGACCTTCCACCAATACTGCCAGTGCATCCTCAATACACAGCTTAATATTCTCGGCTAATCTTTATACTCTGTACCGAAGGTACATAGAGTATATTAAGTTTGTGCAAAAGTATGTAACATGGAGGAGGAATCGTTTCCGACCCTATAAAGTATATTTATTCTTGATCAGCATTAACAGCCGAGTCGATATAGCCATGTCCGTCTGTCCGTATGAACGAAGAGATCTCAGAGATGGTAAGAGATAGAGGTTTAACATGTATGGGACATATATTTCTTATACTTGTAGGCAGATCAAGTTTATCTTCAATTTTTGATACGCACCCTCCCGCCTCCGCAATTTGGAAAAAACGTGTATCTTCCACAGTTTTGATCATAGATGGTTCGTACCTTCTAGAAATATCTAGTAATCAAAATTATTTATCGATTTACTGAAGGAATTATAAAGATCGGATGAACGATACTCAAGTTATGAGCAAAACACGGCCAGTTAACACCTCCCACCAGTCCACCCATAACCACAGCAACATTCCACAACCGTTCAATAGAGGCAATCTTAGTAGAGAGAGAGAGAGAGAAACTTAGTGAGCGCACCGCGTTGTGCGCTCTAATAGTTTCTCTCTCTCTCTCTCTCTCTCACTAAGATTGCTTCTCTTGAACTGAACGTTGTGGTTATGGGTGGTGGTGGTGGGGGGTGTTAACTGGCCGTTTGTCTCTTGAGCAAATGCGAGTGTGAGGGTACAGAGTATGTTACAGTCGGGCTTGACCGACTTTCTTTCTTGTTTATTTTTTTTTTTTATCAAAAATGGACATAAAAGGTGTTAAATTAAATAAGTTAGCTATGCCAAGATTCCGCAGATTTCAACTATTTTTTAAATTCTCCTGCTAGAAGAGTTTCCGAAGAGAATGCAAGCTACTGTTATTGGTTGTAACTGTTATTTCCAGTTATTTTGTGCAAAAAAATGTGATACAATATAATAAAACTGCAAACATACAAATAAATAAACAAATGATTTTTTTATGGGAAACAAAATCGAACGAAACAAAACATTTTTATCAATTATCGCGAAAGTAAACGTTTGCCACTCGTTTTCGAATCCGTTCTCGACACTTTCTCGGTAGCGAAAACGTATTGGAAACGATTCAGTTGTCGATCCGTTTTCGCTGTTGAGAAAGTATCGAGAACGAATTCGAAAACGTGTATCGAGAACTTACGTTTTGCTGCCACAAACTGAGCGACATGTAATACTTTATCGGACCGAAAACAGAACACATTCTCGATAGTTTTGTTAGAGACAACTTCGAGAAAACATCGAAAACGGGTCCGCTCTCGCTAACGATTGTCGGGTTGGGATGAGATGTTGTTGCTTGTAAGTTTGCGGGCTCATTTAACAGCACAATAATAAGCTCAAGGTTTCTTTAATACGATTATTGATAGAAAAAAGTGTATTATCGTGTTAATAGCAGCTGCTGAGCAGACTCTATTAAGAATCTGCGGAATATTAAATTTTTCACAACGTAAAAACTAATTGATTCATTGGAAAAAAATTTTGTAAAAAGAAATTGCTGTTATTGTTATACTATTTATTATAATATACCTTAAAACGCTTCAAAGTGAAACCGCCAGCAGCAAGAAAGGTGGCTAAAAAGTCTTCTGCTGAAGAAGGAGAATCATCTACCGTGAATGGATCGTCCATTAGTAACTTGTTGCCAGTGGCAACATCGACACCAGGATGCACTACTCGTAGCAGTGCCAGGCGATTAATGGAGCAAGGACAAATTGCCAATATGAATACAGAAGTACCCGAAGAGCCACCACATCTTTCATTTGGCCAAGTCAGGGGAAGACGGGCTTTACATAATACACCCATGCCCACAAGCTCCAGAACTCCCAGGTTGTCGGCAAAGAGTATTGCCATCCGCAAATCGCCCAAGACTCCCGTAGACGCCAAAATCAAAACTGAGATTGCTGATGAAGTTGTTGCTGATCTTTGTGAAACACCAATGTCTACTCGTGGGCTCAAAGGAACTCAAACTGCAGTCACACCGGCATTGGTCTCCTCTACGACACCTTATCAGGAACGTATCGAAGTATACACCTTAAATGTGTCTTCACCATTTACCAAGAAGCCCACAAAAAATATTAAACGATACCCACACCACTTCAATAGAGAAGTCTACATCCACCTTTAAGTTGGCTCAGGCAGGGAGAACACCGAATATCCCCACGTCCGCCGCGGCGGTGGAAAATGTCGTATCGGATCAGAATGGAGAATCCAATTTAAATTATAGCTTTTCGCTTACGCTGGCCCAACTTGACAACTCAACTAAATGTATATGATCAAAAACATAAGCAAGTATTTTGCAGGCAGCAAATAAAAATTTAAAAAAGCATAGAAACAGACGGACATGGCTGTATGAACTCAGCTCGTCATGCTGATCAAGAACATATATACTTCATGTAGTCGGAGATGCTTCCTTCTATGTGTTACAAACATCTGGACAATTTTAATATACCCTCTACAAGAGTATATCAATAGCTATATCTTTGCATCCGGCAAAGGTCAAATTTTTGAAAAAAAAATATGGAAAATCCGTCGACGTGAAATTGAGGAGCAGAAACTGTCTGATAGATATTCTCATTCAATATCAACAGTTTGAATTTGTCACAGCTCTGGTTTTTTTTTCATCTCAAGAGAATGGATAAACTCAATAGCTCAAAATCTGTCAATCGGAATGTCCTAAAAGCATTCGGTATTCTGCAGTCGGTACATACGACTTCTGTACCCGCCGACGTTATCAAGTCCCAAGTGAAGTATCAAACGAGTCCCTGCTGTACGGTAGTCAATGTCGAGGACTATATACTGAAATCCCTTTACAATATGACCAATATGGGTTGTGTGCTTTGGTAGTCAATTAGATGAGGTCTGAAATTGAAAAAAACTCCAATTGAATTAAAAAAAAAAAATTAAATTCAAATATGTTCCAGACTCTGGAGGAGATTGCGTTTGCGCAATGAATCCAGCAATCGTAAGATTTGTTCCACTGAACAAATGAAATGAATGCAATTTTGGTTAAACATATGTGTGTGTTCATTTGTTGTCTTCGTTTAGACCAGATGAGGTGCTTGTATGTTGATATGAATTGAATATTAAGGACTATATACAGGAATCCTTATACATATATACAAAATGCCAAAATGGGTAACGAGCATTCATATTGGTTGGTGGCGAATGAGATAGAGCCAGTTAAACAAATATTTAAAAATAAAAGAAAATAATATTTTAAAATAAGCAGGAAGGTTAAATAATGATTTGGGCTGCAAAGCCCGAAATATTAAACACTTTTTTTGAAGCGGCAGAACCAAATTGAAACTCTGCCTCCGAAATATTCACACCATTCGGTTATGAGAGGTTGATGAAAATAATAATTTACCTGATAAGAAATAAATGCAAAAGTTTAGAAACTATTGATTCCAAAAATGCCACAAACATTGCTAAATCATAAAAAACAATGGTAAGGTCATGGGCATAAAAAAGGCAGGCGTGCCGAGCTGGAAGAGCATCAAAAAGGCACTGACTGTTAACATTGGCCCAATCGGCGTTTGCCTCACAGCGTTACTTAAGTAATTCCAGATCAAATACTTTTTCGAGATCTTCAGTTGGCAATTAATGAAGCTGAAATACGTACAAAATCTTAACTCGCAACGGGCATGTTTCAAAAGATTGACCCCCTTTCGGAGAACATTAAGAATCAAACAGACGAGGTCTGAAATAAAATAAACGGAAAAGAAACTCGAAATGAATTTTGGCACTTTCCTAAATTTTGTCTGTCCATTTCCAATTTTCATTTTCCTTTACACTTTCTTAAATTTTGTATTCTGGCTAAAATTTTATTCACACATTCAGAAACAAAAATCATCCAACGATTTCAATATATCCGAAGGCAATCGATGCTCGGCACGTAATTGTATGAAAATGCCATTCGTCTTCTTCCCTAAAATGCGCTTTGTTGGCCGTATTATAATCTTCCTCTTTGTGTTGACCCTTGCAGAACATCTTAATCGAGCGAGCTTTGCGTTTTAGCATTGCGTCTTCTAAAAAACTAAAATTTTCTTTCTTTGACCCTACCCTGAGAGTGGTTCCAATCAACTGATCTGGTTTTTAGATTATTGTATTTTGACTTCCACAAAGAGTGCTACAAAACGGGCGATGCAAGCAGTAAAGGAAGCGATATAAAGCGTGCTAGAAAGATATATAATGTAATATTGAAAAAAATGCCTAGCCGCCTTGGCAGCTCATCCAAAGCCCAGGAAATGGACAATCAAGTTCTAAAGTATCCTTTGAATCTTTAAAAAACACGACTGTCTGTCAAAGTCCACCGAAATACACTAATCAAGAAGTGCAGTTTCAAATTGTTGTTAATGTTTTTATTGTTTAAAAGTGATCCACGGTTCAAATTCGACGCCGACGCTACTCTTACGCTGTTATCGATTGATGCGACCGTTCGTCGTTCGATTAATTTCGAGATTAATGCGACCATTGTCGCACTATCGTTATCGGCAAACAAAATGGCCTATCGAGCGCCTCGATAGGGTGACCACACTCGTTTCTAAAAAAGTTTTAGATTGACTGCATTTGATTTAAGGAAGTATTCTGGTCTGGGAGAAAAATTTTTGGACATTTTATAATATGTAATAAAACAATATTTTACCATCCATTTTTTGATTATATGTTTATCAATATTTCAAAAATACAAAAAAAAAAATAAATTATAAATTAAAAAATTTACAGCTTGTAGAGTGGGAGGTGGGAAAGAAAAACAGATTCTTAATCAGCAAGAATGTTGCCCGTACTAGGGAAAATTTTGTTTTTTTCGGAAAAGTCGAAATTTTTTCTGATGCAAACCGAATCCGCAAACTGAACCGGCGCACAGTGTAAGATTTTGCCCATCTACTGGGACTTAAATCAATTGCAACGCAGTAGTTTAAGAAATATCTTCTTGAAATGGAAGAGTTCCTTGGCTACACGGAAGTATATTTCTAAGATGAACAGCATCGAACAAAAACTACTCCCCCCTCCCAGCTAGCTTTAGCCAGAACACGATTTTCATATGGGAGCTATACGATTTTGATGAAACTTTGTAAAATTTTGTGAGAGCATATAAAATTAATAATTGCTTAGTTTCGTGACGCTATCACTAAAAACAAAAAAGATTTTCTAACTAGAACTAGTTTTTGGCCCGATCGTTCCTATGGCAGCTATACTATACAGTCGTCTGGTTTTGATAAAACTTTGTAGAATTATGTAAAAGCATATCACTATAATAAATACTAAGTTAGGAGACGCAACCTTTAAAAACAAAATAGTTTTTTTTTTCATGCGATCATGCGATCAGTCCGGTTACCACAAATATAAAGCCTACATTTATTATAAGACTTCTTGCAAAGTTAAAACTGACGTAGTATATAGCAAAAATCACGCGAATTACATGTGATTTTGTTTGGAATTTGCGGAATTTGAAAATGGCGGAAAGCTGCGGAAGTTTAATTTTTATAAATATGTTCTGTAAATCCATTCGCTTGTCCTCCATATGAAGGCAACTCCGAACTCGATAGAACTTAAAGTTGGAGTCTATAAAAGCAACAAGATTTTTCAAATTTTCTTAGTTTTTAGGCGTTTATAAAAAAAATTATATAAAATGTTCAAGTACCGGTATTAAAACTCGGTATTGAAAGTTTTGCAGTTCAACTATTCAAGAGTAAGAAAATAATAACTCATTTTGGAAACAAGACACTCACGGCTAAATTTTAATCACTTTAAATTTGTGACTGATGCGAGTTGTCAAATGGAGTTTTGCGAGCGTTGCAATGTGGCCTGTTTGATGACTATTTTGTTGCTGTTAATGATATTTTCTCTCTGATTTTTGTTTATTTTCACACCAACTGTATATTTTTCTAACATTAAAAATAATATCAATGAATTTGAATTGATTTAAGTCCCCCTAGATTGGCAAAATCCTACACTGTGCGGCGCACAGTTTATTGACGCGCCCCGTAAGCAGATCAAGGTAAACCAGAAAGAGCCAATGACTGAAGTGGCATTGATTGATGAACATAAGGTGCCACCGATCAAAGCGACCCGTAAGCAGATCAAGGTTGTGGTCGTAAAGGTTCAGTGTAAGGGTTACAAGCTCAATCGGTACATAGTTCGTTTCACACCTGCAGCAAACCGCAAGACCTTCAAATCGATGTCGCAGATGTTAGTCTTCAAACTTAAGACTTGGCTCAACATGCTTTTTTGGAACCCGTTGAGTTGGTTTCTTTTACTTATGATAATTATATCGGTGGCAGTTTGGGCCGTTATTTGGGGTGATCCCTTGGAAAGAATAAAAGAAGCCTCGGAAAGGTTGTTCGAAGAAAGACCTTATTAGAAGTGGTAAAGCTGCTGTGAACCCCATTAAAAAATATTCTAAGGGCCGTTTTCTCATGTTGGTGTTTTTGCAAATCTAGGTGGATTTGCTGCATTTGCTTTGCTCATGTTCAATACTAACCATCTAGATGAATTTCGTAGCAATCTACTTCAACCTCATTGATTTCAAATCCATGTACATTCTTATGCAAATGTAGTATTTTTGTGTATCCGCGCATATGGTCGCACTGGAAAATATTTGAAAACAAAAAAAAACTGCTGCTAAAAACAGTAAAGTCTGAATTGTTATTAAGTAAACCAAAAATGGAAAATATTGGATGTGCCTTTAATATATAAGAACACCTGCAGACATTGCTGAAATTACAGATGCACATTCTAGTTTCCCTAGTTCATTGCTTAAGCTAAGTTTACACATCCAATTAATTTGGCTAAATTTTGATTAAAAAGCCATGATTAAAGATTTTACAGGATTAAAAACTTAAACTATGGTTCCATACGCAAATAATTTGATCAAATATGGCCGGAAAGTTCCACAATTTGGCATATTTAGCCCAATTTTCATGAAAATTTGTCCAAATTATTTGCCTGTGTGAACATGGCTTTCGACCTACTGCTTAATCTTCCATCATAGTAACAAGTCGTTCCAAAAGAAAAACCTTCTCCTCCTCTGTAAAATTCTTGCTTTAATTTTTAAAATTGGCGCGCAATAAAAAAAACCTAATTCAGCCGAGTGCAGAGGTGCTGCCAACCTAGTATTTGACCATTCCAGCCCTCCCGGTGTGACCGTGGCGTAAATGCCCGAATTTATAATCAACCTACATGAGACAACCAATTGCACAATAACCATCTAGATGCAAAATCTAGATGAATTTCGATTTGAGCAAAAACATGAACATGAGAAAACGGCCCTAAATATTGTTGAACAATTTGTGGGGAATTTATTTAAGCCTCTTTTAAAGTGGTCAAAACATTTAGGTAAGGTATTCGCCTTGTTAAGTTGCTCACTTTAATTCCTCGAGCAGCAAAATTACCAAAAACTACCAAAAAAAAAGGGTTCGCCTGCAACCATTAAGTCCCCAAGTGACAGTCTAATAAATTTATTGCTGCAGGTTTGAGGTATTTGGCACTGTTCAGGGTAAGCAAGAACAAAATGTTGTAATTTAAAATGAATTTTACTCAAGTAAAACTCTTTTTAGGGATGTAAGATTTTGATTTAAAGTTTGAAGAATTTATTAATACGTCCTTTAATTCAGCACACTCAACTAAAGGCCAAAAAGTTGCCTTCGGACTTGATTAAAAACTAAACAGATGCTGTTTATTCAAATTATGACAAATTCGCTACAATGCTGTGTGAGATTAGGGCCAAATGGGAGACGTCATCCAATGTGGGCTATGGAATCTCTGGATCATCCTCACTATCCGTATAGGCCACCAGTTGTTCCAACGATTTCAATATATCCGAAGGCACTCGATGCTAGGCACGTAAATGTACCACCTCTGCCTCCTCGATGACAACCGGCACTCCCGTTTTGACACTCTCCAAACGCTGCAACACTTGTGACGATCTCAATTCAAGCTCGGCCAGACCCGATGGTATCTCCAAGCAGGGAATAAATAAATATAACAATAACCAGCACAAAGTAACGAGTCAAAAACAATTCTCTGTTACACTGGACGCTGCTATCTCGCTGCTTTCTGCTGGCTCATCATCAAATCCGACAGCCGCTGACATAGTTTTAATCTACATAGTAATTTCGATAACGAACGAATAATTAGAATTTTAAATGCAGAAAATTTGAAAAATGCTTTGCGGCATTCGTCTTCTTTCCTTGTGTGCGCTTTGTTGGCCGTATTACAATCTTCTTCAAGCTGACCCTGACCCTTGCCTGGTTCGCTTTACCATTCGGTCACAATTACAAGAATTTCACCATTCGCCGTTGAAAAGGATTATCTTTAGGAACTATTTTGAAATAAGTTTAATCAACTGTGATATTACCAACACTTTAAAACACGTAAATGTGAATACGAAGCACATTATTATATAATGGCATTCGGTATTCTGCAGTCGGTAAAGTTGACTTTTGTTCCTGTCGACGCTATCACGTCGCAAGTAAAAAAACAAAAGGAACATCACGAAAAGAAGAAATTTTATAAATTTGTTTTGGCAAGTGGCGTCAGGCAGACTGTAAGCTGCGTCGCAGGTAACTTGCTTCAAAGTGCCTGCAAGACGCCCACACAGAGGGCGCAGAGTGCCTTAAATAATTCCGAGTCTTTAAGAATTCATGCAAATGATTTACAAAAAAGTACAAAAACACAAGCTTTACAACTTGAAAACTAAAAATACTTAAAATGAGCAGCAAAATTAACAAAAAAAAAAGGGTTCGCCTGCAACCATTAAGTCCCCAAGTGACAGTCTAATAAATATATTGCTGCAGGTTTGAGGTTTTTGGCACTGTTCAGGGCAAGCAAGAACCAAAATTTACGGTTGAATGAATTTTATTTAAGTAAAACTCTTTTTAAGGATGTAAGTTTTTGATTTCAAGATTGAAAAATTGATTAATTTTTCGTTTAATTCAGCACACACAACTAAAAGCAAAAAAGTTGCGCTTAAATGGTTAGTGCATGAACACCAAACAAGGAACAGTAAAGGGCGAAATTGAAGGATAATTGGAGAACGTAACAGAAATAAATGTAATGCATAGGAAGAGGAAAATAAAAAAAAGTAGGAATTTTTATATATTAATTCAACACCAAGTCAAAATATATTTTCAAAATGCAGTCTTTGTGGAAGATTGCTATCCACGACTGCACCTTAACTACAAACGATAAATAATTCCCTAGCCAACCTTTGCGCTTCGAGCGCTGGTGCTCTAATGGCTTCCTCAGTGCTGGTGTGTGTCTTTTATAGCGTTTGCTCAGTTTCGGCTCACGCCACGCTGAGCATTTTGTAGGGTTGCCTTCGATAATTATCGATTACTAATCGATATCGATATAAGGCGCCAATAAGTAGCCATTCAAGTTCAAATCAGCCGTTATTTCGTAGCTTCAATTATTTGTGCGTGCTGGTACAGTGCGTCACAAAATGTTTGCAATTTTAAGCTGTCCATTATCATAACGCGCAGCATTATTTTAAATTATTATTGAAGTAATAAAAATCAAATCGAAAATGCTTATATCCAATAGATGCTATTTCACAACTATCAATCGATAAGCGGCAGTGGAACCACTAATTCATAAAAGTAATTCCGCGGCAATTTTAAGTGGAATTCAGAACACGAAAACGAAAATGTTTCGGAATCGTTCCGGAATCACTTTATTTTATGCGGTGTGACTGGCACCTAAAATTTGAAGTCAAATTAAACACACACTCTTTACACACTACTTAGAGTTGAGTTTCTTGTGTGCTCATCTGTCAATGTGGTTGATTCTGCTATACCCTTAGCCGTATGCTAATTTCGTCTGCAAGTGGCAGTCGCACGTTCACAGCGCACACACTAGTACATGGGTATCAGAGACCTGCATCGAGCACTTAATTTTCGAGTACACTCGCACATTTACTCGGCTTGGTTGTGCTCGCCACTTTGTTTTGACATACACGCAATGATCGTAAGCACATTGTTCAGCAACAAGTACTCGCGGTGACTTGTAGCCGAAGCTACGAGTCAACTTGTGTATTTCCACTATGCAGTATACGAGCTCACCAATACAATGCGCGTGTTCAGCAGAATAATTGATCCCTGAGCATGTATCAGAAAAAAATTATGCATCGAATAGTTTCTGCTGTTGGAGGGAGCAGTATCACTTTAAAGTAGCGTACTATTTCTTTGATACATGCTCCTGTATCATGATACCCTAAATTGGCTATCATTATACCGCATCACTCGAGTTCAGTAGGAAGATTATTGCAAATTTATACTTGATCAGGGAGCCAGTTGTTCTGCTGAACACGGCTAATGATTCGCCAATACACAATCACTTTTGAATTTTTTGTTTTGTGTAAACTTGGAAATGGTAAACGAGCTTTGAGCTTTAAGTTTACTCGTACCGCATATGTAGCAAGGGTAATTGAGCATACACGTGTAAGCTCACTAGAGCTTTGACTTTTGCGTGCGTTCTTTACCCTGCATCGTTGCGAGTGAGGTCGATAGTTGTGATATTTGAGATGCCGACTCTTGCGTTATTAAGTATAGCAGAGAGGTTTTGACTTCGAACCCTAGAGAAGGAAGATAAAATTACAAAAAAAAAGAAAAAATCAAAAAAAAAAAACTAGTTCAATATAAAATTTAACAACTGATTTACTTTTGTAACAAAAGAATACAATTAAAAAACCTTATTTTTTTTCAGCGTTTGTATTGCAAGCACAAAATGTTCTTAAAACATGCCCAAGCCGTTCATAAACTGAGCACAGAATGCTCATAATCTGACACCCGCTGTTCACGGTTCAAGAAAAAGCGGGATTACTTTACTTTTGTCAACAAATGGGCTTGGTTTCGGTATATTTAGAACAGAGGTCTCCAAACTCACACAATCAAGCATTGCGCGAAACACCCCAGTGGGACTTGAATGCATGTCTCAAGTACATATTTCATGCATACTTCTTACGTGAGAAGGCATGAAAAAACCTGAGTTTTCCGCTTCGTTTTTCTTAAGCAACTTCGTAAAACTCAGGGGTTGTTTGGGTAAAGTCACGCAGCAGCCTTCGGCTTCCGCTTTTCTCCTTACGAACTCAGTACTTCAGATGTACCAACTTTGTATATCGTAGGAAGACATGAGACATTGGCTGACGAACCCCTGACTTTTGGAGGCTCTTTGTTTGAAATGTCACCCTATAATTAAATTAACTATTATTGATGTTCGCCACTGTGCCTTTCATGTTGTCTTTCGTTGCTGATGCTAGCGATTTGGCCTTTAGATAGTCTGCGGCATAGGCAGAGTTGGAAAAGAGTCCCTGGCGGTAGTGGCGGGGTTGGCAATAATGGTGGCAGCTTTGTTTGTTTCATATGAAAGAAGCTGCTGCCTTGCCAGTGCATAGTGTCAAAGAAATTGCCTGGCCGCCTATCCAGAAGCCAAGAAAAGGGAGCTAAGAATTGGTATTCTGCAATCGGTACAGTTGAATTTTGTACCTGTCGCGCAAGTAAAGAAACAAATGCGTCGCTAATACCAAAAAGAGGAAAATCACGAAAAGAAGAAATTTTTAAATATTTAGTCATTTCAAATCGTATACACATGTAAGACAAACCTAGTGAAAATGTATTTTTTGTATGCACGTTGTATGATTTTGTATAACATTTTTAAAATGAATAACTAGAATTTTAAATGCAGAAAATTTTAAATAGAAGACGGGAAAATTAAAGTTATTTGTTCTTCCATGCTTGGTGCGTTGGCGCTTTTGTGCCATTCGTCTCCTTCCCTACTATGCGATTTGTTGGACGTATTATAATCTTCCTTTTTGTGTTGGCCCTTGCAGAACATCTTAATCGAGCGAGCTTTGCGTTTTGGCATTCCGTCTTCTTAAAAACTAAAATGTTCTTTTTTTGACCCTACCCTGAGAGTGGTTCCAATCAACTGATCTGGTTTTTAGATTATTTGATTTTTACTTCCACAAAGAGGTACGCATACGTATAGCTTTCGAATGGGCTACAAAACGGGCGATGCAAGCAGTAAAGGAAGCGATATAAGGCGTGCTAGAAAAATCATCCAAAGCCCAGGAAATGGACAATCAAGTTCTGAAGCATCCTTTGAATCTTTAAAAAATTCAACTGTCTGCTAGATATTCTTATTCTTTTCACAGTTTGAAAATAACCCAGCTCAGATTGTTTGTTAGGCAAATGCAGTTAAATTTAGAATTGATTTAAGCCTCCTGTTAACAATGACATCACTTCATGTTACTAATGTTAATGTGTAGGAATTAATAAAGAAATCCATTTGACCAATATGGGTTGTGTGCTGTACTAAATGTGGAATAGAAGTCAAATTAGGTTGTGTTATAAAACCGTATTTATAAAATGGACAGCATTTCAAATCTGATGATGCAAATTATTGTGCCACGGATATTTTCAATATCTCAATATCTATCAATCGGAATTTCATAAAATATAACATTGGGACAAAAATGCTATGGCGTCCCAAATAAAAGTCATTCCAGGTGAGATCCTGTTGTACAAGATCTTGTTAAAGTGAAATAACATTTTAAACTTACAGACAACTTGGACTTAATATGTTGTAAACTATTTTAAACAAATCAAGAAGTGCAGTTTAAAATTTCCTTCATAAAAACTAGGTGACATTACTATGCAAAAGCCAAGGTATATAATAAATATATTAACAAATATGTATATTTTTATGTGCTTGCCGGTACGGACAACGCCTTAATAATCGTGGAACGTTTTTCCCATTCTATCATCTTAGAATTGTGCTTGCTTTAACACATTTTAGATGCGCAGATTTCTTTCATGTTATTTTCTAAGTACCCTTAACTAAGTAATGAGTTTGTCATCAGAAGCAGATAAAAATCTTTGTGGCAAAAACATTAACACATGTTAAAATGAGTTATTGTCGAGTGGGCCCTTCATCTTGGTTAATCCAAAACCGTCGGATGTTTTATACAGAACTTCCTTAATGAGTTTGCCATCTATATTTGTAGTATGCTCAAGAAGTGCATCCAACAGTTCCGTTATCTTCATTAATGTGCCCTTATAGAAATCGTGCTCCAGCAGCTTGTGTAAGGTCCAGGTTGTGTTTGTGTCCAGCGTGTGATGACAGGTACTGTGGCGAGGGCCACGGCAAATATGACATAGTTTCTTGCCGCCAACACATCATAAGTTTTTAGTGGACATCCTCCTCGTTTCGACTGAACCATATTGTAAAAGTTGTAAAATCGCTTAGCAAAGCTCAAGTTTGTATCAATTTCTCCACGGGTATATCAATCTTAATTCCCAATGCCAGGAAGCCTTCATAAAACCTAGGTGACATTCATGGTCATACAAACGTTTGTGAAGGCAATAAGGCCAGCTTGGTAATGGAAATTTTTAAGTAGTTCTAAAAACGGTTTCTACCTTTGATAGAAAAATTAAAAACATTTAAGCAAATTATAGATTATTTGCATACCTTACAATGTAGGTATAATCAACTTTCCAAACAACACTGCAAAAAAAAACGCAACAAAACACCCTTATTTAACATACAACTCTGGGGAGGATTGGCCATGATGGAATAAGTAAAAGTATACTTATTCAGTTTGAAATATTAAAGGCAACACTTTTACATATAATAAATAGATTAACAAATATGAATATTTTTAGATGCTTGCCGGTATGGACAACGCCTTAATAATCGTGGAACGTTTACCCATTCTGTCATCTTAGAATTGTGCTTGCTTTTACACATTTTAGATGCTCAGATTACTTTCTAAGTTCCCTTAACTAAGTAATGAGTTTGTCATCAGAAGCAGATAAATATCTTTAAAGCAAAAAGACACGAAAAGGCACGACTGCTTCATAACTACAAACGCTAAGTACTTCTTCTGGTTAACCATCAATTTCTCCACGGGTACATCAATCTTAATTCCCAATGCCAGGAAGACTTACGTTTGCCACTACGCTATGTTAAAAACATAACGTAGCTTTAAGTGCTTTTAATGCCTCTTTTTTGCTGTGACGTGAGCAAAATAGGTTTCGATTCAAATTTGTGCGGCCAAATGGAAAATGAGAACAGTTAAAAAAGATTCCGGCAGAAAGCGTCGCCTAATGACACATTCTAGTGCGGGCAAGCTGAATAATGGCGGATAAGAAACACTCTGAAACCCGCCCAAAAACACCGGCGGACCGGAGCACGATCTGGTCTGTACCTGTGTAGGTATAGGTGGCTGTATGCGCTACATCATGTGACGTCCCGTCACCACAAAGCAACAGTGAAGATTTGAAAATCTTTTTGGCCAGCATTCAAACACTTCTAAGCGCCTCCAGTCCCCAGACAAAGTTCGATTTGATGCGCCACAAGTATGTCTTCGATCACAGCTACCAGACCAAGAGGAATATCATTGAACAGCCGCCGGTGCTCAATGATCGACCACAAAACAAATGCCCACTCCCAGTTCAGTGGACACCAAACTGCTGGCCTCCTATCAAGCGGTAGCCTAGCGGATACACCGCTGCTTGGACGAAGGCAGAAGCAGCAGTCAGCACATTAAAAAGAGTCCCACAAAAAAATTCAATTGAAGGTACAAGAGGGTCATACTGCAGATAGTAAAAAGGCATACTTATAAGAACAATTAATGTGTTAATCATTTCATTTAATAATTTATTAAAATAGCACACAAAATATGTTACATCCCACCCGACAAATAAACGTATATAGACGGACCTACGACATTTCCGATAGCTTGTTGGAACGCGCCCACCCGCGTGTGCTGTGACCGTACTCTGCCAGAAGATTTTCACTGGTGCATCCGACTTGGTATTTTGGTCAGCGAGTCGATTCGAAGGTTCACCCGCCGCCGGAAGATCGAGCGTCGGTGCTATTCAACCGGGAATCTCATCCAGACACAGATGCCGATTCGAAAATCGTTCATTCGGAGCCAATTTGTAAGTCGCACACGATTCCTTGATTGGGGCTGATGTTCCAAGATGTTGACTCGACCGATGCCACGGACTAATTGAATTCCCAGATCGCTGATGCTTTGCTTTTATAGGCCGCTGGGTGGCAGCGCTCGCACCTGATGGTGGCAGAGCGCGCGATATCGATAACAATGGGCCGCCTATCGTCAGCTGTTAATGATCGATAGATGGCGCGCATTTGAAAGGGCGCGCGTGTTTTGAATCTTTTATTTCACTACGTCTAAGGAGAGCTGAGAGGATCCGGCCAGGTGATGGTTTTTTTTAATCATTGCTGTGGTCACCGACATTTACGATGCATATGTGGATTGACCGCCCTGCAAAAAGTTTTCCAAGCTGTCGAGAACGTACTATATCGCATTTTGCCCTATATTGTGAGTACTTTAAGTGATTTCCAAATTTTCATCTAAATCTCTCCTTCCCTCTCTGTCTTAAGCTGAAGGATATACCACGCAGCAAAGGCCTATGTCTTTACCGATTATATACTGCCCTATATCATGGATTTGGCCAGTGAACTAAGTGCGGTCATTGTGCATGTGGCCATTGCCCGGAATATTGTCGCTTTGGACAAGACAGCTGTTTACTTTCTGACGGAGACACTGCGAAAGGCTCCGAATGAGATGCCCACACCACGCTATGACGCTCAGTTTGCTGACCGACGAACAACCCATTGTCAAGCAAACCCTAATAAAGTCGGGCATATGCGATTTGTGCGCCTTCTTTTTCCGGTTTTTTTATACTCTGTACCGAAGGTACATAGAGTTTATTAAGTTTGTGCAAAAGTATGTAACATGGAGAAGGAATCGTTTCCGACCCTATAAAGTATATATATTCTTGATCAGCATTAACAGCCGAGTCGATATAGCCATGTCCGTCTGTCCGTATGAACGAAGAGATCTCAGAGATGGTAAGAGATAGAGGTTTAACATGTATGGGACATATATTTCTTATACTTGTAGGCAGATCAAGTTTATCTTCAATTTTTGATACGCACCCTCCCGCCCCCGCAAAAACTTCATATCTCCTACAGTTTGGAGATAGATCGTTCATTCCTTCTAGAGATACCTTGTAAACAAAATTATTTATCGATTTGCTGTAGGAATAATAAAGATCGGATGAACGATACTCAAGTTATGGGCAAAAAACGGCCAGTTAACACCAGTTAACGCTCTCGTTTGTGAATAGGAATAATGTATGAGTCCTTCTAGTAGTTAGGGAAATCACCAAGATCAAGAGAGAGGCTAAAGAGTTTTAGAAGGGTCAAGCACGGAGAGTCAGCACAATATTTAAGCACACAGCTTGGAACATTATCAGGACCGGGACTGAAGGATGATTTCACCGATCTTAGACTAGATAATAAACTCTCGTAGTGCAAAACCGAAGAAAAAATGCAGCTGGAATGTGCAATGGAATACGGACACGGCCGCCCAAGATCAAGAGATGGGGAGGAATAACAACGCTGAAAAAATGATGCGAACAAGTTGGCAATATCCATATCGTTGTCAGCAGTTATGTTGTCCAAGGAAAGTGCAGGAGGAAAACGAGAAGACTTGCGTTTTGAATTGACAAAGTTAGGGTGGAGCCCTTGTGGGAGGGGAAGGCGCATATAATGGGACGAATTCATTGAAAACAGTATTCAAGGTTAAATAAAAAGAATTGGAAGCTTCCTCCATATCATGAAAAGAGTCAAGGAAGGACCAATCGATATTAAAAGGCGCATCATTGGTGAATCCACCTTGCGAAAGCAAAAAGTGTTTGTGCTTTGCATATTCGGAATTGGGATGCTGAACGTATCAAATTCAATTTCAATTTGAAGAGTAGGATGGTAAGTATCCTCAGGGACAGAAAGCGGCGGCACTCTAGACACTTCCGAGCTGGAAACATCGTTGGTAAACACCAGATCAAGATGCCTGTGCAAGATGAACTACTGTATGCTCAGGCCAGAAGGATGGGGCAGGCGCTCTGTCGATATATGAGTCAGGCAACGTAATTTTGAATTTCGAAATTTTACTAGTGTACCTTAGATAAAATTTTCTAACCTCAACTAAATCATGGTTAGAAATATTAAAGCTAGAACATATATAATGTTTGACCAGGGCATCCGTAGCTGATCCTATGAGTCGAGAAACAAAAATGGATTTGTGAGGTGAGTGGTTTTTTGGTGGAACCGCAGTAAGCCCCATGAAAGCATTAGCAAGTGTAACGGTAGCTGGTGCGTCAGCAGAAAATGCGGGACGAGCTTTAGTAGAAATGGCAGAAAGATTGACAGCCGGATTGGCAGCAGTGAATGTTGCAGGAGAAGTAGCTTTACAGCAGCAGGAATGGGAGCCCGCATTTTAAGTCCCATGCAGGCGTTAGCAATTGTAACGGCAGCTGGAGCGTCAGCAGAAATGGCAGAAGGGTCGGTAGCCAGATTGGCAGCAGTAAACGTAGAAGAAGTAGTTAGAGCGGCAGCAGGAATGGGAGCTCGATCGGGAGCAGTACTCGCAGCAGGAGAAGTAGCTGGAACAGCAGCATGAATTTGAGCACGATCGGTAGGATTAACGGCAGCAGAAATTACAGAGCGGTTGGCATCGGAGCAGAAGCGGAGACGGAAGCTGCGTCGCACGAGTCATCGTTCAGCAAAGCATAGTAATTCTCGCGCATTGCTTGTTGCTTCGATAGCGCTTAATCCATGATAAGGTAATTCGATTTTCGTTTTAATACATGGTTCGTTTAAGAGAGATTAGAGCATTGAGCTTTAAGCGTGCTCATGGGCTTGCATTTGTTCTATGTTTTATGAGTTTTAACCTTTGATTTGTAACTAATAATTAATAACCCGAGGGGTATATACGTAACTACACACTGCACTTTCACTGTGTGCTCTACACCACAACTATTAACAGCCAGTGGATTTGTCTTTGATTTGCTTTAATTAAATAGGCTTTGGGGATGGAAAAACACGTCCGCTCTCGATCGGTATCAAAACCACCTTTTTTTTTAACAATGTATTTTAAGTGTGTGTTATTGACTAACCCTGATGATGAGACAGCTGCTGCTTAAACAGTTACGGAGCAAACGGTGACAACAACACACACTGCAACGGTAACTATCGTTTCAGTAGAATATTTTGTTTTGATGTTTGTAAGCGATCGAAGAGAAAAGTTGCAGACGAAAACAACGAAAGCAACAAGTCGATGTGTATGTGTAAATGTATGTATATATTGATGCACAGAGCAGCGTAGACGAATGCAATTAAAGCAAACAACAAAGAATGCCAAAATATGTAGTTGATTTGGTTTTAATTTGCATAAATTAAAGTCACTGTCTTTTTAAATTGTGAACAAACGATAACCGAAGCCCATTAGGAGAGTAAGTGATACTTTCAAATTGGTTTGACGTCGGTTAATCAAGTTGATATTAGCTAGAACAGTTGATTAAGTGAATTGTAAGCTATTGTGGGACCACAAAGTCCTACATAAACGTTGTGGGTTGAAAATCCGGGTAAAAACGTGTAGAAATCATACATTTTAACTAAAACAAAGAACATTGTTTTAAATGATGCGTTATCCTTTTACAACTGTGCCCATCTCCACATTACCGGAATTAACATGTTATATATTGGAGCTGATAGAATCAATAAGATATCCCCAAATTTACAAAAAAAAATGGAAGGATATACCGAATGTTCCAGGTATCAGAATGATACATTCCATTTATTGTGATGAAAATTTTAAATTAAGCACAGCTCGTACGGCCTATTCCATAAAATCAAAAATATCATAATAATTTTGAGATTTCAAAATAAATAAATGGGAAAAGGGGATCATGAAGTTGTGCAAATGTATGTAACAGCCAGAAGGAAGCTTCTCCGACACCATAAAGTATATATATTCTTGATCAGCATCAACAGCCGAGTCGATATAGGCGTTCACTTCATGCAGGCAGCGCTGCCTGCGCAGGCTGCGTGTGAGCGCTCGTGTGTTTGTTTGTGTGCGCTCGTATGTATGTATGCGTTTGTGTATGTGAGTGTGTTTGCATGTGCGTCTCAATTGAACAGGGTATTTTGTAGTCGGGAAACTCGACTACAGCGCTCTTGCTTGTTTTTGTTATATATATATTTTGTTATATCTCAATTTTTTTTATATAAATTTCTTGTTAACATTTCATTATTTCATATTAAATAAAATTTTTTATTTTGTGTTATAAATGTTACTATTAAAGTCAATAATATCTTAAATAAAATTATCTATTTTTTGGTATAAATGTTACTATAAACAATAAAGAAAGTCGGTCAAGCCCGACTATAACATACTCTGTACCCTTACACTCGCATTTGCTCAGGAGTCAAACGGCCAGTTAACACCCCGCGCACAACGCGGTGCGCTCTCTAAGTATCTCTCTCTCTCTCTCTTTCTCTCTCGCACTAAGATTGCCTGTGTTGAACGATGAGGGTATGTTGCTGTGGTTGTTGGTGGGGTGTGGTTGGGGGGTGGGTGGTGTTAACTGGCCGTTTTTTGCTCATAACTTGAGTATCGTTCATCCGATCTTTATCATTCCTTCAGCAAATCGATAAATAATTTTCAAGGTATCTCTAGAAAAAACGAACGATCTATCTCCAAAACTGTAGGAGATATGAAGTTTTTTCCAAATTGCGAGGGCGGGAGGGGGCGTGGAAAAAATTGAAAATAAACTTAATCTGCCTGCAAGTATAAGAAATATATGTCCCATACATGTCAAACCTCTATCTCTTACCATCTCTGAGATCGCTTCGTTCATACGAACAGACAGACGGACAGACGGACATGGCTATATCGACTCGGCTGTTGATGCTGATCAAGAATATATATACTTTATAGGGTCGGAAACGATTCCTTCTCCATGTTACATACTTTTGCACAAACTTAATATACTCTATGGACCTTCGGTACAGAGTATAAAAACTAAAATATCATAAATAGTTCAATATGTTATATTAAATAAAAATTTATATTATTTGTTATAAATGTTACTACACACTATATATTGAGTATTAAGTTGATTGTTAAGGAAATTTGAAGTGGTTGATGGGAAACTAAGGGGTGATAATAGTAAAAACGAGAAGGCCAAGCGAACTTCGTCTGTGCCGAAGTTTTTATACCCTTGCAAATGCAAATGTCACAGTTCAAGTACGCTTACATAAAAATCAAAATATTTTGTAACTATAACCTATTTTCCGACAGATTAACGTCTGAAAAAAGTTTTTCTCACTAAAGGGCGCTGTCCATGGCTACGAAATCGGCCGCGAAATGAAAAACTCCATATAAAAAAAACTGCTAAGGAATTTTTGTGTGTGGCCGTTTCAAATTCTGTTTCTACCAATCGCGAGAAATTCTTACGTTTAACACTACGTCTTGTTCGAGCTCTGTTAAGTGCTTTAAGTGCTGTTAACGCCTTTTTTTTGCCGTGACGTGAACAAAATAGGTTTTTATTCTAATTTGTGCTGCGAAATTGAATGGCCAAATTGAAAATGAAAAATGAAAAAAAAGAATCCTGCAGAAAGCGTCGCCTAATGGCACTTTCTATGGCCGGCAAGCTGAATTTAATAAACGCCATGAAAGTGAGGAGCGTGGTGCGGGACTTGGCGGATAAGAAACACTCGGAAACCCGCCAGAGAACACCGGCGGACCGGAGCACGGTCTGCAACATCATGTGGCATCTCCTGTCACCACAAACCACAAGCGAGGAGCTTAAAATCTATTTGGCCAGCATTGAAACACTTCACACTCCAGTCCCCTCAATCAGTTTGATTTGATTCGCCTAAACTATGTCTTCGATCACAGCTACCAGACCAAAAGGAAAATCATTGAACAGTTGCCGGTGCTCAATGATCGCGACAGTAAAACGGCCACAAACCAAATGCCCGCTCCCAGTTCAGTGGACAGCGAACTGCTGGCCTCCTATCAAGCGGTAGTATAGCGGATAGTGCAGCCTAAAATGACCCCCTGAAGGTGACCGAGCAAAAGCGGATCGGGCAATGAGGATGTGCCCTACATCAATGCCAATTTTATCAAGGTAAGAAATGGGCGAACCAAACTTCAGCTTTATAAATCAATTCCATTTCCTAACGTTTCCCTGACAGGGCCCCGACTACGTGGCCAAGTGCTATGTGACCACCTAGGGACCGCTGCTCATGACTATTTTAGAGTTCAGCGGAGCCGCCAAGTCACACAGGCTACAGCAGTACATCCTGAAGATCATCATGACCTGACCAACTTTACGGAATTACTTTCCAATCAATATGAACGAAATCTTTGCCATGGCAGACAAGTGCGAGGTGTTCGTTAAGTGCCGCTGCTCGGGACTACATCGAATTGTCATAATGATAACAATTAATTTATTATTAATTTCATTTTATAATAAAAATATATTAAAATAGCACATTAAAAATGTTATATTCATAATCCTGCAAGGTGTTGTTGTTTATAAGTTCGCGGGCATATTTAACAGCGCCAGAGCAGCGCAAGGTTTCTTTGAAACGTTTATCGGCAGAGTAAATTGTGTTATCGTGTTATTAACATAGGCTTAGCAGACTTTGTTAAGAATTTGCGGAATATCAAGTTTTTCACAAGAAATTTTTTGGCGACCCGTGGATACCGCCCTTAAGACTCAATTTCCGACCGATCGGCGCTATGGCAGCCTTAAGATAGAGTCATCCGATTTCGGACCAATTTTGCGAATCTATTTGAAAGCATATAAAATAAGTCATCAAAACTAAACAAAAAAATTTTTTTACCAAGACTCATGTTCGACCGATCGGTCCTATGGCAACCATAAGATATAGTCACCCGATGTCGATCAACTTTTTCAAATTAGTTTGAAAGCGTTTAATATTAATAATCACCGACCTTAAGAACGCTTTATTTAAAAACAAAAAAGTTTTTTTTCACTAAGACCCATTTTCCGACCGATCGGTCCTATGGCAGCTATAAGATATAGGCATCCGATTTCGACCAAAATTTGCAAATCAGTTTGAAAGCATATAATATTATTAATGACCGAGTTAATTCACGTTAACATTGAAAACAAAAAAGTTTTTCTCACTAAAACCCATTTTCCGACCTATGGTTCCTATGGCAGCTATAAGATATAGTCATCCGATTTTGACCAAAATTTGCAAATCTGTTTGAAATTATATAATATTATTAATGACCGAGTTTAATCACGTCAACATTGGAAACAAAAGTTTTTCTCACTGAAACCCATTTTTCGACCTATGGTTCCTATGGCAGCTATAAGATATAGTCATCCGATTTTGACCAAAATTTGCAAATCTGTTTGAAAGTATATAATATTATTAATGACCGAGTTTAATCACGTTAACATTGAAAACAAAAAAGTTTTTCACTCTAAAGCCTATTTTTCGACCGATGGTTCCTATGGCAGCTATAAGAAATAGTGATCCGATCCGGTCGGTTCTTCTGGGCAAAATTATAATACCCTTTGCAAGGGTATAAAAACATATGGAAAAATCGTAAGTTCGCGACCTGTACATAATTCAATTTTAAACGAGAACGTAAGTTAAAGTCGGCTCTAACCGACTTCGATATACCCGTTACTCATGGAAACAAATGTTTAATAGCCTTCCTGTGAGCCTGAGGTGGGACGGCCGAAAAGTATGCAACATTTTTTACTTGGCTATTTATCATCCGATCTTGATGAAAATTTCAGGGTTTATAGATATTGCGAATATGAATGTACGTTTCAGATCGATATCTTAAAAATTGTGGGAGTTATTCAACATTTTTTATTGTGGGGGCGGGGGTGGGCGTGGTAAAAATTTGAAATAAACTTGATCTGCGTGCAGACAATAGGAGCCTAGATTTCAAATTTGGTTGCTCTAGCTCTTCTAGTCTCTGAGATCTAGGTGTTTATACAGACAGACGGACTTGGCTATATCGACTCGGCTGTTGATGCTGATCAAGAATATATATACTTTATATGGTCGGAAATGATTCCTTCTGCCTGTTACATACATTTGCACGACTTTAGTATACCCTTTTACTCTACGAGTAACGGGTATAAAAAACCAATGGAGATAATTTATTGTGTAAATTCTCGATAGAAAATTACATTAATCCTCTTTTAAAATAAATTAATCGCTTTAGAGTATTCGATTCCATTTCGCAGATTTTTGCATTTTACTAGATTAAGCCAAAGTCGACTTCTATTTCTCGTACGTTCGCGACCACATGTTTTTGGCTATCATTATGAAAACTAAAACTCGATGAACCCCATCTTTTGAACTAAACATAGAGCTCACAAAATGCTATCGAATCACAAAAAAAAGGTGGGGAAGATTTTTGTTTTCCATCTTTTGATGTGGAATTTTTTAATCAACTTAATATTAACTCCCGTTATTTTTGCAGAAAGTTCTGCATATTGAAAAAATCGCCTTGCGGTATTTTCATCATTGGAGTTACCAAATCCGGTCTTAGGCTGATCCACAATTAAGCCAGCTTCCTTCTTAAATGCTTCTAGGATTTTTGTCTATGTGTCTAAATAATTTGTTTATCTTCAGTCGATCTTGCTTGCCATTTTTTAATTGACAGCTTATAAGACAAATGCAAATGGCACTCAAAGAATCGTATTCAACCATTTAGAATGGATAATCCGAACTCTAAGTTCTCTGTTGTAATATCCTATTTTATCATTTCATCAATATTGTTGAAGTTCTTACTCGTAGAGCCGCATATAAAACATTTTTGGGTCGATGTCGTTTCTGTTAAGGCATTGCATACTTTACCATCAATCATTGACAGTATTAAGTTGTGATTAACCTCCATAAGTTTATGTCCAAACATTACCGGAGAGTTATTAAGAATTATTATTTCTTCCACCACCCTATCCCTTTCCTGTCGTGACGTGTCTGTAGTTTCTTTAACAAAATTGGTTTTCAAAGGTTGGCAAAACCGAGTAGATGATGGTTGAGGATTTTGCCAAATCACCTTGTTTCCATATAGTAGTCTTAAACGATGGACGTTATAAAAACAGAAGAATCACTAGCTTCCGAGTCGTAGAATGCTTGCTTATATGAGCTATGCCCAGAACTTCCAACAGAACCCCACTTTGAAAATAGACAAAGATGTTGTAAATGTGTGTTGTGTAATGTATCAATTACACAACGTTGAAGCAAAACAAGGCGATCCACTGTATGGTTAAGGAGTGCCTGCAAACTAACTTGCGCTGTAGTTTCTGATATCCATGCTGTTTTTATCTGGATAGCATTTAAGGTTGGCAGTTTGAATGTAGCTATATGATGGAAACCTCCCAGGAGCGGCTTGTTTGACAACATTATATTGATGACGCGACCACTGACCTTCCACCAATACTGCCAGTGCATCCTCAATACACAGCTTAATATTCTCGGCTAATCTTTATACTCTGTACCGAAGGTACATAGAGTATATTAAGTTTGTGCAAAAGTATGTAACAGGGAGAAGGAATCGTTTCCGACCCTATAAAGTATATATATTCTTGATCAGCATCAACAGCCGAGTCGATATAGCCATGTCCATCTGTCCGTCTATCTGTCTGTCCGTCCGTCCGTATGAACGAAGAGATCTCAGAGATGGTAAGAGATAGAGGTTTGAAATGTATGGGACATATATTTCTTATACTTGTAGGCAGATCAAGTTTATCTTCAATTTTTGATACGCACCCTCCCGCTCCCGCAATTTGGAAAAACGTGTATCTTCCACAGTTGTTGATAGATGGTTCGTACCTTCTAGATATCTAGTAATCAAAATTATTTATCGATTTGCTAAAGGAATGATAAAGATCGGATGAACGATACACAAGTTATGAGAAAAAAACGGACTGTTAACACCCCCCACCCCACCCATAACCACAGCGACGACGGACCCCACCACCACCGACCGACCACACATGGGGGGTTCTTTGTTGTTGTTTTTTTAGATTTTTTTTTTACTGGGATTCAAACTCGGGACCTCTCACAAATGCTGATCACGCGGACGGACGCCTTAGCCCACTTGGCAATTTGCGTTAAGCAAGACGCTACGTCAAAACGAGAGCGTAAGTTAAAGTCGGCTCTAACCGACTTCGATATACCCGTTACTCATGGAAACAAATGTTTAATAGCCTTACTGTATGCCTGAGGTGGGTCAGCCGAAAAGTATGCAACATTTTTTAACTCGTCTCTCTCTCTCGCTCTCTCTCTCTCACTAAGATTGCTGCTGAACGCAATGCTTAGGTTATGAGTGGGGTGGGTGGTGGGTGTTAACTGATCGTTTTTTGCTCATAACTTGAGTATCGTTCATCCGATCTTTATCATTTCTTCAGCAAATCGATAAATAATTTTAAGAACTAGATATCTCTAGAAAGTACGAACCATCTATCATCAAAACTGTAGGAGATATGACGTTTTTTCCAAATTGCGGGGGCGTGAGGGGGCGTGGCAAAAATTGAAAATAAACTTGATCTGCGTGCAGACAATAGGAGTCTACATTTCAAATTTGGTTGCTCTAGCTCTTCTAGTCTCTGAGATCTAGGTGTTCATACAGACGGACGGACGGACGGACAGACGGACAGACGGACAGACGGACATGGCTATATCGACTCGGCTGTTGATGCTGATCAAGAATATATATATTTATATGGTCGGAAATGATTCCTTCTGCCTGTTACATACATTTGCACGACTTTAGTAGACCCTTTTACTCTACGAGTAACGGGTATAACCATAGCTAAGAAAGTACGCAGTTGGGCGATTCCTGGGATCAAGTCACGGAAGCAGCATTTTTTCTTTTTTATTTTTATATTCTTTTAGAATTTATTTCTAGATTCTAGGTTTATTTTCTAAATTTTATGGCAAAATACCCTAAATTTGTAACAAATATTTTCTAAAATCAAAGCGAAATTTCCCTAAAAATTAAAAAAGGCAATGAAGCAAATTCACCCTAATATTTAGAAAATAATATATCTTTCGGTATATGGCCATTTCCACAGAAAAGTCCACCTAGACCAAAAAATTAAAAGTGCTTAAAATCCCTTTTTATACTCTGTACCGAAGGTACATAGAGTATATTAAGTTTGTGCAAATGGATGTAACAGACAGAAGGAATCATCTCCGACCCTATAAAGTATATATATCAGGGCTGCAAGCCGGTTTTGAACCGAACCGGTTCTATCCCGGAATTCCGGCTTTTGTTTTACTGTGAACCAAAACCTGAACCGAACCACGAGGACGAAAATAGATGAACCCGAACCCGTTCCGAACCCAACCTTTTGGTTCGGTTCAAAAAACAAATGTCTTCGGTTTGTTTTCTTTTTTCCTTTTCGCACTCCCAATGGTTTTTAACATACATACATACATATAGGTATCTACATATGTAAAACAATTTAAATACGTGAAGAACCAGAGCGTGCTATTGTATGTAGTACTTCTTTGCCTACCTATGTACATCTGTATACATTCATACGTATGCGTAATTTATATTACATACCACCACAATACTTCCAGTCAGAGATATTAATTTGTAATATACTACAAATTCAATGTAAACATCTATGTACACTGGAAAATGTATTGAACGTTTTATTTTTCATTTTATACATATACATATGCGCCAATCTAAACAACCCGGTGCATGCTACTGCAGAAACATGTCAGCCGAATACAAACAGAAGTGTGTACCACACGCAGCGTTGCCAAATTAATTTTTTTTCTCACCAGATATAGCTATTTTGTAAGCTCGAAAGCCGGCATCTATTCAGTTTTGCCGGAGCCTGCAATTCTAGCTAATTATTTGACATTGTTTAGCTATTTTAAATTAATCTCTGTTAAGCTTTAGCATTTTTAACAGTCGATATTTGGAGGGAAAAATAGCTAAATTGGCAACACTAGCAAGGCATTTTTGATCAAATCATTGTAAGAAAAAAAGTTCCAAGTGTGGCGAATAAACACCAATCGATGCTCAATTTTGTGAGTGAAAGACTGATAAAAGTGCATACGAGAAAGCATAATTAATCTGACCAAAAATTTATACACTAGCAATAAGGAAGTCCATATCCAGCAAACGAGCGCCAATCTCACGTCAATTATAATCTTACAGTCTTAACGTGTATTTATGCCTATTGTATTGTAATTTTGTATATAATATATTGGGTAAAACGTACAACGAACCAAGGTTCGAACCAAAACCAAAGCCCAAAAACCTCGAACATCAAATTTCCGAACCTTAACCGTTGGTAAATTTTGGTTCGAACCTGCAAACCGGAGGTTCCGAAAAAATTTTGGGTTTGCAGCCCTGATATATATTCTTGATCAGCATAAACAGCCGAGTCGATATAGCCATGTCCGTCTCCGACTGTCTGTCTGTCCGTCCGTCCGTATGAACGAAGAGATCTCAGAGATGATAAGAGATAGAGGTTTGACATATATGGGACATATATTTCTTATACTTGCAGGCAGATCAAATTTATTTTCAATGTTTGCCACGCCCCCTACCGCCCCCTTAATTTGGAAAAAACGTCATATCTCCCACAGTTTTGATGAAAGATTCTTCGTACCATCTAGAGATATCTGGTTGTCAAAATTATTTATCTATGATTTGCTGAAGGAATGATAAAGATCGAATGAACGATACTTAAGTTATGAGCAAAAAACGGCCAGTTAACACCGCCTCGTAAACTCGTATTATTTGAAATCCTACCAAAAAAATGTTTATACAAAAATCTTTGCCCAATTCGCAGAGTTTTCCAATTTTCTAAAACAAGTCGAAACCCACTTCCGTTTTGTGTAACGTCACGCCAGCACATATTTTTGCTTATATCTTAAACTCCTTATGATCGATGTATGTCATTCAGCGCGTTCACCAGCATAAATCGATTACAAACGAGAGCGTAAGTTAAAGTCGGCTCTGACCGACTTCGATATACCCGTTACTCATGCATAGAAATGTTTAATAGCCATCCTGTGTGCCTGAGGTGAGACAGCCGAAAAGTATGCAACATTTTTTAACTCGGCTATTTATCATTCGATCTTGATGAAAATTGGAGGGCTTATAGATGTTGCGAATATAAACTTAAGTTTTAAATTTGAGATCGATATCTCAAAAATTGTGGGAGTTATTCAACAGCCAAACATTTTTTTGTTGATTGATGATTTATGTTAGATGATTGGTGTGTGCTGGTGAACGCGCTCATTGTTTTTGCTGATTGTAGTGCTACTTAACTGCTTCCCAAATGTAAAACAATCTCTTTAAGAATCCAAGATTTTCATATTTTTTAAAAACATTTTATCGTTCAAACGTAACGTCACGTCAGTTTGGAAATATTTTTCAAAATTTTAGAAAGTTTTTTCTAATAAATTAATTTTTAGGGCAACTTTTCTAAAATGCAGAAAATTTTTTCTTAAAAATATAAATTTTTTCTTAGGTTTAAGGCGATTTCGATTTGAGGGCGATTTTCTTAAATATAGAAAAATAATTTTCTGAGTGCACTAGCATTGCCAACACTTCTTAATTGCACTTGGGTAGCGAAAGCTAACACTGAGAGTGGCGTACTATCCCGCAATTCCTTCTTTTTCTTGTATTTTGTGCGCACATCTGAGTCTTCAAAGGAACGTTTCTTCCGTCCGCGTTTTTTCTGATCAGCAACATTAAAGTCAATTGAGGTGTTTAGCCACTCCTCATACATTCTTAAGAATGCGTGCCCTGCGTGATTCGTTTCGCTGGGATCTTATCCATCTAAATTTTAATTTTTTTTGGAAATGACCCAAATTTGAATTAAACTCAGGCAGGTTTTCGATTGATGGACAAACGATTTTTTAGTTCATCACTCAAAAAATCGTATTTATCCTGAAAAACAGCACAACCAGACTTCTTCATGATTTTAAAAAGGTGCGTACGAGAGAAAACTCGCTGATTTTGTGTTCCTAAAATAAGTATCAATTCAGCTAATACAAAAAAATAATGTATATTTTCACACAAAAGTCTTTCTATTAAATTACCTTTTAATTACTATCAACGGGACACAGTGGCGAACGTTTCCTTTTAACATGTTTCAAAATACATATAACCAAAACATTTAACATTGAACAAAATTACATCAATCACTTACACATGAACATTTATCTATTCAATATACCTGGGTCGTTTTCCATGTTCATACACTTCAATATTAGTCGATCGCAGGCCAAAAGTTCACAAATTACTAAGCTGCCAATTTTTGAGAAAAAACCCACAGCTGATTAAACAGCTGTCTAAACAGCTACACCTGCTCCAAAATGTCCGTTCTGTAAATCCGATGAACACTTCATTCAAGCATGTCCTTCGTTTGCAGCAATTTCTTGCCAAAAGCGATTTAAGTTCGTGAAAAGTTTCCCACTTTGCATTAATTGCCTGCGAAAAGGCCACTCCGTTTCGACGTGTAAGTCGAGTACCTGCAGAGTATGTTCAAAACCTCACAATACCCTATTGCATAGGTATGCGCCTGAGTCTGCTCAAACAGCAACATTTAGTCAGCCTTTGGGACCAAAGACTCCCGCATCAACTCAAAGATCGTCAGTTAATCTCGCCAGCAACGTTTCCGATCAAGTTATTTTGCCAACCGCCATTGTTAAAATCAAAGATCTTATCAGATGGCCCGAGCACTTTTGGATTCTGGTTCGCAAGTAAACTTTATTACTAAGGATTTGGCAAATCAATTAATGTTAAAAAGAGAAAAAAGGGAGATAAGCTTGTTAGGCATAGGGTCAGCTGTCGGTCAGCTGTGCGTCACTCAGTTCAAACGTCAAAGTCTTCTCGAGTCAATTTATTCGAAGTGACAACCGATTTTGGCATATTGAAATCTATTTCATAATACCAGCCGGAAAATCTGTTATTAAACGTTGGCGTTCCTAACAATATCGAGCTAGCCGACTCTCTTTTTCACAAACCACAGCGCATAGATTTGCTACTTGCAGCAGACACGTTCTTTGACCTGCTTAGGGAAGGACAGATAAAGGGAAGCAAGGATTCGCCAACATTAAAGGTGACTGTTTTTGGATGGAATGTAACCGGTCGATGTCGAACTAATGTTTCGAGTGGTCGCTGTTCTACGTCGTTAATTAGTGCAGTTGAAGATTCCTGCTCGATAGACAAACTTATTCGCAAATTCTGGGAGTTGGGAGAGATTCCAAATGAATCTAATCCTCATTTGTATACCCCAGAGCAGTTGCTTTGCGAGAAGTCATTTTTGGACACAATTACACGATTACCCTCGGGTCGGCTGAGCGTTTCGTTGCCATTCAAGTCCAGTCCCCAGTGCCTAGGTTCGTCCTTTAAAACAGCAAAACGACGATTCTTAGCTCTCAAGAGGAGAATGTCTTAACAACCAGATATTCAACTTATGTTCATTCATTCAAAGGTTGCATACTTTTTGGCTGTCCCACCTCAGGCACACAGGAAGGTTTTTAAACATTACTTTCCATGAAGTCGGTTAGAGCCGACTTTAACTTACGCTCTCGTTTTTAAAGATGCCTCAATCCTACAGATAAATGAATAACAAAGTTTGTTTTTGCTTATTGAATTAGTTGAGTTATTGGCGTTTTTCTGAAGTACTACTTTTGAACCATATTTTCCAACTTTGATGGACCGAAAAAAGTGCATTTTGTATAGTTTTGTATTCTAGGGTGAAAACTTATGCACTGCAACATAATTTTACACCACACAACACAAAAACAGAAATACAAAAATTAGAGACCAACTTCTTACTGAAAGTACTTCAACTAGAGATAAATAAACGCAACGACTCATTTGCATAATAAACACAAGGCAAACGCACACTTACAACAGCTTGAAAAAACTAATAAACAAAAATTACTTACTGGATATGGAGCAAAATCAGAAGCTAGCATATCAACGAACACGAGTGCCTACAGACCACACACAAAAAAAAATGCCGGGATTTTTGTAAGCCTAAAAAGTGTGATTTGATCCCGACAGTAGGATTAAATTTGTAAGTACGAGTGGGCATGTATCATTCCGAAAAGGATTCTTTTATGTACGATTCGTACGTTACAACCAATTGAGAGAGTGAGAGAGCGGACAAACTGAGAGCTTAAGCGAATTTTCTCTCTTTGCTTCTCTCGTCGTTGTTCGATCTCCTTTTTGCAGCATACACCGCTTTTCGGCTTGCCTGCATTCTTTGTGTGACGTTTGCTCGAAGCAGTTCAGGAAACAAAAGTGTGAAGTGAAAGTGAAAAAGTTAACAAATTGGAAAAACTGAAAAAAAGGTGAAATGGCCTATTCACATTGGGCTACATCCCACATCCACCATCCATTGACTGGATGTGCCGTAAGTTTTTGCCGTGCCGAAATTTTCTCATCCATTTCAACATTCACGATGGATGTTCCGATCTCACACTGTTCGACTACATTTTCAGCCGATAGTTTTCAAATGCAACACTAAAAATATGTCATTCACTGTGAAAAAGTTGGAAATCACAGTGAAAATGTAAACAATGATTGGCTATAATATAATTGGAATGTTTGGATTAAGATAAATGTCGAAGCCAGCAGCAGCTGGTATGTTTGATAAATAGGCATATTTGTTTTTATTTCTGTAATTTTACAATTTTTTTTTTATCTTAGAGCCGGAAAAAAGGAATCGCGTGCAGAGTGAAATGGTTTGACTTGCGGCAGGAGAATATTGAGGGCCAGGAAGTACTCCCATGTGTACACGGAGATGGCCCAGTCCATTAAGGACGGCGGGATGGGCATTGCCTGGTCGGATATTTGTACAAAGTTAGACATCCTGTCCAAAAAGTACAAGTAAGTATTTTACTTGGCTATGAATAAGTTGCAAGTGTTCACACAAATAAAGTGGGTCCAAGCGGTGGGCCTCCATTCAACGAGAAGCTGCACTCGTTCTTGGGATAATGCCAGACAGTTTAATCAAATAACTTGATTGTTTCCAATTGATTAATATAATGCGTTCTTTGCAGAGATGGATTCTGATACGACTAGCTGCAGTTCGACCTCAATGATAGCCACCAGTGCGATATTTAGCTGAAAAAAAATGAATTAAAAATACAATAAAATTTTGACTTATTGTTTTTATTTTCTTTTCTTTCTTTTGCCAATGGATGGTGGATGTTGGATGTGGCCAGTGTGAATCGGTGTTTCACATCTTTCAAAAATTCCATTCGTTCCCCAAAGATGTGCTTAGTGTGAAAACCATATAAATGGATACCGAAATATCATCCTGAGTATCATCAAAAACTAACCTTTTTTCAGTTTAGTTCGAAATCAATAGGACAAGAAAGGCTTAACATTTTTTCAAATTTTTCAGAGTATTAAAAGTCAAAGTTGCTCAAACGATTGAATATGATGGGAAAGAGTTGGCTATATATATTATCTTTGAGAAAATATAAGGTTTTTTGAATATTCTGGTGATTTACTCAAGTTATGACATTCCCCGCTAGGGTACCTCCAAAAAATGGCTAAAAACAGCTAGTTTTAAAAATGTTTAGTTTTTTTTTATGAAATGGAGCCCCAAATCGGTTCGGTTTCACTAACGTTTGTTAACTTCTTATGTGGCCTGTTTCCGTTTTTGATTTTCCGAATATTTTTCTTCTTAATTCAATGCCAAAAGAGGCGGTTGACGCCTTTAAAAACCTCATTAAAAAGTTACCACTTTCCGAGTGGAAAATACCATAGACAGAATGAGTGTACAACAAAATGTTCTGAGTAAAACTGTGCTAAAAAGTGTAAAACATTTCATAAAAAGTGGTCACACTTTAAAAAAAAGTCAAATTGAGTAATTTTTGCTCATGAGTTCAAAGCACTGAGCTCCATTCCACTGTGCCGCAGTCAGGCACAGTTTGACATGCATATTGTGCTGTCAAACTGTATGTAAGCAGTTTGTCTTGGGCGCTTACGATCCGCAATCGAATATTAACAATTGCCTTATGGAAAAGTAGTGCAGAAGTAATTGTAGACAGCGCCACGCACAGAACCCGTCAATAGGCTAACCCGAACCCTTCTAACTTGTTAGTTTATTAAGTTTTCGGGCAATTAATCCAAATATCACCACACACACACGCCCATATCCCGAGTCAGAGTCGGAGTCGGAGTCAAGGCGCTCAGCCAGTTCTGATTGGAACGTCAGCCAGCGCGGTCATAGCGAGCTCTCTAGCCCAACTGCAGTGCCAGGATGTTGCGTTTAACTGGAGTGGGTGTCCTTTTGCTGGCCCTGTTGGCGGTGTCAGTGGCAGGACGTGAGAAACGGGCGGTGGTTACCATTGATTTTGGCATGATTCTGCGTAATGTTTTACTGAAAAGTGCCAAATGCCAAGGCGAATCTTGTACGCAACAAGGCTATGCCACCGCCCACTACCACCACAACGACCACGCCCATGCCGCCGCCGCCTCCTCCTCCTCCTTCACCTCTACCTGCTGCGCCGCCGCCGCCACCACCTCCTCCTCTTCCTCCCCGTCGCAGAAGACCCATCTATGGTCCTGGCTGGCGGCACTTTGACTTTTATCAACCCTTTGACTATGATTATGATGGTGCTGTTCCAGCAGTTCCAGTGCCCAGACGCATACGTCCGCCACCCCGACCCCTACCCAGTCCACGTCCTGACTATGATTATGATTATGAGGCGGGTCCTAACCCAGAGCCAGCTTCCACAGCTCCACCTCCGCCACCACCACCACCACCTCCTCCCATTTCCCAGCCCACAAGACGGCCCATGCGCCGTCCAGGGCCAGGGCCACCTGCTCAGCTGGGCGATCGACTCATCTATCAGTATGCACAACCGACTGGTAAACTACGTAAACTTTTAACTAATTGCCGTACAATTGGATTCTCTCCAACACTTTGCAGATACTTACTCTAGGCCCGGGGGTAACGGGGGCGGCGGACCGTCGAACCGTTTTGTGGTAAACTATGAGAACGAAGAAGAAGATGATCAAGAACAGGCGGAAGAGAAGGAACCTGCGCCCGCAAGCTTCGATCCATTTAACTTTCAAGCACTTCGACAGCCCTACTATTAACCATAAGTGACATTTTCTTTGATGTTTTTGTTGGTTACAATTTTTTTTTGTGCTTTTGTAAATAAATTTAGAATTAAAACCAAGGCAGCAAACCTTGCAAATTTTGCACAAAATTCGGTCCGACGGTTTGAACCCCGTTGTAACGTTGCACATCGGATAGGAACTATCGATCGAAAAAGTAGTTTTAGTTTACAAAAGTTTTTTGTCTTCAACGCAAACTCGACCAAACCTCGTATTTATAAGATTTTTATGCTTTTACATAATTCCACCAAGTTTGACGAAAATCGTTCAACTATATAGTATAGCTGCCATACAAAATATAGTTTTGAAAAAAAGTCTTAGTAGGAGTTTTGTTTTCTATGCTATCGCTACCAAACTTGTTACTGATCAATATTATATGCTACCACACAATTCTGCCAAGTTTGATACAAATCGGAAGACTATATCATATAGCTGCCATAGGAACTATCGGTTGAAAAAGTAGTTTTAGTTAGAAAAACTTTTTTGTTTTCAATGGCAGCTTCGTTTTACTTTTCAGTTAAGAATATTATTAGTTTCCACACAAATTATTGAAGTTTGGTCAAAATCTTAAGAATATATCGTATTGCGGTCAAAGGTCAAAGTAGTGGCTGTGATTGGGAAATAACTCAGCTGCAATCTTTTAATACCTTAATTTATATAAGTTATACAAGCTAAAAGCAATGTTTGGAAGTACCTAGGTACAAATACCAAGGTACATACCTAGATACATATTTTGTGTATCTTTTACCTTGCCTCGGTAGTTTCAAATTCGAGTACCTTTTACCTTAATGTTAATTTTAATTTGTTTTTATTTGCTACAGGTACATAAGTACTATAAATTAGTGCATCTGTCACAAAAACAGAGAAATCACAATAGATAATATAAATACAAAATATTATATATAAGAAAAAAGAATGAAATTTAAAATACTTAAAATATACTCCTAACAAAACTAATGCAACACTAAACTTTTCTAAAACGTTTATAAAATCAATGTTTGTCTTTTGAGAGGATTAGTTAACTGAGATTTAAAATGCATTGCGTTCCCAATAGTTTTAATGTTATGCGGCAGGTTATTCCAGTAGCGGGCAGATTGAATGAAAAAGTGTTTTTCTGAGCTGGCTAGGTTTATACGATGCACTATGGTCCGAGAGGCCGATTTTTTGGCATAAAGTTTAAATTTTTATGTTAATGTATTGTATTTTTTATTTTAAATTCTTAAAGTTAATACATCATACATACAAAAACTTATAAAATAAAGCTTTAAAAGCTTCAGTGAAGCTTTTTACGAGCTTTCAAAAGAACACAATCGATCAGCTGCTTAGGATTAAGAAATTGCCGCCAAATTACTTTGTTTACGTTTGTGCGTGAAAATAAAAATTCTCTGTCCTAACAAACTCAAGTTAGTAATGGAAATTGAAGATCAAGGTGTGTAGAATTCACTGTATTTAGTGCATTTATGTGTAGTCTTATAGCCTATTTCCACTGGCTTCATTTCTTATCATTTTCATTTCTAAAAATGATGCTGTTTCCATTGACAAATCTTCATCATTTTGATATTCGCAATGCCACGTTGACAAAAACAGCTGAATGGTTTGATTTAAACAACAGGCGCCACTTTCAAACTCACGGGGAGTTTTTGCAATATTTACCCAAACAAAGCCATACCCGGCAGGAAAGCAATTACCCTGGGCGAACGCATTGTTAACGCCCTGAATAATCAGCAGAAAGCTAAATACACAACTTATTTTGACTAAATTATATTATAAACAAACTTGCGCCTTATTTTTAAATTCAAATCAATAGTTTATTGGTGATGACACTTTCTATTTCTAGAGAGTAACGAGTAGTGCCAGAGAGTAGCGAGTACTTTTTAAAAAAATACCAAATTCCTTCGTGGGGAATGCCATCATTTTTGAGAAATGAAGGAAATGAAGGGCAAAATGCAACAACAATTTGTATGGAAGAAATGATATCATTTTCTTCATTTCTTGTCATTTCAAGAAATGAAGCTTCATTTCTTTGGTGGAAATAGGCTATTAGTCTTCGTGATGTGTTTATTGTCCAATATATGTGTATTTTTGTAGAAAATTAACATGCGTCCCCTGTGTTTCGTGGAATAAAACTAACGACCCAACGTCTGCCGACAAAAACTAAGTACGTCAACTTGTACAAATAAATGTCGTTTTTCATCGCTAATTAACACATTTTCCACGTTCGTCCCCCTTTTCTCACAATTCAACAATATTCAGGAACGTTCGAGTTTCGTCATAGCGATCTCTTCAATATTTGGCGCAGCAACAATCGCAAAATATCATTTGTGTCAGATTGGATTTTAAAAAAAATTAGCAATTACCACGTAGAAGATGACAAAAGATTAGAAATAAACAAAAAAATAAGTTATTTTGAATCCTTTATAAAAGAAAAACTTCCAAAATGTGTGAAGTATCACATTTTTGTAGATTATAAGTTGTTTTATAGATCATAAGGAGTTAGGGAACATTTTGTAGGCCATAAGTTGTTTTGTAGGTAATAAGGAGTTAGGGAACACATTTGTAGGTCATAAGTTGTTTTGTAGGTCATAAGTTATGTTTATAGATCATAAGGAGTTAGGGAATATGTTGTAGTTCATAGGTACACTGAAGTCATAGAACTAGTTCCGGAGGTGATCATCACTGACGACCAACAGCAGCCACGAGATGCACACAGCAGAGCACGCACATACAAACGCAAGCCGGTTGACAACGAGCGGCGCCAACAGAAGCCACACGCTTACACACACCCACACATACCAACAGAGCCAGCCAGATGCGAGCGACAAACGGTATGCAGCAGCCGCGACATACACAAACGCGTTGTGCCCAAATATAATCCTGTGTGGAGTCCATCGACGAGGAGCAGAATCCGACGAGAAAACCCCGATAATCCGAAAGAAAATCACAGCGAGGGAAATCTAGTCCAGCGGGTAAGCCAGGCTTAGCTATCACAGTAGGTAGGGAAAACAATGGTGCGGTTAGGGAAACCACCCCTTTTTGTAGTCACATGTGCCACAGTCCCCCTTGAACAGTTGTAAAAAAAAGGGATCAAAGTAAAATAAACCTGTGCATAAAACGTTAAATTCGCGCATTTGTTAACAATTATCCGGTGTCCCCAACTCAACTGTACCACGGTTGATCAAGCTAGCATGCCTTGCTGGGTCGCCGAAGGCATGCGGCTGGATTAAGCGTGGTCAGTACACGTGGGTAAAGGGTCGATTTGCGCTGGGTCGCCGGCATTTCGACGTGATACACACGGAGAGTGGGTACACCGTAGAATTTACTGGTAGATTAGTTCCAACGGCCTCACTGTACCGGGTGGGTCAAATTAACACACCTTGCTGGGTCGCCGGAGGTGTGGTGGTTTGGCCGACTTGTACCGGCATACGTGGACAAGGCGTCATTTTGCGCTGGGCTGCCGGCAAAGTGACGTGTTGTACACCTGTGTCGTAGGTGCAGTCGGTGCGTCTCAAGCGGGTGTGAGGTTAAATCTGGCCAACCTGTGCTGGGTCGCCGGCAGGTGGCTAGGGTTGACCTCTTAATCGCTAAGGGATCCGCTACGCTGAGCTGGGTCGCCGTCAGCGTGGTGGGTACAAGCAGAGACAAGCCTCAGATCTGGTCAGAGAACCTGTAGAATTTACGGGTAGCTTAGTTCCTACGACCTCACTGTACCGGGTGGGCCAAATTAACGCACCTTGCTGGGTCGCCGGAGGTGTGGTGGTTTGGCCGACTTGGACCGGCATACGTGGGCAAGGCATCATTTTGCGCTGGGCTGCCGGCAAAGTGACGTGTTGCACACCTGTGTCGTAGGTGCAGTGGGTGCGTCTCAAGCGGGTGTGAGGTTAGGTCTGGCCAACCTGTGCTGGGTCGCCGGCAGGTGGCTAGGGTTGACCTCTCAAGCGTTAAGGGATCCGCTACGCTGAGCTGGGTCGCCGTCAGCGTGGTGGGTACCAAAAAGGCAACCCCAATTAGACAAGTTTTTGCCAAAATTATCAGAATTTTTCCCTTCCCAAGTCCCGGCACTTCTATAAATTTTCTTGTAAGTGACCTTGGACAGGACTGAGTCCTACCTCAGCTGAAAAACTTCCTTACAAATGTAACTATATGGTCGAACGTTTTAAGTCAAAGCATGCTAAATGGATGTCGTCTAAAATATCAATTATATTAAATGAAAACTGTAAGATACCACAACAACCTGGACGCCCAACCTTGTCTTATACAAACGCAGGGCTAAGATTGAAAAAGAAATTGGCATCTGAACTAGCAAATGAAAAAGATAACAAAACAGATCTTCTTATGCATGCTGCAGCAGTTTCTGCTAAGAGAGAATGTAATACAAATGTGGCCTTGGTTCTTAAAGAAACGATTACAAGACCTGAATACACAACGGAATTAAGAAAGCAACTTCAAATGCAAAAACCGACTCCACTTACACCAAATGAAGCTCTAGCCTACATCCTAGAAAATTCATTAACCAAACAGCAATATGTCAACACTAGGGTTTTGAATATAAGTCATCACAGCGACATTTATCCGAGTTACAATCAAGTAATAGAAGCTAAAATGCAGTGTCGGCCAATCGGTATAGAAGTTACAGAAACTACTGCTCAAGTCTCACTACAAAACCTTTTGAATCATACTGCACAGCGATTAATTAAAATGCAGTCCGATGTCTTCAAGCAATTTCCGGATAGTTCTAAACTCAATTTAATTTGCAGTTATGGTTTTGATGGATCAACTGGACAAAGTGCATACAAGCAGAAGTTTGAAACTAAAACACCTGACGTACAGCTTTCAGATCACTCTTTGTTTGTTTCTTCTGTTATACCCATAAAAATGACTCATTTCAGCGAAACATCTGGGTTAACAGAACACCGCAGTCCATTCGATTTTGCAGGCTGCTAAAAATTCAATTTGTAAAAGAATCCACTGATCACATAATTATGGAAAAAAATCAGTTAGACTTTCAAATAGACAATCTGAACACGTTTTCTTATAAACTGGAGGAGGGTGATGACATAGCAGTAACATTTAAAATGCATATGACACTCACTGATGGGAAAGTACTAAACGTACTAACTGGTACTAAATCAACTCAATGTTGTCCAATTTGTGGTGCCACCCCAAAAAAAGTACTGGAAACCAACGATTTTAGTTCAAAAACCTTTGCCCCCAAGCTTGAAGCTCTAAAATTTGGGGTAAGTCCTCTACATTCTTGGATCATGTTTCTAGAATTTGTCCTGAGCATATCATACAGAATGGATATACAAAAATGGCATATAAAAGGTGATGACAAGATTAAAATGAGTGAACGCAAAAAATATATTCAGGAAAAGATTTGGAATGACATGGGTCTTCGAATAAGTATGCCGAAGCAGAATGGCAGTGGCAACAGCAATGATGGTAATACAGCAAGAAGAGCTTTTGCAAAACGTCAACAACTATCATCCATAACTTGCTAACTTGAAAATGCTTCAGAAGCGCGGAATAAGATCTACAAGAAAGACCGACTCTCACACGCAAGGAAAAATAGTCGAATCAATACTATGACTGACCTTTTCCACAGGGCGATAGATTCCTCGGATCCATTACTATCTAGTGTCTGTTTAAAGCAAAGAGAAAGAAAAAACACAAAAAAACCTCTTCCCAAAGAAGTATTAAGTCTTTTGGAGTTGGCGTCTACAGAAAATAAAAACCCAAATGAAAAAGAATTGGTCGTGCCATCTGATTCTGATTCTGATGAGGACCTAAATGAAGGATGCTCTATAGTACTAGAAGAAGAAGATGACATTTAAAACAAAAACCAATTTATTAATGAATATACACTCCATATATGTAAGATATTTAAGTCATTCCTAAAAAAAATGTAACTAACTTGTCTGAAATCATAGTTATACTCAATTTATAATAATACTAGGAATTGGTTTGTATGGGAGGCAAAAGAGGGCGTGGGCGCACAGACTTAAAAAATTGTTTGCATACTCTTATATAAAAAAAAATTTTTTGGACAAAGTTTGGGGTCTTTGAGTTAATTTTTAGAGTTTATGCCAAAAAAATCGACTTTTGGACCATAGTGCGCTGGCAAACTATGTTTTTCGTTCGTGTTGACACAGCAAGTTGTAAATTTTGAACCAAATAGTCAGGCTCTTTTGTCGTTAGAATCTTATGGACTAGTAATAAAGTACGGAGTCTGATCCACGACTCTAAGGGCCGTTTTCTCATGTTCATGTGTTTGCTCAAATCGAAATCCATCTAGATTTTGCATCTAGATTGTTTTTGTGCAATTGGTTGTCTCATGTAGGTTGATTATAAATTCGGGCATTTACGCCACGGTCACACCGGGAGGGCTGGAAAGGTATAATAGTAGGTTGGCAGCACGCCTCCGCACAGCTGTTTCTTGTTTTGTTTATTGTGCGTCAATTGAAATTGAAAATGTCCAGCAAAGAATCAAAAACAATAAGCAAGCAATTCACGGAGGAGGAGGAGATTTTACTTGTGGATCTCGTAGAGGAGAAGAAGGATGTTCTTGAGAACAAGAAGTCGGACGCAGTGACCTGGAAACAAAAGCAGGAGGCATGGATCAAACTGGCCGAAAAAGTTAGCGGACAAACAGGCATTTGGCGCGAATGGAAACAACTCCGCTACAAATTTTTCACAATAAAGCGGAAGTCGAAGTCGGAGCTGGCAAAGGAGAGAGCAGTAAAATACCAAACTGGTGGTGGCCCACCTGCAAGTGCGAAGGGAAGGTATCATCTTTGTCGGAGAGAATTGTTGCTATGATGGGAGATTCAGCAACAGGTCTAAGCAATGAACTTGACAGTGATGTGTGTAAGTATTTAATAATAGCGATATGATTTTTAGTTAAAAAATTTCCAAATGCTTTAACAGGCACTTTTGAAACCGATCTTAGTATTGTGGGCAAAAAAGACCTATTTGCAGCAGCCACAAGCGATCCCGAGGTAAGTGCAGATTATAAAATAATACATTTCACCTAAACTGCAGTACAATCCTTATTGGTTTTCAGGCTGCCATTATATTGGATGACGACGTGCCAAGCTCAAGCTCCAAGTGGGCCACTTGGAACCCAGCAACTTTGCGCCAGCCAAAATCAAAAAAGCTGGCTCCAAAATCTGGTCTTGGACGCAAGCGTACGCTGGAGGAAGAAAAAATAATGCTGCTGCAGGCTCAACAGAATTTTTTCAGGTCCGAAAACCAGCGAGCGCAAGAAAGGCATGAGGATGATGCTCGTGAGCGAAAGCTGCGCATTGAGTTATTGGAGTTGGAGGTGCAGGAGAAAAAAAAGACAAAACTGAATTTCACATGTTAGTATAAAAAAATCAATTTAAATTTATAAGGCATTCCATTTAATTCTTATTTCAGAAAGTTTCACAAGAGGCAGAGATCACAGATCCTCCAATTTGCAGTTAAAGTAAAATTAAGTAAGAGTCAGTAAGATCATCGCATTCTGCAAAAACGAAAAATATGTAATTATAGGTGATTTTAATAAATAAATCATAAAGAAGTCGTACCTTGAAAAGTAATTTAGAATTAAACGAGATCTTTCATTTACATCTGTATTTAAATCAGTACTTAAATTTTCATCCAGTGGGTTAGGCATTTCTATTGGAAGTGCGTATTCTGTTGGGGGAAGTGGATCTCTCGATCGAATAGCAATATTGTGCAAAACGCCGCAAGCTACGATTACTGCCATTTTGGTATTATTTTGGATACGCATTCCCATTGATAAAATAGGAAAACGCCGCTTCCACACTCCAAAGCAACGCTCAACAACGTTTCGGGTGCGAATTTGGGACTCGTTGTACAATTTTTCGGCTTCTGTGCGCGGATTTAACAAAGGTGTCATTAGGTATGCGGTCTGCTTATATCCACTGTCGCCCAAGATGTAATTACTTCCAAAATGCCCATTCTCCAGTAAGAATTTTAGCCGGCTGTTTTGAAATATGTTACTGTCGTGTGCCGATCCAGGCCACCTAGCAACTAAATCCTGAATCACAAGATTTGCATTGCAAACAACTTGCACGTTTAAGGAAAAGTATCCTTTCCTGTTTCGAAAAATTTCACCATTATCTCCTCCTGGTGATTGAATTTTTACATGAGTGCAATCAATAGCTCCAATGACTTAAGGAAACTTTGCGATGTTGTAAAAGTCAGTTATGATTCCATCGATGTTGTCACTGGGTGGGAATTTTATAAACATTTTTGACAGGCCACCAATTGCAAAGGAGACTTCTTTTACAACTCGGCTTGCTGTGGACACGCTAACTCCACAAAAATCGCCAATTGTAATCAGGAAGCTTCCGCTTGCATAAAAACGAAGCGCTATTAACAGCTTGGTAGATGACTGTATACAAGTTTGCCTGAAAGCATTTTATTATTGCATATTGAAAATAACACAAAAGAAAAACTTACTAACCTCTCTATATTAGACTGCAGGCTTGTGTGAATTTTATGTAACACAAACTTGGCAGTTGCTTTCGACAACCGAAATCTTTTTATAAAATCGGAGTCCTCATACGTCTCGAAATAGTTTGTGCGTCGGTTATAGACTCTAGAGGAATTAATATGCACATCTGTCTCTTCAGCAATGTATGCAAGTGATTGTATATAAAACGCACATATTTTCCATGTTTGCTTTACTTGCTAACAATTCAGACTTAACTGTTTTTAGTAGCAGCTGTTTTTTGTTTACAAATAATTTTCAGTGTGACCATATGCACGGATACATAAAAATACTTAATTTTGCATTCCCATGTAGATGCTTTTGAAATCAATGAGGATCAAGTAGATTGCTACGAAATTCATCTAGATGGTTAACAATGAACATGAGCAAAGCAAATGCAGCAAATCCACCTAGATTTGCAAAAACACCAACATGAGAAAACGGCCCTAAATCTAGGCCAAGAATTTGTTTAGCAAAGTGCGAGATATGGTTTCTACGACCAAGATTAAAACATATCTTATATGTATATGTACAATAAAGGTGTTCCACTCAGAAGCAAACTTGTGAAATCGACTCAAAACCCATGGTTCAATGACGACATACACTGCTCGCCACTTGAATAGGACACCTCTAAAGTCGATTTTCTATAGTTAATTGCTGCTAAACCAAGCCATCTAGGAAAATAATTTTTCTTTTCTTATAAAGTTTATTTAAATGTAGTAATTAGACGAAAATTACAAAATTTTTCAAAAGTTGTAAGTATACAAAAAACATTGTTAACCAATAAGTAACCAATTTTGAAGTCTTCATTTTGCACCACTTGAATAGGACACTTTATTTAAAAACCATTTAAGAATTTTTCAATCCTTTTCAAATAACAATATAACTTAAATAAGAAATTACTAACATGTTTTTAAACCAAAAAAAGTTTTTAATAGTGTGTTGAGCCTCCTTTTTTCTCCAAAACCTCACACATTCGGTCTGGAAGGGATGCATACAATTTTCCCAAATAATTCAACGATATCGAGCCCCATGCTAATTTGATAGCTGCAATTAGTTCGGAAACGCTCGAACATTGCTGACCTGATCCATATACTTCACGTGTTAGCCATCCCCACACATTCTCAATGATATTCAAGTCCGGTGAAAAGGGTGGCCAGTTTAATAACTCCACGTTTTGGCTCGCTATATACGATTTAACAATCTGGGCCGTATTTATAGGGGCATTATCATGTTGATAAATCCATTTTAGATTTGCAAAAAGAGTTTGGAAGTGTGGAAAGGCCTCTTTCAATATACCATTATAACACAACGCATTCATGGTGGTTGGAATAAATTTAAGCTCACAGGTGCCATAATAGGAAATGGCCCCCCATACCATAATACCTCCAGCACTGCTGTGCAACTTATCAAGATGGTGTGGTTCTTTTCGAAGATCATGAAAATAGTAGCTGTAGCCATCGGGGCCCTCCAAATTAAACTTTTTTTCGTCCGAAAAGACAACACGTTGCCACTCCGAAGTCCAGGTGACATGTGCGCGCGCGAAATCAAGGCGTTGTAACGTCCGAGCCGGGTTAAGAGGTGGCTTCTTCTTGATTTTTAGTCTCTTCAGGTGTGTAGCATTATTAATAACACGACGCATGGTTGAAAAACTTGCTTTAACGTTGCATTTTTCCCTTATCTTGGCCAAAGAGTCGTGCGAATTGGAAGCTTCTCTTAATATAAGTCGCTTGTCCGCGATGGTAAGCACACTGTGGGTGCGGCCCTTCATGTTTTTACCATAATTAGCCTCATTATTTTAAAAATGTGTTATGGCGTGACGCCTTCTGTCGACTTTTTTTTTGCTATTTTGGCAATAGAAAGGACAGAATCCTTGTAAGCTTGGATTTTTCCTTTCTCCGACTCAGATTATGAAGTGCCACGCCCCATTTTAATTTTTTTAAATTTTATATACACTTCAATTAAAGCAAAAAGTTTAAGTAAACCAAAATTTGTGTGCACGTGTTAACGATACCGACCAAATAAAATGCATGTTCTATTCAAGTGGCGCAAAAATTCCATTGAATTTTTGCGAATGCTCACATAAAGTGCAAGCAACTTTATAACGGTTCTATTCCAAAACTTGGAATATACCAGAAAGAGCGAAGAATGCTTGCACAAAGATAATATGCAAAAAATACCGTTATTCTACCATTTCGTTTTCGAGTTACGAGCAGTTTTAAAGAGAGCATACAGGGTGTCCTATTCAAGTGGCGAGCAGTGTAATATTCTTTTTTTCCCTTGCTAAAATTTTCTCTGCACTTTTAAATTTTCCGCAATTAAAAAATTTCCCAATCGAGGCGACACCATGTTGCTAGCAAGAATAAAATGAATAAGCTAAAAGCTCAGGTCAGCAACATGTGTGTGCGCACCTTCAAAATTATAGGTGTGCTGAATCAAATTCTGTTGTCAGCAAAGCTTTCGGTACTGCAGTCAGTTCATCTTTCAGCTACATGTGTGTGCGCGGCCCCTTAAGGCTGCCATAGGACCGCGATCGGTCGGAAAATGAGTCCTTAGTGAGAAAAACTTTTTGTTTTAAATTTTATGTTTCTTAAACTCGGCGATTGTCAATTTGATGATTTAAAAAAAAATTCGCGAAATTTGTTCGAAACTTATTTCTCATCTGAATGTGCGACGGAAAATGGGTTTAGAATCGCCAAAGCTCTCGTCACAAAAGAAGAAAAGTTTGTAACAACAGAAATGGGTCAATCAGACTAAATAATTAGTTAGAAAAATAAAAACTCAAGAAGTCCTGTGTCAATGACAATTAAGTCAAATTTGATACGTTATAATGCATAAAGAAGTAGACGAAAGATCGCCAGAGCTCTCGTCACAAAAAAAGGAAAGTGTGCAACAGAAATGGGTCAAACAGAATAAATAATTAGTTAGAAAAATAAAATCAAATTAAGCAAAAAGGTAGACCTGTTCAGTCGACCTTTGACTGTCGATTAAAAACCAGACAGCAAAACTTCCTAATGTAGTTTGAAAAACTAAAATCACGCCTACTTTGCAAAAACATAGAATAACAAAAATCCAAATTTTAATTTGAGGTAACTAAAATTCATGGCCAACTGCAGCACTCTTTTCCCACCTAAGTTCCCAAATTCATAAAATTCTTTGCATTTATTTGGTGTCACCATCACTTGCCATTTTTACCATAGTATAGTCTGCAATCGTGTCTTTAACTATTGATAAATCCGTGAAGTGGGTGCGAATATGAGAATATTCGACATAACCATGGCGCATTTAAAACCTTATGAGGAGGCAAGAGTGACAACGCCATGCAGGACGATGGGCCATCAGAACGAAATGATGTGCAGAAGCGGACAGCTTTGGCTCTGCAAATCCAATAGACGAGTTGGCGAAACTATTAAATTCACTTGCAGGAATACTGTCAAGCTATTGAAGAAGCTAGTAAATGCTTCATGGAATTGTACACTGACCAAATATTTAAGCACAATTCCAAGATTGAAGTTATGTTGAGGGCGTTGGAAGAAACGCATAACAAGCTGAGGACTATAAATAATCTCAGCCATTTTGACAAGATTCTCGATCTGAGAATTCAGGCCATTACGATGATGGAAATGATGGATATCAGAAAAGAGTCAAACGTGGTGAAGCCATTGTTACCTCTATCAGAGCCATACAAATGCCAATATTTAGTGGAAACCCCAAAGATTGGCCAACATTCTATGGATGGTTTAAGCAGGCAATCCACGAGAGAGCAGACTTAGGGGATCTTCTTCTTTATTGGCCCGATGTTGCATCACAACCGCTTGACGGTCTTGGCCTCTGCAATGAATGCCCTCCACTCGCTTCTGCATTGTGCGAGCTGGCACCAGTTGTTCACACCAAGGTTGGAAATGTCTTTCCGCACTTGATCATCCCATCTTAGTGGTGGGCGACCCCTCCTGCCTTGTCCTCCAAAGTCAGCCGATTTCGCTTTGTACATCTTTTTTACTGGAGCTCCTTCATCCATCCGGATTACATGTCCTAACCAGCGCAGCCGCTGTTGCTTTATGCGCTTGACTAAACTGATATCCTTATAGAGCTCATACAGTTCGTGATTCATTCGAATGCGGTATCCATCGCCAACTTTTAAAGGTCCATATACCTTCCGAAGGATTTTTCGCTCGCAAACGCCAATCGCCTCCTCATCCGCTGCTGTCATTGTCCATGCTTCTGCGCCGTATTGCAGGACTGGGATGATGAGCGACTTGTATAGCGCTATTTTTGTTCTTCGAGAAAAGGCTCTGCTCTTGAACTCCCTACTGAGCCCGTAGTAGCATCGGTTTCCAAGAGTAATTCTTCTTCGGATCTCCAGGCTGAAGTTGCTGTCGAGGGTAATCATCGTCCCGAGGTAGACAAAATCCTCTACAACCTCAAAGTTGTACTCCCCCATAGTAACAAATTGTCCAAGACGCGTAGACTTCTTGTCCGTGGATACTAGGTACTTTGTCTTGTCCTCGTTTACCGCTAAGCCCATCAGTTTAGACTGCTTCTCAATCTCTGAAAACGCCCTGCTTACCGCCCGTTCGTTTTTGCCGATAATGTTAATATCATCGGCGTATGCGAGTAGCATTAGATCTTTATAGAGAAATGAGCCCGATCTGTTGGCATTTGGGCACTGGCGCAGTATAAACTCCATCAGCTGACCGACAACCTAATAAAACCCGCCACTTATAAACGTAAAGATGACAAAAACAAAGAAGAAAAGGATACACGACATATAAGCGTACCCTACATAGACAAACTTACTAGCGACAATAACTTAAATTATACCAAAGGAATATTCAAACTTAACGTATGCGTATGAAGCGCACACAAACACTAGAAAACTGTTTACAAACACAAAAGACAAAATAGAGAAGGAACAATAACAACACGTTGCGTACGAGATAGCATGCAAAGGAAAGGAAGGAGAAACTTGCAGCGGCGCATAGTGGCCGATTTTGCTGATTTAGTATTGCAAAAATCGTAACTTTTGAACGGAAAGAGATATTTGAAAAATTCCAAGGGGAAGGTGATAGAGAATTTCAGTAGCTTTAAAATAAGCTTGAGGCCATCATTGTAGGTCAGGGTAACTCAGGATCGGCTGCCAAAGTGCAAAGTTTAAGACACTAAAAAGGTTGCAAGCAGGGCTTAATCCCGAAACGAATTTCGGTTCCGGTACCGGTTCCGGTACGTACCGAAATGGATGTTTCGGTTAAAGGTTCTATTTCGGTTTTCGGTTTCGATACGGTATCCGGATTTTTATTTCGGTATACCGGTACGTACCAGTAAAAGTAAAGAAAAATGAAATTCTGAGATAAATCTAAATAATTTTATTCCTGTGTAATAAATTGAATCAAAATTCAACACAAAATTAATGGTTTCACGTTTAAAGTAAAATTAAATAGACTATTTCATATTTCGTAGTTAACATGTTAGAAATTATGATTATATTATATATTTTAGTTTTCGAATTTAACTTTGAATTTTATACGTCCACGTCTTATTAAACTAATATACATAGCATTTTTGTGATTTGCTCACAGTAAAATAATTGCATTCAATGTGGTTGAGTCCATACATTCATTATATTCATTCTAAATTTCAAAATTCATTATAAATTTTCCGCCAGAGAATAGGCGTTCCACACTAACCTGCATAGGTGGAACAGAAAGCATGACTTTTGAAATCTCATACAGTTCTAAGAATTTTGTGGAGGATTCTGACCACCAGTTAAGAATGTTTTCATAGTTTTGAACATGTTAAAGTGCGAGAAAAGTCTTAATGGAGACTTCGTATTTTGCTATAGACGACGAATTTTTATATATTTTCAATTTGCAGTGTTTCCAAATGGAATTAAAATCACCCAAAAGAAGATTTTCGGCTTGAAGTTTAGTTGTGGCCACCTCCGCTGTTTCTAATATGCGTAGCATTTCGCGAACCGAGTCCCACACTTTCCGGTGCAAAAGAAAGTCGTTATCTACAGCCGCAAAACTGTAGCAAATGATGAAAATGTCTTCCGCTGCAAATATTTCAGCATCCTGTAGGTTGAGCTACAACTCGTGACAAAATCTACGATGCGCTCCGCAAAGGTAACAAAAACCGAAACTGTACCGGTACCAACGTTTCGGTTTCGTTCCGGTGCTATCGGTTCCATTAATATCGGTAAACGGTTTTCGGTTCTCAAATAAAAATTTGTATAGGTTCCGGTTCCGGTATTAAGCCCAGGTTGCAAGAAATAGACAAAACATTTTAACTTTTTAAGAACGAAAACGATGGGCGGCCACTTCATGCAGGCAGCGCTGCCGGCGCAGGCCGCGTGCGAGCGCGCGTGTGTGTGTGTGTGCGCTTGTATGTGTGTATGCGTTTGTTTTTTTTTAAATTTTTATACTCTGTACCGAAGGTATATTAAGTTTGTGCAAAAGTATGTAACAGGGAGAAGGAATCATTTCCGACCCTATAAAGTATATATATTCTTGATCAGCATCAACAGCCGAGTCGATATAGCCATGTCCGTCCGTCCGTATGAACGAAGAGATCTCAGAGATGGTAAGAGATAGAGGTTTGACATGTATGGGGCATATATTTTTTATACTTGCAGGCAGATCAAGTTTATTTTCAATTTTTGCCACGCCCCCTCCCGCCCCCGCAATTTGAAAAAAACGTCATATCTCCTACAGTTTTGAAGATAGATCGTTCGTTCCTTCTAGAGATACCTTGTAAATAAAATTATTTATCGATTTGCTGAAGGAATGATAAAGATCGGATGAACGATACTCAAGTTATGGGCAAAAAACGGCCAATAAACACCTAGCACCACCCCACCCACCACCGCAGCATTCTATTGAACGTCAATCTTAGTGAGAGAGAGAGAGAGAGAGAGAGTGAAACTTAGAGATGAGCGCGTATAACTCGTGAGCAAATGCGAGCTGAGACGTTAAGGGTACAGAGTATGTTATAGTCGGGCTTGACCGACTTTCTTTCTTGTTTTATTTGCAGATTTTAACAAATAATATTAATAATAAGGCAGCTACAGAACCGGTTTCATTCCGTGGGACGGCCGTAAAGCAATGCTTCACAGGGGAAGCCCCGTCTAAACCGCGTTGGCTCTCTGTCTCCTTCTCCACTCTGCGAGCTCAATCATCGAGACCGCAGTAAATGTGCTTACTGCATCCCATACTTTCCTTCTCTCAATCATGGCAGCAACCAGGCTACCGAGTCCTATCGGTGCCTCCATGGTTGATGCCAGCCTCTCCCGTTCAACTGAAAATCGACTGCAGTGGAAGAGAATGTGCGCGGCATCTTCTATTTGTGCTTCATCACACCAGGTGCATTCTGGGGAGGAGTCATGACCGAAACGATGCAGGTAACTCCGGAAGCACCCGTGGCCGCTCAGTATTTGGTTGACTTCCCCATGCTTCCTTCCTACCCAGTCTTTAATCTGTGGAATGACCCTTCGACGATGTTTCCCACTTCAATTGCCATTGCCGAATGCTTCCAATCCTAGCATCTTCTGCCGCCTCGGTTGTAGCTCTGGCCTCCAGAGCGAGGAGATCAAGTGGAACCATGCCGGCGATCACAAGTGCTTCTTCATCGGTTCAAAGTGTGGTTCAAAGTGGTTCATGGTTCAAAAGCCGCTGCACACACGCAGCGCGCATAGCCGGTACGTAGCTCGGACGCTCCTACTGTAGCTTGGCACAGCCATCGCATCAGTCCAAATCTTGGCCGCATAAAGGATGGTGGACCTAAGAACGCTGGCAAGGAGCAGCCTTCGTTCCTATTTCGGTCTCCTGGTGTTCAGCATGATTCTGCTGAGAGCGTTTCCAGTGTGTTGCGCTTTTTCACTTACAGCTTGGAGGTGCTCGCGATAGGTGAGTCGCGTATCGATCATGACTCAGAGGTATCGGATGGTTCTCTTACAAGTTATGGATTCTGTGCCAACCTGAATTTGCGCAGTCTCCACGATCTTTCTGCTGCTCACGAGGACAGCCTCCGTCTTGTGAGCGGCCAGGTCGAGGCCAACAGAGTCTAGCCACTGGGTAATGCCAGCAATTGCTTCGTTGCACCTGCTCTCCGCTGTAGCAATCTCCTTTGTCACTACCACTAGTGCCACTTCATCTGCAAAACCAACGATATGTGTATCTGTGGGAAGTGCCAGTCTCAAGACTCCATCATACATGCTATTTCATAGGAGCGGACCCAAATCTGAGCCCTGAGGTATCCACGCTGCGATAGCATGAGTTTCGGTGCCACTATCGGACTCATATTTGAGCTGTCTGCCTTCAAAGTAGCTCCTGATTGTTGCGAGAAGGTAGAACGGAACACCAAAATAACTCAGCGCACTTAAAATCTTGCCCCAGGACGCAGTGTTGAAGGCATTCTTCACGTCCAGCGTGGCGATAAGACAGTATTTCTTTCTACCTTCCTTCCAGCGTGTGCCTTTGATGGCCTCAGTAGCAATTCCAATAACCTTGGAAATGGCATCTGTAGCTGACCTCGCTTTCCGGAAGCCAAACTGACTTGGTGAGAGACCACCTCCGAAGTCGATTGCTGCTTCAAGCTTCTGGCTAATGAGCTTTTCAAAAATTTTTCCCATAGTATCGATTAGGCAGATTGGCCTAAAGGAAGACGGCTCCCCAGGGGGCTTGCCTGGTTTTGGTATAAGTACCAATTTTCGCAGCTTCCACATGCTTGGGCTTCGGTTCAATGTATCCACAAACACTTCCGATCGTAAAGAAATGGCAAGTTTTAGGGCACGATTTGGGATTGCAGGGGCCCAGGAGCCTTATTCGGCTTCAACCCTTTAGACACCTCTTTAACCTCCTCTATTATTACAGGCTCTACATTAGTCAGGGTGTCTCCGCTAGATGGCGTAGCTGGAGTCGGGTGCAGTATCGTCCCCATAGGGAAAAAGCACCTACCATCTTCTTTAGCGTATCGCGGTCTGTCGGTACTGCTTGCTTGTTTGCGTGGAGCCTTTTGACCACTATTTTGTACGCTTTTCCCCCAAGGGTCCTGCTCGGCAGAGTCGCAGAGTTGTAGGAAGCACCCTCGCTTGCTCGCGCGTATGGCGTTCTTTAGAACCTTTCTAGCTATCCCAAATAGCTTTTGTAGATCTTCGCTGGAAGGGCTGTTAGACCTCTTTGCTCTTTGGTATCGTCTTATGGACCGGAGGCACTCTTCCCTAGCTTTGGCAATATCATCATTCCACCAGAACATTGGGGCATGATGATGCCTATACATTTTTCTTTGCGCCATTGATTCATCGCACACCGCTCTCATTTGCTGGACTAGCTGTTCTGCCATGTCCTGTGCCGTGCCGTGCACTTGCATCATGTTGATTGCAGATACAAAGCGCTGGATATTCAGCGTGTCTGTGCGGTACGACTTGCCCCTCTGTCGGTTTACAGACTGCTGCCCATTGGTCTCACCGATCTTAAAGAGGATAGCTTCATGATCACTCCCAGTGTAGTGTTGTCCCATTTCCCATGTCGATGCGTTAGCTAGACTGCTGCTAACAAAAGTGAGGTCGATAACAGAGCCTCTTCTAACACGGCTGAACGTTTGTTGAGTTCCGATGTTGAGCAATGCTAAGTCGAGGGACGCAATGGCTTCTTGAAGAGCTTGTCCTCTAGTGTTGGTGCTGACACTACCCCATTCAATCGCCCAGGAATTGAAGTCTCCTGCGATTACACATGGTGTGTGTACTCTGGCATCGTAGACAAGTTCATCGATGGCACTGCAGAAGTCGGTCAGACTAAGACTAGGGGGAATGTAGCAGCTGTATACGCAGGTACTAGCTAGCTTAGCTCGCACAAAGTAGTTGAACTTCTGTACGGAACCCAGCTGGGTTGGTGGATTTCCGCATGGAGAGATACATGCCTTTCCTGTGTTATCAGAAATCCAGTTTTGCTCTAACCTGCACCGATAGGGTTCGCTTACAATCGCCACGCTTAGGCCTAGTTCACTTACACTCTGCATTAGCAGATCTTGGGCAGCCTCGCATGATTTAGGTTTATTTGAATAAACTTAGTCAGTTTGGCAGTGTTTAGCTTTGTCTCTTTTGGAAGTGTCGGAGAGGGGGCACCTTTTGCTTCCTGCTTGGTGGTTTGCATCCTTCCTACCTTTATCGCTGCATAGGAAGCACTTTGTCGAGTTGCTGCAGGCTGCTGCTTTGTGGCCTGTTTCACCACATCTTATGCAGCAGTTACTTCTATCCACTGGGTTTGTACATCTGCTTGCTCTGTGGCCAATCTCAAGCCACTCGTAGCAGCGAGTCTTGCCCTCTTGTTCCCTAATGTGACACCTTGTCTATCCGATCTTAATGTGTCCCACTTTGAGGACCTGTTTGGCACTGTCGATTGGTTGTAGAATTGCTGCCACCTGCGTATGATTTTCTAAGGCTCTTGATTGCTGAGCCTTCGACAGTGAGGCCAAATTGTGACTCAAAAGCCTGGCAGATTTCCTCCGCACAAACAAGCTCATCCAGGTCTCTTATAAGAAGGCGTGTCTCTTGTGTGAGTGTACGTTTCTATCCGTTCTACCCCCCAGCACTCGATCGATTTCTCCTCGCAGTGTCTGAGTACTCCCCGGCCCTGAACTTTTTAGCTCGAGCAGCAAGTCGCCATTTGCAGTACGTCGCACACTTCGGAGTTTATCCTTCGCTTCATTTAGATGCTCATCTTTGCTGCGCGTGACCAGGCTCAGGACTTCGCTGTAGGAGAGCTCGCTCTTTGTGTTGATAAGCAGCGCATCAGGACGTTCCTTTCGTGTAGGCTTGCGCTTACTCCTTTTTTTCCCAGCAGCTGTTTTCCACTCTGCCGATGCCTCTGTGGTAGATTTGCGTAGTCCATCCATACCCTGTGGTTTTGGGCATTCGGGATTTTCCAACTCTCTTTGGTGGCTCACCTTCCTAGGGGATTGCGGCTTTGCAGGCCCATCTGGGACAGTGTTGTGTCTTGGGACACTATTTTTGCCTTTCTTACGAAGGTTGTTTAGCTCTTTGGTGGTTTGTGTAGCCATTTCAACACTTACTGTGCACTCTGCTGCGCCAGATCCCAAAAAACTAGGATGCAGTTTAGTAGCTTCTTCCGTCCTCTCAGTACGATTGTACTCGGTAAGAGTGGGGGTCGTTTGCGCTGTCGCATAGTTGTTGGCTCTTCAGCTGCCGCTATACAATCTGGGATGTTGCCGTCCGACTCCATGATGCACCTCTGACAGTATTGAGGCTCCTCTGTCATGCTTTCAAGACTCTCGATTACACTTTTCTGGATTTCCTTCATCTTTGCAAGTGAATTCCTCATGTCATGGTTTATATGTCGTACAACTGGTTTCTTTTCGCTCACTATATACATGATATTGTCAAGCATATCATCGAGGGCCCGCATCTGGTCGCTTGTGGTGGGGCCTAATCCTCTATACTTTTTCGGCTTGGTTGCCTGGGCTGCCCCGGGGGGACTTGTTTCGTCCCTGCCTCTTTTTGGAGTGTCCGACTCGACGCTCTTTGCTACAGTTGGCTGTGCGAGTGGTGCCTCTGGGCGAGTTCTTGCCAGTTTCGCTCCCCGAGCAAAAGGCATATCTACGGTCACTTGGCGTGCACATTTCCTGCGGAGACCCTTGCAACGCATGGCGTCGCCCAGACCCCGCCTGGTCAGGCCACTCCAGGGCTTAGGCAGTTTTTATACTCTGTACCGAAGGTACATAGAGTATATTAAGTTTGTGCAAAAGTATGTAACAGGTAATGTAAAAGTATGTAACAGGTAAAGTATGGGGCAGGTCAGCAAGATGCGGCTTTTGGGTTCGGCAAAGTAGCGCTGTCCAGCAGATGCCACCATACACGGTACGTTCCCTTGCCTCTTGGAGCCTCTTAGTACCACTTTTCTTTTTTTGTCAGCGCAAGGAAGTTCGGGATTTGCGTTTGAGTATGAGAGTTCTTTTTTTTTTTTGATATTGAGGGTGGTTTAAAGCATTGCAAGCCTACTCGGCACCGAGGACTGGTGGCCGAAGTGTGGGACTTGCGCTAGCTCACCCACTAAAAATTCCACCCCCCTCCCGATTCCCGGCGGCACCACCGTTAGGTATTACTTCGCCGGGGGGAATGCCCAAGGCTCATCTAGGATTCTCTCCTTGTATTTAAACCATTGCGCTGTCTTTCAGCGCTGCGCAGTCGTTTGAGTATTACAGAGGCCATATTGCTTACCGCCGACCAATTTTGTTCTGACTCAAGCATGATATCTACCAGGTTACAAACGGCTGGTAACCTCCCCACCCGAATGCTTAGGTCATTTCTTTCATTTGTGAACAACGGACAGACAAAGAATACATGTTCTGCGTCTTCTATTGCCCCTGTACTCGCACAGTGAGTACAGAAAGGGCTGTCTTCGTGCTTGAATCTATGCAAATAGGATCTAAAGCACCCATGTGCGTCAGGTAGTAATCGATATGACCATGTCTTCTGTGCAGCCATCTTCTTAAGTCTGGAATCAGGCTAAAGGTCCAGCGTCCGTTTGTGGTATTTGTCCATCGGTTCTGCCAGTTCAGTAGGGTTTGTCTGCGCAGCTCGGCTCTATAGTCAATGGGCCAGAGATTGATCGAGACCTGATCTCTGCTGCTTCCTGGGCCATGAGGTCTAGTGGAATGATGGCAGCTATGATCAAAACTGCATCGAGGGAGACGGTGCAAAATGCGCAGCTTACTCGGAGGGCACATAGTCGCCTTACCGTGTTGGCAGAGCGGATGAGTAATGTGGAGCTTACTACGCTTGCCAGCAAGTTCCTCCTCGGTTGCTTTGGCCCTGTGGTGTTGGCCATAATTCGTGACAGTGATCCTGCTGTCCTGCTTGACCTGCTGCTCGCATCTATGAGTTGCTGTTTAAAGCTAAGCCCATGGTCAATAGTGACCCCTAGGTACCTCAGGTGTGGCCGTGAGGTTATGGTAGCGTCTCCAATTCGTATGGTTGCTGTCTCTACCTTCTTTCTACTGCTGATCAGCACCGCTTCAGTTTTGTGAGCCGCCAGTGCTAGTCCTGCTGTGTTAAGCCACTGGCTGACTATGTCCACCGCTAGATTGCAGGTCTGCTCAATATCACCAAGTGGTTTGCCCACGACGGTTAAGGCGATATCGTCCTCAAAGCCAATGAGGTTCGCACCTCGTGGGAGTTGCAGTTTCAGTACACCATCGTACATTACATTCCATAACAATGGCCCTAGTACGGATCCTTGTGGAACTCCTCCAGTTACTGCGTAAGTAACAGAGCCGAGGTCGGTATCATAAAGCAGCATCCGTTCATTAAAGTAGTCGGCTACTATTTTGTTGAGGTATGCTGGGACTCTGGCATTCTCAAGGGCACTCAGTATGCAGCTCCACTTAGCTGTGTTAAAAGCATTCTTTATATCGAGAGTCGCTACTATGCAGTATTCTTATGCGCCGTACAGCCAACGGTCCCCTTCAATTGCTTGGCTAGCCGTTTCGCACAGTTTGCTCACCGCATCTATGGTAGACCGTTTCTTCCGAAATCCAAATTGCATTGGGGACAAATAGCTCTCCACTGCAGCTTCGATTCGCGTGTGGATAATGCGCTCTAGAATTTTCCAGTGGTGTCCAGCATGCAAAGCGGCCTGTAGGAGGCTAGCTCGTCTACTGGCTTATCTCCCTTCGGGATAAGCACCAGTCTCTGCGTCTTCCATCTTCTCGGGAAAGTTCCTTCTTTAAGGCATGTAGTGTATAGCATGGCAAAGGCATCTGGGCAAAGGTCATCAAAAGCAGGTGGGTAGGGCTGCTTTGATGATTTTGTTGGGTATTCCATCAGGTCCTGGGGCCTTTGCTTCCTTCACCCGTTTGGCTGCAGCTAGCAACTCTTCCACCGTTTCAGGAGGTGCTTCTGTTGGCGAATGCGGTACGGTTTGTCGCTGGATCAGATCTTGCTGAGGGAAGAGAGTCTCCACAATATTTCCCATTTGCTGTGGGCAAGTTGGTGGTGGTGGCCCAAATGCCTTCAGCTTCTTAGTAACGAGTTTGTACGCAAAGCCAAACGGATTTTCGTCAACGTCCTCGCAGATTTTTGCAAAGCAATTTCGTTTGCTCTCTTTTAAGAGCCGTTTAAGCACCCGTCTTTTTTCCCTAAATATTTGCTGAAGCATGGCGAACTCTGGTGTGCCCCGTGATCGCTGGTGGCTCCGTCTGGCTTGGTTGCATGCGGTCCTAGCTTCTGCTATACCTGTAGTCCACCAGTGGGTGGGGCTGCGTCTGTATGGTGATTTTTCCTTCCTGACTATAGAGGCATTGCAGATTTCCTCGAAGTGTTTCGCCATTTGATCCGCCATATCATTTGACATTCCTTGTAGTGGGAGCTCCTCTAGTAGCATCGTCACCATTGCCTCGTTCATGGTGTCTTTTCTGTACAGGTTTGTGGGGGCGCGGGCGTTTCTTTTGGAAGTATTTCCATGGCTCATCGTACAGATTATTGCTCTGTGGTCGCTGGCGGTATAGATGCTGCTAACTTCAGACCATTTGTAAGGCTAGTGCTCGCAAAAGTAAGTTCAATTATCGACCCCCTTCCTACTTTTTTTGAATGTGTGTTCTAGCCCAGTGTTAAGTAGCACTATGTCCAGGTTTGCAAATATTTCAAGAAGCGCTTGTCCTCTTGCATTTGTTGATGGACATCCCCACGCTGTTGACCAAGTATTGAAGTCTCCTGCGACCACTACGGGGTGCTTCCCGCGGATATCATCGGCAAGTTGCGCCATCATCAGTGTGGCTTCATGTAGTGTTAGGCATGGCGGAAGATAACTATAGATGTCCAATCCATTTATCATTGCCCTTGCAAATCCGTTCGCACTTATTGGGTTCCGTATCTGCTTCTTTGGCTGTCCACAGCTCCAAATCGCAGATTTCTTTGCTTTATCTGCTAGCCATTCCCCAGAGATCCGGTTCCTGTATTGCTCGCTTATGATTGCTGCATCTATATCATGCTCTCTTATGGTTTGCTCCAGCAATCGCTGGGCCACCGCACAGTGGTTAAGATTGAGCTGTAACAGTTTCATCTACCTTTCATTTTGTGGACCGGCATTCGCTAAGTGGTTTTCACCTCCGCAGTTATTAGCAGCGCCTCGTGCAGTTATGCTTGCTTTTGCGTCGTAAATGGCAGCAGCGACCTCATCAGCATCTGAGACCTCATCGATGTCTCTTATCTCTACCATGGTGGTCTCTGTAATTGATTCTACTTCAGCAGAAGCACCAAGAACTTTTTGGACCGCGCTTTGTAACTTCGCCGTTTTGGGATCCGAAACTTTGTCCAGCACAAATAGCAATGCTCCCTTTGCAGTGCGCCTCACCCCTTGTACGCTCTCGCTAAGGTCTTTTAGTTGCGGCTCTGCCCTGACTCGTCTGAGGATATCCGCATACGTCGATGAGTCGCCATTGGACTTGATGACTATGGCATCGTTCTTTGGGGGTCTTGGTTTCCTGGCTCTATGGTTTACGGTGGCCCATTTCCCCTGTTTAGGTCTGTCGGCCTTTGATTTCGGCTTGGTGACTCTTTGCACTAGTTGCGTACTGTCTCTCTGTGTTGCTGGGGAGATCGTTGCCTGAATCTGGTCCTTGCCTACAGCAGTCGTCTCGACCGTCGGCTTGGATGGCGCCTTATGCATCGCCTTTTTAGGTGCCGGCCTAACTGAGGGCGATGTGACTTCTTGGACGTGGTTTCTGGGTCGCTTCCGTCCGATGCCTTCGATTGAGGGATTGGGTGCCCGTCCGTCTGCTTGGCCAAGATTCCCTGGAAGTAGGAGAACACTTCCCTTTGCAGGAAGTCGATCTCATCTATCAGATCCCTCATGCTATTGGTAATGGATCGCTTAGGGAGGGCCATGAGCTTACTAAGCTCCCTCGCGTTTGTTCCGATCTTGCTCAGTTTCGCCAAGCCATCGTCGTTGTCTGGCTTGGTTAACACGACTGGCGAGGATTTCAGTCGATCCTCTTGGGATACTGCCTCTGATCTTGTTGGAGAGCGTATCATCGCTGTGCTCTTCCTGAAGGGGTCGTTTAACCCGGTGTCCCAATCTATGCAGCTTGTTAGTGGAGTTAAATTTCCACTTGCCGCATTTGGCTGATCCACGGATAAATGGCTTGCCAAGCCAGTCTCCGCTTTCTCGGCTGGGTCATCCATTTCCAGCCCGTAATTTTAATTGATTTGCCAGGATTGGCAAAACAAAAAGAAAACAAAGGAAAAAAAAATAAAAAAATTCGACTGACCTGCGCAGGGTTTGAACCTAGTTCTCCGGATTCGAAGGTTGCATGCAGCTCCACTGCACCACCGCTGACCGTGTGTTGTGGATGGCGTGGCCTAGTTTTAAGAGCCAGGCCCTGCTTAGTCGACAAGTAAGCAGTCGCACTGCTTTATCGACCCTGCTGTTGCACTCACACACTGACACACTTATACGGCGAATTACAGATCTGTAGCGGTAGATCCTCTCTGTGACAGCTCACTTCACTATTTGTTGTTGTGTTGTTATACTCTGTACCGAAGGTACATAGAGTATATTAAGTTTGTGCAAAAGTATGTAACAGGGAGAAGGAATCGTTTCCGACCCTATAAAGTATATATATTCTTGATCAGCATCAACAGCCGAGTCGATATAGCCATGTCCGTCCGTCCGTCCGTCCGTCCGTCCGTATGAACGAAGAGATCTCAGAGATGGTAAGAGATAGAGCTTTGACATGTATGGGGCATATATTTCTTATACTTGCAGGCAGATCAAGTTTATTTTCAATTTTTGCCACGCCCCCTCCCGCCCCCGCAATTTGGAAAAAACGTCATATCTCCTACAGTTTTCAAGATAGATCGTTCGTACCTTTGAGAGATACCTTGTAGATAAAATTATTTATCGATTTGCTGAAGGAATGATAAAGATCGGATGAACGATACTCAAGTTATGAGCAAAAAACGGCCAATAAACACCCAGCACCACCCCACCCACCACCGCAGCATTCTATTGAACGTCAATCTTAGTGAGAGAGAGAGAGGGAGAGTGAAACTTAGAGATGAGCGCGTATAACTCTTGAGCAAATGCGAGCTGAGACGTTAAGGGTACAGAGTATGTTATAGTCGGGCTTGACCGAGTTTCTTTCTTGTTTTTATTTAGTTTTTTTTTTTTTTGGTTTCTGGCAAGCGGAGCCCCAATTATTTTGGTACACTAAATGTGGCCACCTGCCACTTCCTTGAGTTTAATTCACTCCACTGAGCTTTAATTGGCACTAAGCTATTGCCACAACCACCGCGGTGGATTTGTCCGTGGGTTATTTTAGCAAAATTGCACTAAGTCTCGAGAACGATTTTTAAAACGCACTTGAGAGTGTGTTTGAATGTGTGTCTCAATTGAACAGGGTATTTTGTAGTTGGGGAAACTCGACTACAGCGCTCTTACTTGTTAATAAATCGATTTCAAAAAAGTTTAAATGTTTTGCCTATTTCTTAAAACCGTTTTAGTGTATTAATCTTTGCATTTTGACAGCCGATCCTGAGTCCTCATTTTAAAGCTACAACAATTCTCTATCACCTTTGCCTTTGGAATTTTTCAAATATCTCTTTCGGTTCAAAACATCGTAATCTTTGCAGCGCGAAACCTGCCCGACTCTCGTGCACAAGGAAATTTGCTTTCATTTCATATCAATACATAGATTAATCATGCATATTGATATGCTCAAGTCGCTCATACTCGCAATGCGCAAAGTTGCGCAAGCCAATATTTTTCTATTCTATTTAGATATATGTATTTTACAAAAATCTGTACTCTAGAAGTGTGAACTAGCGTGGATACACTTCTTACAGTCCGTCAAAGTTGGAAAATATGGTCCAACAGTAGTACTTTAGTAAAACGCCAATAACTCAACTAACTTTCAAAAGAAAATTCTATTTTGTTTTTTATCTCTCTTTAGAATTGATGCATCATTAAAAAACATAAAACCAGATTCCAATCGGAATATCCGTTTGGTTTTAATACGTTCCCAAACGTGACATTTAAAACCAAAAAAAAACAAAATTTATGAGTTGGAAAAATTGTTCAACTTTGAACCACTGTAAAAACCAAAATAATTGACTAAATTCAATAAGCCAAAGTTTTTTGGGCTAGTTGAAGCTCCCTTTATTAAATTAAATTTATTCGATCAAAAAATTCGACCATCAATTATTGATTTTTGCAACGCTAAATCGGCCAAACCGGCCACTGTGCGGCGTATATGTCGACACAACAAAACGCGTACTAGCAAAAAGAATAGGAGAGCACAAAGGAGAAGCGAAAAACAAAAAAATTACAACAGCAATATCACATCTCGAAACAATTGGACACTCAGCTGATTTCCTAAATGTGAGAGTACTAGACGTTGAGCGAAAAGACTGTACAAGACTGACTTTGGAGAGCCTAAGTATACAACAAAGAGGGGGAAATGCACTAAACCACAAAGAAGACATCGAACAAATAAATTACATTTACGCGTCAGCTGTGACAACACAAAAATGGAAACACTAATGACAGCAACTAACCATAAGGCGGTTCCCACGGCAATCGGGTCTGCCAATCCCGGCAAACGGGAAGATATGTACGTATCACCTTTTATTTATCCTTCCTATACTATTTTTTTTCGCTTACTGATCAAACAACGCCGGCCTGCTTGCTTAGACTTCTCCTTCTAAGCGCCGGTGATGTGGAAGCTAGTCCCGGGCCCAGGACTTACTGGTGCTCGGTTTGTGCAAAGCGCATCACTCGAGGTGTCTGCTCGGTGCTCTGCAACACATGCAAAGACTGGTGTCACCTGCGATGCTCTGGCCTTGCCAGACATCAAGACTACGACACTACCTTTGTCTGTGCCCCATGCTGTGTCCACATGCTCACAGTGACGCCTGGTTTTCTTCGATTGGTTGTGACGCCCGATGAGAGCACCTTGAAGAGCAAATTGACTCTTCGGATTTATGCGTCATAAACGAGGATCATCCCACCCGCATCACTGCAAATTGTAGCAGCTCGCCAGACCTTACAATCGTCAGTCCTAACCTCATCACCAACACCACCTGGCACGCTGACATTGCACTTGGCTCGGACCACATTCCTATCTCTACCTGGGTCAAAAAAGATGCAGACTTCATAACATCAGAAGCCCGCACTTTTGTGAACTTTGGTAAGTCAAATTGGGATAGTTTCGAGTCAAGTACAGAAGCTGCGTTTGCAGCACTCCCTCCACCCACCACTGCCATCGGTGGAGAACACCAATTCAGGCACATCATTTCTGAAGCAGCTAAAAGATGCATCCCAGCGGGACGTATCCCACAGCTGCGCCCCCTCTCCCAGCTGAGGCTGTACCCTTGGCAAACGGGAGAGATGCCCTTAGAAAGGATGCCGCAAATCCTGAGATACAGTCCCAGAGCGATGAGATTTCGAAGCTTGTCAACCTCCACAGGAAAAACAAGTGGTTGCAAAAGCTTGAGGAACTTTACAAGGGCTCCGCGCAAAAACGACCTGGTCACGGTCTCGTTCGGAGGCTCCACACAATCCAACGCCCCAAAAACACACCCCGAACATTCCGACAGGAACAAAAGAAAGATTGATCGCAGGATCCGAAGTCTCCACATCGATGAGCAACAAGTGTCTTTCAGTGCTGAGGAACTCGAACTGGCCATTATGAATTCCAACACTCCAAAGCCATCGAACCCGACGGACTCGCTACCATCATGCTTAAGCACCTCGGGCCGCTAGGCATTAGATTCCCTACGCATGTTTTCAACCTAACTCTAGTGATACCACGTATCTGGAAGACTGGGACAATAATCCCAGTCCTAAAGGACTGCCTGCGCTACGACTAAAAGAGATAATTAGGCTCAGGAAAACGGCACAGTCCAACACCGACCCTGCTATTATCATTAAATTCGATATGCTTAGCGACAAAGTCATCGTATTGAAGCAAATAGCTGCCTACCGTCGTGAGATAAAACAGCAACTTAATCTGGAGATGCTGGGCCTTGACTCTCCAGCGCCCTTCTATATAAATGACCAGCTTACCAGAGAGAACTATGCAGTTTTTAAAGAAGCTTTGCGGCTGAAAAAAGGAAAAGTTCTCTCCGCTGTCTTTAATCGTCGTGGGCTAGTGCATGTCAGGCGTAATGCGAGCGACAGCGTCCATTGCATTCAGAGCTTGGAAGAGCTTTCAAGTTTGACCAGTCATTCTTTGCTTGCTTCCACCCCTCCCCGTTCTGTTTCTGTCACCAAGGAAGTTCGTGCTCCCATTGATGCTCCAGCTGGCTTGGAAGCGTCTCAACAGCAGGAGAGCTTTCGAGAATAGAAACAACAACATCAAAATCAAAAATTGTATTTGCTTATTACATTATTTTCCCTTAATCTTAATTTTTAACAGTTCTATTGTTAATTTTGTCTTCGTATGTATAGTCAATTCTGCTCTGTGTGCGTTCCTAATAGGCCCTCATCTCATCAATGGAATTAATACCTAGTAGTTCCATAGCAAGCAGCATAATTAGAATCCTGAGCAAACAGAGAAACGGTTTAAATGTGGTACACATTAATGTGCAGAGTCTAGTTAAGAAAATGGACGAGCTTAGATACCTATTTGTAAATTGTGAGGACGGTTAATTTTCTAAGTCATTTGGATTTCATATTTTTTGAATTTCAAATGCTCTGCCGCCCAACTGACTTCTTGTGTAAGCGAACCAGATCCGGGTTCATTACGAGACGATCTGGCAGCGCGGCGAGACTACGTCATGAAAGTATTAACGTCACTGATCGTGTCGTAAGCGCCACAATTTGGGATTTTGCGGAAAAAGGCGACGCAGTGTGCGACTTGTCAAAATTCGCAAGTTTGGTTTCCGGCTAGAATGGCCAATTCTCTTGCATCCAGACTTCGATCCATACGGTTGTAACCAGATTGCTGCTCTGCTATCACGTGCATAACACACGTGCCTCGTGCTATTCCTACGCCACTGAAGCCTTGGATATATCGGGCAGCCCCAGCCAATCAGCCATTCTGAAGTTTTTAACTGCCTCGGTGGCCGATATTGTTTGCAAGTGGCACGGGCTATGGCCAGTCGCCCAACCTCCCTCAAGACTTAGCCACGGCAGTGGCCACCACACTCGTTGAGGATCGATCCGGCCACGGATAGTTGCCACGACATTAATTGAGGGTTGATCAGAGCCCAAGCGCAGGTGTGGCTTAACTGTTTTTGTCATACGCCAGGGAGATTGAGGTTATGTGAGGCCAACCAACACTATCGTTTGCCACCAACGGAGAGCTGCTCCGCACCCATGTGCCGATGAGCACACCGAGTCTGATAACCACGTTCGAGGCTACAATTTGAGTGAAGCGATGGCGTCCCTTAATTCTTGTGCGATAATGGAAGGAGCGTCAGTATAGCCGGATCCTATACGTACCCTAAATCGGGAGATTTTCTGCGTGATTCCGCCCCCATGGAAATGTTCATAAGAACCTTTTGTTGAAGGATTGAGTATTCGTAGTTTGCAGTTATCTTTTCTTTTAGTCATAACTTTTGTATCCATTACTTATTGCCGTAATCTTATTATAGCCCATGTACGGATTCAAGCGCACCTGATACTAGTTCCTCACTCCTCATGACAACTTAATTTCATCCTTAGACGCATCTATAGCTTCATCAGTCACCAGGCCTGCTGACGTCGATGGACCATGTCGTAAGTACGGCATAGCCGTGATATCTTGGTAATTTTGGCCAAGATCCTTTATATGTGAATGAGTCTGTGAGAAATTATTATGGTGTGGTTGTGCTTTGATCCTTAATCGTATAATTGAATTAGTCGTTAGGTTTTCTATTTGCAAGTAATACCCCTTAGTGTTTTAAGCATTTTCATATCAATATTCCTCAATATTCTTAAGTCATAATGTTAGTATAATGCAATCCTCATCACCCCAATATAAAGTTAAGCCATGAAGGCGATATTGAATTTGAAATGATTTAGTATATTTTTCTACTGGGGGCACCAATGATCTGATCGCCGCTTCAACTATCACAAAAGGGTAAAAGCCCCAACTACAGGCTTTTACAGGCAGGGTGGGTAAAGGGAGAAGGACACTAGACCTTGTCCTTCGCGATAGTACACTAGCTCCCCTGGTTATTCCCCCAATGTCAATACCTTTAGCTCTGTCAACTCTTTAGTAAGGTGACACTTGCGTGCTCCAGAAGCAAAAACCCACGCCCAGGCCCTGAGCACAGCCGCCAAGCTTAGACAGAGCTGCTTCTGAGCCGTAAACCAGCTTGATCGCGTTCGTCACCAAATTCAGATGTAGATGTTATATGTGTGTCTGAGACGTGGTTTGTTTGTAATTCCTGTGATGTTCCGTTTGGTTGTGATGGTTACATGTTGTACCGTTCAGACCGTGTAAGTCATGCCGGTGGCGTTGCAATTTATATAAGAAAAAATCTATGGAGTAGAATAGTTTGCAAGAATTCCCCTGAGAGTGCAATAGAATTTTTGGTTATAGAAATAAAAAATAACAGCCCTGGTGACAAAATATTGATTGGGTGTATTTATAGACCACATCGGCATATTGAATATTCCAACCTGCTAACTGTACTTTCGGACATTTCCATAACTTATTCCGATGTCATATTGACTGGTGACATGAATAGTAACTTGCTTAATGAAATTCACCTCCAAATAGATAAGGAATCTCTTGGATTAAGTGTAGTCAACAGCACCGTACCCACACACTTCACAAATAATTCTAACACACTGTTAGATGTCTTCTTTGTCAGCGATCCCAGCAAAATTCTAATTTATGATCAGGTCTCAGCACCAGCTTTTTCGAAGCACGATCTTATCTTTCTGACTTATAATTTAGCCATAGATCATATTGACCATTCCCATGAATATAGAGACCTAAAAAATATTGATTATGCGAAACTAGCGCTTGAATTTAGTAAATGTGATTGGACTCCCATCTACAACCTTACTACTCCTGACTCGCAACTTGCAGTATTTCACTCTAATTTTGACTTTCTACTCAATACATGTGCACCACTTAAAACAAAAACATTTAAGCCATCCCAAAATCCGTGGTTTAATAATTATATTAAACACCATATTGAACTGCGTGATGCTGCCTACAACAGGTGGAAACGCTATAAATTACCCGATTTACGGTTAGAATTTAAAAAACTTAAGAGTTGTGTATCCAAAATGATTAGCTGTGCAAAAAGTGCGTACTACCACACAGTGAAGATTGAACTCTCGTTGCCACCGGTCGTGTTTTTCCCAAGCTCCACTCCTTCTACGCCTGTTTCATTTTATTTAAATTAAATAGACTTCGAGCATTATTAATGTACTTTACCATTATTGGTGGTGTAGTAAACCCCCTCGGTCTCTGTGCATAATAAAATAGGTTCCTGCATTTGTTTATTTAAATAAAACTAGCAGATTTGGCTCCATGCAATGTTGTTGTTTCGGTCAATTGCGCTCTGTTGCTGTGCCTAATTACTCTCTGTAACAATCTAAGCGTGTCGTTGCAATTCTCTCGTGCTCCCGCGCCCACGGTGCTTGAAAATTCGCCGTGAGATTGTCTTTATTGCTATTGTAAAGCGTGTCGAGCTAATAGCAAGAGATCATCTCCCTTCATCACTTTCTTTCTTGGACTGCTCTAATTGTGTTCGTTTCATTTGCGCGCCCTTAAGAGAAGTGGCTATCTTAAGCAATATATATATAAGCATAATATTTTGTGCAATGGGTAGCTGCTGCGCTGAAAGTTGTAATTACAATAGAAAGATAACCTCGCGTCAGTCTTTTGCGTATTGTTGGTTGTGCCCTAACGTTGCCCATACTAACTGTATTCCGTTTGGATCATATGGTGGTCGGATTGCGGACCTTCTTAAAGACGGAATTGGCCTCACCTGGACTTGCTGGAAATGCATGGGCATTGCAGCGAATATGCGAATATTTATGCGGCAAACTGATTTGGAGTTCCAATCCGTCTATGGTGTCGTTCGGGATCTCCAAACTAAGTTTGTAACTATGCAATCGAATTTTCGCAATCGAAAAATTGTGGATGATTCCCCAACAAGAAAAGAATGCAGTCCGTCTATGCATAATCCCAAATCTTTGATCTTAATTCCAGAGGCTGATGAATGCTCCAGTAACGATCCGCCGTCTGCCGTTGATGCCCCTTCCGTTGTTGTGGATGAAACTCTCTCACTGACCGCTTCTTCCAATGCAACTTCGGCCAACTCTGAAATGCCCACCACATCACTCACCACTGACATAACCACGGCTGCTGTTTTTCCGCGGATACTTGTCCAGCTCCTCCTCCTCAAGTGCCTAACAATGGTCCCCCAACCACCTTGCCTTCCTCCCATATGCCTAATATAGTGTATGCAGCTGCGCCTACAGTTTTATCTACAGTAGGATCAAACGCTCTAGCTGCCGTTCCTCCTCGAAGATATATTTTTGTCTCGCGCCTTGTGCCATCGGCAACGGAAGATCTCGTCATGACCCATATCTGTTCAAGGCTTAACATTAATGTCTCACCTGGTCTAGTGGTCTCAAAAACTAACTCTAAAACTATACGTGATATTACCTCGTTTAAGATTCTAGTACCTGAGGCGTACTTTGATAGAGTACTCGAGCAATCTTTCTGGCCTGAACATTCCGTGGTTCACGAATTTATAAATAGGCCTAGTCGTAGATCTCGTTTCAACAATTTGCCTATTTCGTCAGCCTCAATAACTAAATACGACCTTTTCCCACCTTTACCAAAAAATTCGCGGGCTTCGAGAAAGCTGGCCTTACTCTATACTATAAGTGTGTCTTGTGATGTCGACATTATTGCACTTAGCGAGACCTGGCTCAACCCCGATATTTGCCTAAGTGAAATTCTCACTGATAGTTTCACAATTTACAGAAAGTATCGCCTTGGCCGTCGTGGTGGGGGTGTATTAATTGCTGTAAAATCTGATTGGCCCTCTGTATAAATCGACTGTAGTGCTGGCAGTGATGCCGAATTCATTGCCGTAAAGGTTTCTCTACACGCCTATCAAGTGTATATCTCCTGTTCCTATATTCCTCCAGCATCTGACTCTTCCATTTATCTGCTCCATGCTTCATATATTCAGCACGTGTCATCCCTCCTGGGTGGCCGGGATCGTTTAATGGTGCTAGGGGACTTTAATCTCCCTAACATATCTTGGACCATTTCCGATGATCCAAATACTCTGTACCCTCTGGAAAGTAATGAGTTCGTGGACTGCATGGCTGAATTATCGCTTGGTCAGATCAACTCTGTACCAAACTGTAAGAACAAAGTTCTGGATCTAGTTTTTACCTCTGATCCATCTTGCTCAACAGTCAGTAAATCCGTTCCATTATATGTTCCCGAAGACTCATATCATCCTACCCTAGTCTAGGTCCGATATAGCCAATTACAGAGGAATCTGTAAGCTTTCTGCAATTCCTAAACTATTCGAGCATATAATTACTTCCCAATTACAACATTTTTGTCAACCCATCCTGAGTCCATCCCAGCACGGTTTTATACGCCGACGCTCAGTTTCCACTAACCTACTCGAATTTTCTTCAATAGTAAATCAGGGATTTCTTCATCGTAAACAAATTGATGTCGTCTACACGGATTTTAGCAAAGCCTTTGATTCAGTGAATCATAATTTACTTCTACATAAATTATGTTTAGTAGGTCTTCCATCCAACTTTCTTCGCTGGGTCAGATCATACCTTTCCAATCGGTTTCAACGTGTGCGTTTTAAGTCTGCTGTATCCGAAATCGTTCACGTCACTTCTGGAGTTCCACAGGGCAGTCATCTTGGTCCATTGTTATTCAACCTATTCATTAACGACATCCCGCAAGTTCTTTCCTATTCAACTGCCCTTATGTACGCTGATGATCTCAAGCTTTGCGCGTCATTTAACGATCCAGTTTCTCCACTTCTACTACAAAGTGACTTAAATGCTCTGAGTGCTTGGTGCCACCTGAATCGTCTTCCCCTTAATATTGCAAAGTGCAATATTATGACTTTTCACAGAACTAAGCCGTATCTCTACGAATACACCATTAATGGTGAACCACTAGTTCGCATATACAAGGTCAATGATTTGGGTATATTTTTCGAACCCAATCTGAGTTTTAACAGTCATATTTCCGTGATTTGCAACAAGGCAGAAAGCGTCCTTGGACTTATCAAGAGATGGTCAAAGGAATTTAATGATCCCTACACCACCAAACTCCTTTACTCATCACTGGTCCGACCAAATCTGGAATATTGTTCATGCCTCTGGTCACCGCATTACCTGACTTACCAGGATCAAATCGAATCAGTTCAGAAACAGTTTCTGATTTTTGCCCTTCGTGGCCTAAACTGGGACACCACCATCCATCTACCCCCGTATGAACAGAGATTGCGCCTAATTGACCTCCCGTCACTTAAATCCAGAAGAATCTGTCATTCTGTTATTTTCATCCACAAGCTTTTGGCTGGCGAGATTGACTCCATCGCTATTTTATCTCTAATTAATTTGTCAGTACCACTTAGAGCATCTCGACACTACACACCAATCTACCTTCCGCCCCGCCTGACGAACTATGCTCATCGAGACCCCTTCCGTTGCCTGTGCCTTGCTTACAACGAGTACTATCACCTATTTTCTATAGATGGCTCTATTATAGACGTTAAGAACTCTTTAATGTCATTCCTCAACTAAAACATTCATTCCACGGCTAGTGCGCACTCTGACCACTTATGCTGTGAGTTGGACCATAGCTGGCATTGGCCAATAAATTAGTCCCACCGGGTCAGAGTTTGCTATTAGCTGGATTTTAATTTGGATTAATTTTTAATTAGTGTTTAACTGATCATTGTTAAACTTACCTCTGAATAAATAATAATAATAATAAAAAACTAATCAGAGCAGGAGCATCTGGTCAAATTTGGAAGGAGCTCAAGAAGCTAGGAATTAGCAAAACCAGTCCCCAAGCTGGACGTGATCTGGATGTGGATCAACTAAATAAAAAATTTGTGCAGACAAATGTACCTGCCCCTACCCATAATATGTACGTAAGACTTAGGCATCACTGTGATAATAGTTTTAGCTTCATGTGTGTCCGTTCTTGCGATGTTCTAGAAAGTATTATTTATTAAATGTTAAATCTGATGCAGAAGGTCTGGACAAACTAAACCCAAAATTTTTAAAAATTTTACTGCCAATGCTTATTGAACCCATCACCCATATATTTAACACTGCTCTTACCACATCCATTTTCCCAAACAGGTGGAAAGCCGCGAAAGTAATTCCAACACCCAAGTCGAATGGTGATTTCAGACCTATTTCCATCCTTCCGTTCCTGTCAAAGGCCCTCGAGCAAATAATTGCCAAGCAAATGCAAGCATTTCTGGATTCTAACTCTCTCATGAGTCAGAAGCAGTCCGGTTTCAAAAAGAACTTTAGCTGTACAACTGCCATCGTATATATAGTCGAAGATATCCGTAAGCAAACTGACGTAAGCCATGTAACATTCCTGACCTTATTAGATTTTAGTAAAGCTTTTGACAATGTGGACCACAACATTTTATGTACTAAGCTAAGCTATCTATTCAACTTTTCTTCCTCAGCTTCGAATATGATTAAGTCATATCTTTCCTTTAGACAGCAAGCCGTTGTCTCGGGCACTCGCATGTCACAATTGCTTCCAACTACAAGGGGTGTCCCTCAAGGTTCTGTTCTTGGTCCACTTTTGTTTTCTATGTATATAAATGACCTACCTGATAAATTGAGTAATTGTACCGTCCATATGTATGCTGACGATGTTCAATTGTATGTTAGTCGTCCGCTGGGTGAAATCGTTGATTGTGTCAGAGTATGCAATGAAAGCTTAGTCAAACTATGCACATGGGCAAAGGAGAATTGTTTGGAATTAAACCCGTCAAAATCTAAATGTCTAATCGTGTACAAAAAGCACATTGATATAACACAGCTGCCTAGACTTATTATTGATGATATTGCCCTTGAATATGTAAATCAAATCAGCAACCTTGGAATACACCTCAATGCAACTCTCTCCTGGAGTAACCACATAGCAAAAGCTTCTGGGAAAACTTATGGTTCTCTCAGGCAACTATATGGCTCAAAATCCCTCATACCGCAGAACATTAAAATGCTCATAGCAAGATCGTGTTTAGTCCCAATGTTATTCTACGGTACAGAAATTTTTGCTAATTGTGACGCCAATAGTATGCAACGACTCCGTGTAACTTTCAACTCTATTGCAAGATATATCTTTGACCGTAAGCCCTCGGAGCATACACCCACATTTGCCAACCAAATATTCGACCTGTCTCTTGATTCCTGGATTTAACTTAGAACTCTAATTTTTGTCTATAAAATCATTGTTACTCGTGAGCCTCAGTATTGATATGAAAAATTAGAATTCGCCTCATCCGCGAGAACTAATAATTTAATTTGCCCAAGATTAAACCTGGCCAGTTCAGAAAAACATTTCTATGTCTTTGCTGCTCGCTGTTGGAACCAGCTCCCACACCATCTTAAAACTATTAGGAACGCAACACTTTTCAAAACCAACCTTACCGCCTATCTTAAAAATCTAATCGATTGAAATGATCTAATCATATTACTGTTATCAAAATAAGCTGCACTGTAAACTTAAATTTAATTGATATCTACCCTATTAGTTACTAAGCTAGGATACATTTTATTTTTACCAACCTCCCCGAATTACATTTTGTTACCAATATTATAATTATCAAGACAAGCTCTTGTTGTATTGGGAAATAATTAAACAAACAAACAAAGGTTGGCAAACCAGCGGACCAGGGTGCGTCCTATCGGCCGATCACGCTCCTTTCCCCCCGTCATAAAGATCCTAGAGTCCCTGCTGCTCCCCTATCTTAAGGAACACCTTCCTCCAGCCCCCCACCAACATGGCTTTAGATCGGGCCACAGCACCATCTCTGCTCTCTGTGAGCTCTCCACCTCCATAGCGTCAGGACTAAACAGCACTCGTCCCCATGAGAGATCAAATGTTGTGGCCCTTGATCTCTCTAAGGATTTCGACATAGTCAGCCACACAATCCTTCTCCAGGACCTGTTCCATAGTAGTCTTTCCAACCACTTAACAAGATGGATAGCCAACTACCTATCCGGTAGACAAGCCCACGTGGACTTTCGTGGCAAACTTTCTAAAACACGTGTTATCAAGCAGGGAGTACCACTAGTCGGCGTACTCTCTCCGCTGCTGTTCAACACATACGTTGCTGGCATTCCACCACCTCCTCCTGATATAAAAATCGTCACCTATGCGGATGACTGCTCCATCATCACAACCGGCAGAGATGTTGGAGCTCTTGAATAAAATTTGAGTGCAGCGAAGGCGGAAGCAATGTACTTATCGAAGAAGCCCGCAGCAAAGTAGAAGCCGAGAACAGTGAGAATAATAATAATTATAAGATACAAGATAATAGGAATAAATTGAAGTACTTACCTTATGAAGAAAATATGAGAATTTATTTGGAGACAAGGAATCGTATTTTTGGAGAGCATCGCTTAGGAGGCATGAGAATGGTGACACAGAGGATCATAAAGGCCCGAGAGCGCTTTAAACGTAAACGCATTATAAGACGCCAAGTAGTTGAGGCTGTAAAACGTGGAGAAAACCCGGATCCTAGGGTGTTTGCAGAAGTGTCCATCATGGAAGATGCCTCAAAGGGCTCCTGGACACAGGCGCTAGCGTTAGCTTACTGGGACGTGGAATTTGAGAGTTCCAAGAGAGTTTAGGGGCCTCCATGCAGAGGTATACCTCTATAGTACGGACAGCCGCGGGTGAAGATCGATCCATAATTGGACGGGTAGAGTTGGCAGTCGAATACGGAATGGACACCAAACCTATTCTTTTCTACGTCTGTCCATATTTGGAACAGACAGCCTATTTTGGTATCAACTTCTGGCGCGCTTTTGGACTAGCACCAACTGTATTGGGTCCCTCAGGCCGTGTAGAAGCGGAAGTCCAAGTGGCCGAGCTGGCGGCTGCACAGATGTCCCATGTCACGTAGAAGAAGAGGAATCCTTCGAACCAGAATGCTGGAGGTTGCCTGAAAGCGAAAATAATAAATTAGAAGAAATAAAATCGAAGTTTCTGGCGTATGAAAAGGTTGGCTTGGGAAAAACACCGGATAAAAAACATACGATCGAGTTGATGGAAGGAGCCCAACCGTTTAAGGACAGACGCTATCCGTTGTCTCCCGCAATGCACGAGGTCGTAACGACTGAGATCAATAAGATGCTCAAATTGGGAGTCATCGAGGAGAGTAGCAGTCCATGGAGTAACCGGGCAACAGTGGTCGGACGTCTGGATAAGGACCGCTTCTGCCTTGATGCGCGCAAACTAAACACTTTGACCGTCAAGGATGCGTATCCACTTCCTTGTATTGAGGGAATCCTGTCCAGGATCGACCAGACACACTACATCCCCAGTGTCGATCTGAAATTTGCCTTCTGGCAGATTGAATTGGACGAGCGAAGCAAACCATATACGGCTTTTACGGTTCCAGGGAGACCATTGTACCAATTCAGGGTGATGCCGTTTGGTTTGTGCAATGCGGCGCAACGATTGGTACGGCTTATGGACAAGGTCATACCTGAAGAATTGAGATCCAATGAATTCGTGTATTTGGATGACCTTCTTATCATAGCAGCAGATTTTGAGACGCACCTCAGATATTTGAAACGTGTAGCAGAGTGTCTGCGGATTGCCAATTTAACCATAGGACTAAGTAAATCGAGGTTTTGTTTCAAAATATTGAAATATTTGGGTTTTTTGGCTGGTGGAGGGACCCTAAAGATGGGTCCGGAAAAGATCGTCGCACATTCAAAGGATCGCGGAGCCGAAATCAATCAAGGAGATGGTTGCTTTTCTCGGAACTGCCGGCTGGTATTGGCGTTTCATCAAAAACTTCTCCTCCTTGGCAGCGCCACTAACCGAGGCACTGAAGAAGAAACCTGGAAGCAAGTTTCGGCTGAACGACGATGCGATCAAAGCGGTAGGAGCATTGAAATCAGCTCTAACAGCTGCTCCGGTGCTTGTGCCAATTTTTTTAGGCATTTTTACGTGCAATGTGATGCATCCCAAGCGGGAGTGGGTGCGGTGCTCTTCCAGCGAGATGAGAAAGAACAAGAGCGAACAAGAGCGTTTTTTTCCGCCAAGATGAACAAGCATCAGCAGAACTACACAGTGACGGAGAAAGAATGTCTGGCTGCCATTCTAGCCGTCCGTACAGTCCGTATCATACATTAAGGGCATACCATTTACCTGTATTGCGGATCACGCCAGCCTGAAATGGCTCATGTCCCTGAAGGATTTGACGGAACGGCTGGCCCGGTGGTCTTTACAACTCCAAGGGCACAACTTTAACATCGAACACAGGAAAGGCAGCGACAATATCGTAGCGGATTTTCTTTCTCGAAGCTTGGATGAGATTAGCCTGAATCTGCAGGGGCTGTTGGGTATTGAAACTACGGAGTTTGCTGCTCAGGAATATACAGAGTTGGTACACAGAAAAAAAAATGCCGGGAGTTTTTTAAGCCTAAAAAGTGTGATTTGATCCCGACAGTAGGATTGAATTTTTAAGCACGAGTGGGCATGTATCATTCCGAAAAGGATGGTTTTATGTACGATTCGTACGTAACAACCAGTTGAGAGGGTGAGAGAGCGGACAAACTGAGAGCTAAAGCGAATTTCCTCTCTTCGCTTCTCTCGTCGTTGTCGCGACGCTTGCTCGACGCAGTTCAAGTAACAAAAGTGTGAAGTGAAAGTGAAAAAGTTAAATTGGAAAAACTGAAAAAAACGGTGAAATGGCCTATGAACCATGGTGCTATGGTGCGAGTAAAGCATTGCTTCGCAGCCGTACCGCAAAATCGCAGCCACCTACCTGTTTAAGACTAGTTATAAGTGTTGTAAGTAGATATAAATAAATGAATTAAAAAAAAAAAATTTTTAAAAAAACCAAAAAATACATATGTGAGTTTAAGGTAGGCAAAGCATTGCTTCGAAACCGCGTATACACCAGTATAGTGTGTGTGTGTATGAAAAATGCGCGCTTTACTCAAATTTTTCTATGCGTACACTTACATACAGTATTTCAAGAAAGTACTTTGACACAGAAAAAATATTAGCATTTTTCACTTATTTTGCAAAAAATAAGGGTCTTTCTATAATTGGTAAAACAAAATAAGAACAAAATTTTACCTTTTATAAAAAGCACTTTTTTTTGCAAAATAAGTGAAAAATTTTAATATTTTTTCTGTGTCAAAACACTTGTGACCTACTGTATGTATCCACATACAGTGTATCACAGCTTATTTGAATAAATAGTTTAAAAAAGTTTAAGAACTCATTAAAAGACTTTGTTGAAATAAGCTGTAAGCCACTGTAAGCGTCTTCGGCTTTATTCCTGTGTTTAAATGTTCCCTAGCATTAATTATTTCCATTATTTACAGATGCGGGTATTAAGTTTGAGACTTAAAGCTCATTACAGCGGAAGACCTTCGAGAAGCGATCCCTGCTTTAGGCCCCCGTATGGACTTTAGGCAGAAGCAGTTCTTGTGGAGACAAACTGAAGTGAGTACATTGGCCATTCCGCATGTTAAAATTTGAAATGAGCCATATCTTCCACAATTTCGTAGATAAATTGTTCGGAACTTCTAGACATTTATAGTTATCTAATCTATTTATCTAGACATTTATAGTTATCTGCATTTTTTATTAATTTAATCTTAACATTTTTTCTACTTGCAGCTTGCCAATGAAGATGAATCAATTCTGCCCAATCAAAAGTGGATAACTGGCTAAGCGAAAACGAGATATTTATTACACAAATATTTTATTTTATTAAATGCGAAAACAATATCTATATTGCCTGTAAGAAAATATCAGAAAATATATAAGTAAAAACAAAATCAATATCTACCGAACTAGAATATTATCTAGTATGGAACGAATTTGAGTACGGATATCGGGCACAAATCTATCTCTACCGAATTAGAATATTAACTCTTATGGGACTAAGTTATGTTTGAAAAGGAGGATGAGTTTTAGTTTGGCCAGGCTAAAACCGGGATCAAAATTTAAAAAATTATCCGTACTTAAATTTTTCCTGTCGGGAATGATTTATGCCATTCCAGGATCAACCCATTTTTATTACCATTTCGGCATGAATTGATCCTGGATATCCCGGAAATCCCGGATTTTTTTTTTCAGTGTATGTGTGTCTCAATTGAACAGGGTATTTTGTAGTTGGGGAAACTCGACTACAGCGCTCTTACTTGTTAATAAATCGTTTTCAAAAAAGTTTACATGTTTTGCCTATTTCTTACAACCGTTTTAGTGTATTAATCTTTGCATTTTGGCAGCCGATCCTGAGTCCTCATTTTAAAGCTACAACAATTATCTATCACCTTCCCTTTGCAGCGCGAAACCGGCCCGACTCTCGTGCAAAAGGAAATTTGCTTTCATAGATTAATCATGCTTATTGATATGTTCAAGTCGCTCATACTCGCAATGCGCAAAGTTGCGCAAGCCCATATTTTTCTATTCTATTTAGATATATGTATTTTACAAAAATTTTTACTCTAGAAGTGTGAACTAGCGTGGATGCACTTTTTACAGTCCGTCAAAGTTGGAAAATATGGTCCAATAGTAGTACTTTAGTAAAACGTCAATAACCCAACTAACTTTCAAAAGAAAATTATATTTTGTTATTTATCTTTCTTTAGAATTGATGCATCATTAAAAAACAAAAAACCAGATTCCAATCGGAATATCTGTTTGGTTTTAATACGTTCCCAGACGTGACATTTAAAACCAAAAAAAATGGAAATTTATGAGTTGGAGAGATGGTTCAACTTTGAACCACTGTAAAATCCAAAATAATTGACTAAGTTCAATAAGCCAAAGTTTTTTGGGCTAGTTGGAGTTCCCTTTATTAAATTAAATTTATTCGATCAAAAAATTCGACCATCAATTTTTGATTTTTGAAAAGCTAAATCGGTCAAACCGGCCACTGTGCGGCGTATACGTAGACACAACAAAACGCGCACTAGCAAAAAGAATAGGAGAGCACAAAGGAGAAGCGAAAAACAAAAAAAATACAACAGCAATATCACAACATCTCGAAACAATTGGACACTCAGCGGATTTCCAAAATGTGAGAGTACCAGACGTTGAGCGAAAAGAGTGTACAAGACTGACTTTGGAGAGCCTAAGTATACAGCAAAGAGGGGGAAACGCACTAAACCACAAAGAAGACATCGAACAAATAAATTACATTTACGCGTCAGCTGTGACAACACAAAAATGGAAACACTAATGACAACAACTAACCATAAGGCGGTTCCCACGGCAATCGGGTCTGCCAATCCCGGCAAACGGGAAGATATGTACGTATCACCTTCCTATCCCTTACTGAGCAAGCAACGCCGGCCTGCTTGCTTAGACTTCTCCTTCTAAGCGCCGGTGATGTGAAAGCTAGTCCCGGGCCCAGGACTTACTGGTGCTCGGTATGTGCAAAGCGCATCACTCGAGGTGTCTGCTCGGTGCTCTGCAACACATGCAAAGACTGGTGTCACCTGCGATGCTCTGGCCTTGCCAGACATCAAGACTACGACACCACCTTTGTCTGTGCCCCATGCTGTGTCCAGCCCCCTCCACAAACCTCACCCCCACTCCACAGTTCATTACCTCCAACTCCAGACACGGCTCCAGGACGGCGAGCACCAGCCCAGGACAAGGTCGCAACAACAACACTCGACCCACTACACCTGCTGGTCCCACCAGAACACGACGGCAGCCCCCACACCAACATCCTAGTGCTCCGCGCCCCCACAAGTTGCCCTCCCCGCATCCACAGGGATGCCTAAGGATTTCATGCTCCTCCAATGGAACTGCAACGGACTGAGCAAAAAAATAGTTGAAATCACCGCCTACATGGACAGAAGGGGATCTTGTTTGCCGCCATCCAGGAGAAAAAACCCACTCCTCGGAACACGCTTGCAACATTCGCCAATTATATTATTCTGCGTCAGGATCGTGAACGCAACAAAGGAGAAGGACTTGCCTTCATTATTCATCAGTCGGTCAACTACCGACACACCATAATCATGACTAATAATGAACACATCGAGGTCCTGGGTGTCGCGGTGAAAAGCGGGGATGACAAGATCGAGGTATTAAGCGTGTATATTTCCCCAGTATCTGCCTGCCGAGCGGGCTTCCGCCCTGATATTCAACACCTTCTCGCAGGTGATCTAAGGATCCTGGTTGGGGACTTCAATGCTCACTGTGACGCCTGGTTTTCTTCGATTGGTTGTGACGCCCGATGAGAGCACCTTGAAGAGCAAATTGACTCTTCGGATTTATGCGTCATAAACGAGGATCATCCCACCCGCATCACTGCAAATTGTAGCAGCTCGCCAGACCTCACAAACGTCCTAACCTCATCACCAACACCACCTGGCACGCTGACATTGCACTTGGCTCGGACCACATTCCTATCTCTACCTGGGTCAAAAAAGATGCAGACTTCATAACATCAGAAGCCCGCACTTTTGTGAACTTTGGTAAGTCATATTGGGATAGTTTCGAGTCAAGTACAGAAGCTGCGTTTGCAGCACTCCCTCCACCCACCACTGCCAGCGGTGGAGAACACAAATTCAGGCACATCATTTCTGAAGCAGCTAAAAGATGCATCCCAGCGGGACGTATCCCACAGCTGCGCCCCCTCTCCCAGCTGAGGCTGTACCCTTGGCAAACGGGAGAGATGGCCTTAGAAAGGATGCCGCAAATCCTGAGATACAGTCCCAGAGCGATGAGATTTCGAAGCTTGTCAACCTCAACAGGAAAAACAAGTGGTTGCAAAAGCTTGAGGAACTTTACAAGGGCTCCGCGCAAAAACGACCTGGTCACGGTCTCGTTCGGAGGCTCCACACAATCCAACGCCCCAAAAAGCGCAACTGCCTTCAACCGGCAGTTTGTCGCACACCCCGAACATTCCGACAGGAACAAAAGAAAGATTGATCGCAGGATCCGAAGTCTCCACATCGATGAGCAACAAGTGTCTTTCAGTGCTGAGGAACTCGAAGTGGCCATTAGGAATTCCAACACTCCAAATCCATCGGACCCGAAGGACTCGCTACCATCATGCTTAAGCACCTCGGGCCGCTGGGCATTAGATTCCCTACGCATGTTTTCAACCTATGCCTAAAAACTCTAGTGATACCACGTATCTGGAAGACTGGGACAATAATCCCAGTCCTAAAGGACTGCCTGCGCTACGACTAAAAGAGATAATTAGGCTCAGGAAAACGGCACAGTCCAACACCGACCCTGCTATTATCATTAAATTCGATATGCTTAGCGACAAAGTCATCTTATTGAAGCAAATAGCTGCCTACCGTCGTGAGACAAAACAGCAACTTAATCTGGAGATGCTGGGCCTTGACTCTCCAGCGCCCTTCTATATTAATGACCAGCTAACCAGAGAGAACTATGCAGTTTTTAAAGAAGCTTTGCGGCTGAAAAAAGGAAAAGTTCTCTCCGCTGTCTTTAATCGTCGTGGGCTAGTGCATGTCAGGCGTAATGCGAGCGACAGCGTCCACTGCATTCAGAGCTTGGAAGAGCTTTCAAGTTTGACCAGTCATTCTTTGCTTGCTTCCACCCCTCCCCGTTCTGTTTCTGTCACCAAGGAAGTTCGTGCTCCCATTGATGCTCCAGCTGGCTTGGAAGCGTCTCAACAGCAGGAGAGCTTTCGAGAATAGAAACAACAACATCAAAATCAAAAATTGTATTTGCTTATTACATTATTTTCCCTTAATCTTAATTTTTAACAGTTCAATTGTTAATTTTGTCTTCGTATGTATAGTCAATTCTGCTCAGTGTGCGTTCCTAATAGGCCCTCATCTCATCAATGGAATTAATACCTAGTAGTTCCATAGCAAGCAGCATAATTAGAATCCTGAGCATACAGAGAAACGGTTTAAATGTGGTACACATTAATGTGCAGAGTCTAGTTAAGAAAATGGACGAGCTTAGATACCTATTTGTAAATTCAGATGTAGATGTTATATGTGTGTCTGAGACGTGGTTTGTTTGTAATGCCTGTGATGTTCCGTTTGGTTGTGATGGTTACATGTTGTACCGTTCAGACCGTGTAAGTCATGCCGGTGGCGTTGCAATTTATATAAGAAAAAATCTAAGGAGTAGAATAGTTTGTAAGAATTCCCCTGAGAGTGCAATAGAATTTTTGTTTATAACAGCCCTGGTGACAAAATAGTGATTGGGTGTATTTATAGACCACATCGGCATATTGAATATTCCAACCTGCTAACTGTACTTTCGGACATTTCCATAACTTATTCCGATGTCATATTGACTGGTGACATGAATAGTAACTTGCTTAATGAAATTCACCTCCAAATAGATAAGGAATCTCTTGGATTAAGTGTAGTCAACAGCACCGTACCCACACACTTCACAAATAATTCTAACACCCTGTTAGATGTCTTCTTTGTCAGCGATCCCAGCAAAATTCTAATTTATGATCAGGTCTCAGCACCAGCTTTTTCGAAGCACGATCTTATCTTTCTGACTTATAATTTAGCCATAGATCATATTGACCATTCCCATGAATATAGAGACCTAAAAAATATTGATTATGCGAAACTAGCGCTTGAATTTAGTAAATGTGATTGGACTCCCATCTACAACCTTACTACTCCTGACTCGCAACTTGCAGTATTTCACTCTAGTTTTGACTTTCTACTCAATACATGTGCACCACTTAAAACAAAAACATTTAAGCCATCCCAAAATCCGTGGTTTAATAACTATATTAAACGCCATATTGAACTGCGTGATGCTGCCTACAACAGGTGGAAACGCTATAAATTACCCGATTTACGGTTAGAATTTAAAAAACTTAAGAGTTGTGTATCCAAAATGATTAGCTGTGCAAAAAGTGCGTATTACCACACAGTGAAGATTGAACTCTCGTCGCCACCGATCGTGTTTTTCCCAAGCTCCACTCCTTCTACGCCTGTTTCATTTTATTTAAATTAAATAGACTTCGAGCATTATTAATGTACTTTGCCATTATTGGTGGTGTAGTAAACCCCCTCGGTCTCTGTGCATAATAAAATAGGTTCCTGCATTTGTTTATTTAAATAAAACTAGCAGATTTGGCTCCATGCAATGTTGTTGTTTCGGTCAATTGCGCTCTGTTGCTGTGCCTAATTACTCTCTGTAACAATCTAAGCGTGTCGTTGCAATTCTCTCGTGCTCCCGCGCCCACGGTGCTTGAAAATTCGCCGTGAGATTGTCTTTATTGCTATTGTAAAGCGTGTCGAGCTAATAGCAAGAGATCATCTCCCTTCATCACTTTCTTTCTTGGACTGCTCTAATTGTGTTCGTTTCATTTGCGCGCCCTTAAGAGAAGTGGCTATCTTAAGCAATATATATATAAGCATAATATTTTGTGCAATGGGTAGCTGCTGCGCTGAAAGTTGTAATTACAATAGAAAGATAACCTCGCGTCAGTCTTTTGCGTATTGTTGGTTGTGCCCTAACGTTGCCCATACTAACTGTATTCCGTTTGGATCATATGGTGGTCGGATTGCGGACCTTCTTAAAGACGGAATTGGCCTCACCTGGACTTGCTGGAAATGCATGGGCATTGCAGCGAATATGCGAATATTTATGCGGCAAACTGATTTGGAGTTCCAATCCGTCTATGGTGTCGTTCGGGATCTCCAAACTAAGTTTGTAACTATGCAATCGAATTTTCGCAATCGAAAAATTGTGGATGATTCCCCAACAAGAAAAGAATGCAGTCCGTCTATGCATAATCCCAAATCTTTGATCTTAATTCCAGAGGCTGATGAATGCTCCAGTAACGATCCGCCGTCTGCCGTTGATGCCCCTTCCGTTGTTGTGGATGAAACTCTCTCACTGACCGCTTCTTCTAATGCAACTTCGGCCAACTCTGAAATGCCCACCACATCACTCACCACTGACATAACCACGGCTGCTGTTTTTTCCGCGGATACTTGTCCAGCTCCTCCTCCTCAAGTGCCTAACAATGGTCCCCCAACCACCTTGCCTTCCTCCCATATGCCTAATATAGTGTATGCAGCTGCGCCTACAGTTTTATCTACAGTAGGATCAAACGCTCTAGCTGCCGTTCCTCCTCAAAGATATATTTTTGTCTCGCGCCTTGTGCCATCGGCAACGGAAGATCTCATCATGACTCATATCTGTTCAAGGCTTAACATTAATGTCTCACCTGGTCTAGTGGTCTGAAAAACTAACTCTAAAACTATACGTGATATTACCTCGTTTAAGATTCTAGTACCTGAGGCGTACTTTGATAGAGTAATCGAGCAATCTTTCTGGCCTGAACATTCCGTGGTTCACGAATTTCTAAATAGGCCTAGTCGTAGATCTCGTTTCAACAATTTGCCTATTTCGTCAGCCTCAATAACTAAATACGACCTTTTCCCACCTTTACCAAAAAATTCGCGGCCTTCGAGAAAGCTGGCCTTACTCTATACTATAAGTGTGTCTTGTGATGTCGACATTATTGCACTTAGCGAGACCTGGCTCAACCCCGATATTTGCCTAAGTGAAATTCTCACTGATAGTTTCACAATTTACAGAAAGTATCGCCTTGGCCGTCGTGGTGGGGGTGTATTAATTGCTGTAAAATCTGATTGGCCCTCTGTATAAATCGACTGTAGTGCTGGCAGTGATGCCGAATTCATTGCCGTAAAGGTTTCTCTACACGCCTATCAAGTGTATATCTCCTGTTCCTATATTCCTCCAGCATCTGACTCTTCCATTTATCTGCTCCATGCTTCATATATTCAGCACGTGTCATCCCTCCTGGGTGGCCGGGATCGTTTAATGGTGCTAGGGGACTTTAATCTCCCTAACATATCTTGGACCATTTCCGATGATCCAAATACTCTGTACCCTCTGGAAAGTAATGAGTTCGTGGACTGCATGGCTGAATTATCGCTTGGTCAGATCAACTCTGTACCAAACTGTAAGAACAAAGTTCTGGATCTAGTTTTTACCTCTGATCCATCTTGCTCAACAGTCAGTAAATCCGTTCCATTATATGTTCCCGAAGACTCATATCATCCTACCCTAGTCTAGGTCCGATATAGCCAATTACAGAGGAATCTGTAAGCTTTCTGCAATTCCTAAACTATTCGAGCATATAATTACTTCCCAATTACAACATTTTTGTCAACCCATCCTGAGTCCATCCCAGCACGGTTTTATACGCCGACGCTCAGTTTCCACTAACCTACTCGAATTTTTTTCAATAGTAAATCAGGGATTTCTTCATCGTAAACAAATTGATGTCGTCTACACGGATTTTAGCAAAGCCTTTGATTCAGTGAATCATAATTTACTTCCACATAAATTATGTTTAGTAGGTCTTCCATCCAACTTTCTTCGCTGGGTCAGATCATACCTTTCCAATCGGTTTCAACGTGTGCGTTTTAAGTCTGCTGTATCCGAAATCGTTCACGTCACTTCTGGAGTTCCACAGGGCAGTCATCTTGGTCCATTGTTATTCAACCTATTCATTAACGACATCCCGCAAGTTCTTTCCTATTCAACTGCCCTTATGTACGCTGATGATCTCAAGCTTTGCGCGTCATTTAACGATCCAGTTTCTCCACTTCTACTACAAAGTGACTTAAATGCTCTGAGTGCTTGGTGCCACCTGAATCGTCTTCCCCTTAATATTGCAAAGTGCAATATTATGACTTTTCACAGAACTAAGCCGTATCTCTACGAATACACCATTAATGGTGAACCACTAGTTCGCATATACAAGGTCAATGATTTGGGTATATTTTTCGAACCCAATCTGAGTTTTAACAGTCATATTTCCGTGATTTGCAACAAGGCAGAAAGCGTCCTTGGACTTATCAAGAGATGGTCAAAGGAATTTAATGATCCCTACACCACCAAACTCCTTTACTCATCACTGGTCCGACCAAATCTGGAATATTGTTCATGCCTCTGGTCACCGCATTACCTGACTTACCAGGATCAAATCGAATCAGTTCAGAAACAGTTTCTGATTTTTGCCCTTCGTGGCCTAAACTGGGACACCCCGTCCATCTACCCCCGTATGAACAGAGATTGCGCCTAATTGACCTCCCGTCACTTAAATCCAGAAGAATCTGTCATTCTGTTATTTTCATCCACAAGCTTTTGGCTGGCGAGATTGACTCCATCGCTATTTTATCTCTAATTAATTTGTCAGTACCACTTAGAGCATCTCGACACTACACACCAATCTACCTTCCGCCCCGCCTGACGAACTATGCTCATCGAGACCCCTTCCGTTGCCTATTTTCTATAGATGGCTCTATTATAGACGTTAAGAACTCTTTAATGTCATTCCTCAACTAAAACATTCATTCCACGGCTAGTGCGCACTCTGACCACTTATGCTGTGAGTTGGACCATAGCTGGCATTGGCCAATAAATTAGTCCCACCGGGTCAGAGTTTGCTATTAGCTGGATTTTAATTTGGATTAATTTTTAATTAGTGTTTAACTGATCATTGTTAAACTTACCTCTGAATAAATAATAATAATAATAAAAAACTAATCAGAGCAGGAGCATCTGGTCAAATTTGGAAGGAGCTCAAGAAGCTAGGAATTAGCAAAACCAGTCCCCAAGCTGGACGTGATCTGGATGTGGATCAACTAAATAAAAAATTTGTGCAGACAAATGTACCTGCCCCTACCCATAATATGTACGTAAGACTTAGGCATCACTGTGATAATAGTTTTAGCTTCATGTGTGTCCGTTCTTGCGATGTTCTAGAAAGATATATTAAATGATAAATCTGATGCAGAAGGTCTGGACAAACTAAACCCAAAATTTTTAAAAATTTTACTGCCAATGCTTATTGAACCCATCACCCATATATTTAACACTGCTCTCTACCACATCCATTTTCCCAAACAGGTGGAAAGCCGCGAAAGTAATTCCAACACCCAAGTCGAATGGTGATTTCAGACCTATTTCCATCCTTCCGTTCCTGTCAAAGGCCCTCGAGCAAATAATTGCCAAGCAAATGCAAGCATTTCTGGATTCTAACTCTCTCATGAGTCAGAAGCAGTCCGGTTTCAAAAAGAACCGTAGCTGTACAACTGCCATCGTATATATAGTCGAAGATATCCGTAAGCAAACTGACGTAAGCCATGTAACATTCCTGACCTTATTAGATTTTAGTAAAGCTTTTGACAATGTGGACCACAACATTTTATGTACTAAGCTAAGCTATCTATTCAACTTTTCTTCCTCAGCTTCGAATATGATTAAGTCATATCTTTCCTTTAGACCGCAAGCCGTTGTCTCGGGCACTCGCATGTCACAATTGCTTCCAACTACAAGGGGTGTCCCTCAAGGTTCTGTTCTTGGTCCACTTTTGTTTTCTATGTATATAAATGACCTACCTGACAAATTGAGTAATTGTGCCGTCCATATGTATGCTGACGATGTTCAATTGTATGTTAGTCGTCCGCTGGGTGAAATCGTTGATTGTGTTAGAGTATGCAATGAAAACTTAGTCAAACTATGCACATGGGCAAAGGAGAATTGTTTGGAATTAAACCCGTCAAAATCTAAGTGTCTAATCGTGTACAAAAAGCACATTGATATAACACAGCTGCCTAGACTTTTTATTGATGATATTGCCCTTGAATATGTAAATCAAATCAGCAACCTTGGAATACACTTCAATGCAACTCTCTCCTGGAGTAACCACATAGCAAAAGCTTCTGGGAAAACTTATGGTTCTCTCAGGCAACTATATGGCTCAAAATCCCTCATACCGCAGAACATTAAAATGCTCATAGCAAGATCGTGTTTAGTCCCAATGTTATTCTACGGTACAGAAATTTTTGCTAATTGTGACGCCAATAGTATGCAACGACTCCGTGTAACTTTCAACTCTATTGCAAGATATGTCTTTGACCGTAAGCCCTCGGAGCATATAACCACATTTGCCAACCAAATATTTGGCCTGTCTCTTGATTCATGGATTAAACTTAGAACTCTAATTTTTGTCCATAAAATCATTGTTACTCGTGAACCTCAGTATTTTTATGAAAAATTAGAATTCGCCTCATCCGCGAGAACTAATAATTTAATTTGCCCAAGATTAAACCTGGCCAGTTCAGAAAAACATTTCTTTGTCTTTGCTGCTCGCTGTTGGAGCCAGCACCCACACCATCTTAAAACTATTAGGAATGCAACACTTTTCAAAACCAACCTTACCGCCAATCTTAAAAATCTAATCGATTGAAATGATCTAATCATATTACTGTTATCAAAATAAGCTGCACTGTAAACTTAAATTCAATTGATATCTACCCTATTAGTTATTAAGCTAGGATACATTTTATTTTTACCAACCTCCCCGAATTACATTTTGTTACCAATATAATAATTATCAAGACAAGCTCTTGTTGTATTGGGAAAAAATTAAACAAACAAACAAAGGTTGGCAAACCAGCGGACCAGGGTGCGTCCTATCGGCCGATCACGCTCCTTTCCCCCGTCATAAAGATCCTAGAGTCCCTGCTGCTCCCCTATCTTAAGGAACATCTTCCTCCAGCCCCCCACCAACATGGCTTTAGATCGGGCCACAGCACCACCTCTGCTCTCTGTGAGCTCTCCACCTCCATAGCGTCAGAACTAAACAGCACTCGTCCCCATGAGAGATCAAATGTTGTGGTCCTTGATCTCTCTAAAGATTTCGACATAGTCAGCCACACAATCCTTCTCCAGGACCTGTTCCATAGTAGTCTTTCCAACCACTTAACAAGATGGATAGCCAACTACCTATCCGGTAGACAAGCCCACGTGGACTTTCGTGGCAAACTTTCTAAAACACGTGTTATCAAGCAGGGAGTACCACTAGCCACTACTCTCTCCGCTGCTGTTCAACACATACGTTGCTGGCATACCACCACCTCCTCCTGATATAAAAATCGTCACCTATGCGGATGACTGCTCCATCATCACAACCGGCAGAGATGTTGGAGCTCTTGAATAAAATTTGAACGCCTACCTCCCCAGCCTAGCTCGTTTCTTCAATGACAGAAACCCGAGCCTGTCCGCTCCTAAATCGTCCGCAACCCTCCTTACAACTTGGACAATGGAAGTCAAACAAGTCCTTTATATTCACATCGACGGACAACGAATCCCAACCGTTAACAACCCCAGGATTCTGGGTGTTACGTTTGACTCTCTCTTTACCTTTGCCAAACAAGCGGAAGATGTCATCAAGAAGGTGAAAGCCATAGCAGGTAGCACATGGGGAAAGGAAAAGAAGACCATAACCACCACCGACAAATCGATCGGGAGATCAATGATCAACTACGCTGCCCCCATCTGGTCGCCATCAATTAGTGACACCCAATTAAGGAATCTTCAGCTTGCACAAAATGCTGCACTCCGGGTCGCCACAGGAAGCCACATCATGGCGCACCCCGATCACCTGCACCAGGAGACAGATATTCTCCCAGTCCGTCTCCACAACAAAATACTCACGCAACAGTACCTAATCGGATGCCACCAGGAATCCCACCCAAATCATGCCTGCATCCTCCCAAATATGTCTCAGTCTCTTTTTCTCTTTCTCTTTTTTACCTTACCCTCTACCTATTCTTTCACTTTCACTCTCTACGTACATATCTTTCCAGACCCCGCTACAACAACAACAACTAACCATAAGGATTGTTTATTAGAATAACGACAAAGTAATGTATGTATGACCAAAAAAATAAAAGAGTTAATGTTTTTGTATTGTTTTTAGTAAGGAAACCAATTAATAAATCCAGACTATCTGAAGAAGGCGCAAAATGACGTCGAAAGGCGTAGGTGAAAAATTGCAATAACAAATGTCATTTTATTGTGGATGAACCAAAACGACCTTAGAAAAACCCGCAAGTAAGGTAAAAACTCACATTAAATAACCGAAATGGCCCAATAAAAAACTACACACATGAACATTTTTGTGAAATACTTATTTCTAAATAAAATAAAAAACGAGAAAGGAAAGCTAACATCGTCTGTGCCGAAGTTTTAATACACTTGAAGCTTGTATGATTAATATAAATTAGTAGACACAAATATGTACTTTCCGCCAAATGTACACATTTTTGACAAGGCCTCCTATATACATTTTCTACACCCAATTTCTATACCAGCTATACTATATAGTTGTCCTATCAAACTTGGTGGAATTATGTGAAAGCATAGAAAACTTATAAACACAAGGTTCGGGGACGTTTGCGTTGAAGACATAAAAGTTTTTCTCACTAAAACAACATTTTCGCCCGATGGTTCCTATGGCAGCTATATGCTATAGTCATCCGATCTGGCCGGTTCCGACAAATATGCAGCGTATTTGTACCAAAAGACTTCGTGGAAAGTTTGGTTAAGATACCTTAAAAACTGACGGAGGAGATAGCATAGAAACAGACGGACGGACGGACAGACGGACATGGATATATCAACTCAGCTCGTCTTGCTTATCAAGAATATATATACTTTGTGTGGTCGGAGATGCTTCCTTCAATGCGTTACAAACATCTGGACAATTTTAATATACCCTCTACAAGGGTATAAAAAGGTGATAGAGAATTGTTGTAGCTTTAAAATGAGTTTAAGCTTATCATTGTAGGTTAACAGGGTGAGTCAGGATCGGCTGCCAAAGTGCAAAGATTAATACACTGAAAAGCTTGTAAGAAATAGGGAAAACATTTAAACTTTATTTAAAACGTTTTATTAACAAGTGAGAAAGTCGGTCAAGCCCGACTATAACATACTCTGTACCAGTTCCTTTGGCACCGACTATAATGTTATAATACATCCAAGGAGGCACGCGTTTATCGTGCAATATTTTTATTATACGCTCATCTCTAAGGTTATCTCTCTCTTTCTCTCTCTCTCATTCTCCCAAAGAGTGTGTTTGTTTGAATACAGTGGTGGTTGACTGGGTGGGTGGGGGTGGGGGTGTCGTTTATCTTTTTTTGCTCATTACTTGTGTATCGTTCATCCGATCTTTATGATTCCTTCAGCAAATCGATAAATGATTAAATGATTTTGATTCCTAGATTTCTCCAGAAGGAACGAACAATCTATCATCAAAACTGTGAGAGATAGGACATTTTTTCCAAATTGCGGGGGCTTAGCAAAAATTGAAAATAAACTTGATATGCCTGCAAGTATAGAAAATATATGTCCCATACGTGTCAAACCTCTATCTTTTACCATCTCAGAGATCTGTACGTTCATACAGACGGACAGACAGACGGACGGACGGACGGCCCGACAGACGGACATGGCTGTATCGACTCGGCTGTTGATGCTGATCAAGAATATATATACTTTATAGGGTCGGAAACGATTTCTTCTCCCTACTACATACTTTTGCACAAACTTAATATACTCTATGTACCTTCAGTACAGAGTATAAGAATGTAGTTGGAAAACTACTTAAAATTGAGAAAATGTAATTAAAAGCTAACTTTTATTAAGTAAAAATATTTATTTTCATAAAAATTATTGATTACTAAAAATATTTATTTTGTTTGCAAATAATTGTTTGAAAATATTAAATTTGGTTAACTATAAGTAGTTTTACAACTTCATTTTCAATAAATCGATTTTAAAAAGTTAAAATGTTTTGTGTATTTCTTGCTACCTTTTTAGTGTCTTAAGCTTTGCACCTTGTCAGCCGATCCTGAGTTACCCTGTTGAACAACAATGCTTATATAAGCTTATTTAAAAGCTACTGAAATTCTGTATCGCCTTCCCTTTGGAATTTTTCAGAAATCTCTTTCCGTTCAAAAGTTACAATTTTTGCAATTCTAAATAAGCCAAACCGGCCACTGTGCGGCGTACATTTAATAAGAACTAACTTTTTCTTAGGTGGAGATTGCTATGTATCTTCACCCTGTCCATGGCTGTCTTGGAGACATTACAAAAGAAGGAGCATGCATATTCTTCTAATCTTCGTTTTACGAAAGCCCTCTTTGGGTTGACCCCGTATTGACAGCCGCTTATAAGGTTAATGAATGCACTCGTTTTGTTGGCGTCCGAATTGGCATGGTGAGAACAAGCCGAGTTATTTGCTGTTATAATCCTGCCTAAATATCTTATTAGATCTACCTCCTTAGTTTGAACACCGTTGTGAAATATATTTAGAGCCTCTCTACGTAGATTAAAGTGAGTTATTTGTTATGACCCAAATTGCTTTTGGGCCCAAATTTGAATTTGAAAATAAGATGGACGCTGCCTTGACAGATGCTACTACCATGACTCCTGACACCGCGATCACGAGTCTGATGCACAACTCCCTTCTTGGGTGAGGTTTAGCTGGTATACCTCTGACACCATCACCCATCCTTGCAGCCGGCCATATGTTTTACTTCAGCTCACTCGACTCATCCCTCCCCTCCCCCAAACAATTGGCTCACACCAAATCCATCAAGACATATTCCATGATATACAACATTTATTTCTTAAAACTGATACATTTAACATTTCCTTGAACAGCCTTTAACTCGCTTACGAGACATATTAAGACAATTAAATAGAAGCATTTGGTATATAAAAATATGTGCGGGTCACAAAAAAAAACACCCAAATCGGTTCTACCTATGAGCTCATATTCAGAAACATCGACGAACACATTCTAATTTTTAATCTTTTTTTACAGCCAACTATATTGGTTCAGGACCCGCAAGCGAAAGAAACATATCACAAGCGAGGCAAAAAAAAAAAATGGAAATTCAACAAGTTATTGATTTTAAGAATTTCTCATGGCTTCAGATTAAGAAATTCGAGGGAATAAAATCATTATTGAATGGCATTAAAAAAATTAAATAAATAAATACAATAAAAGAATAAATACATTTATACCCAGTGTTGGGCATTAATCAATTAAATTTTCAATTAATTGATTAATCAACTAAAATTTTTTATCAATTAATTCAACTGCAATTGAAATTAATTGCAACTAAAAGATTAGTTGCAGCTTGCAACTAATTTAGTTGAATTAATTTAAATTAATCGCAACTTACAACTAAATCAACTGCAATTGAATTTTTTAATTGTTCAACACTACAGTTAAAACTAACGATTAAGTAAGCTGTGTGATTTGTAGTTTAAAGTTTGTACAGTAAAATAAAATTTTGTTCAGAAAAGAAGCATAAGTAGAAAAAGAGACTAAATCAGCACAATAAAGACTAGGTTCGCATTTTATGGGTAATTTTGCACTTGCAACACACAACGACAACAATTTTAACTTATTTTTTATGGCTTAAGATTAAAATCTACAAAATGGATGAAGACAGCGATTCCTTGAATTATGCTCTGGGCACGGCAGAAAATATTGTACCTTCCTCGGAGAGCGATGCAGTAGGTAGCTCCTTACCGTCTTCGCAACCACGACTGCTTCTACTAGACGGAACTTATTTTAAATTCTTAGAACACGAATCAACAGCCAATAATATTACGGCCTTATGCATGAAATGTCCAGAGGATCGAAACAAAAAGTAAGATGGTATTTAAACTGTACATCGAACTTTTTAAGCCATTTGAAGAGAAAACACGGAAATGACTGCGTGACTGAGTACAAGGAATACATTAAAAAGAAGACGGAAGAGAAGAAACATCCCGGCCATACAACCAAGAACAAAGCAAGTGTGAACAAGAAATCTGTTGAGAAAAAATTATCACAAGTATAAATATTTCATTCATTCAATGATCCCGTTACGTGCTGTTGAAGATCCATATTTTGGAAAAATATTCTCGGACTTGAAAATATGTGAAAAAGGACTTTCATTAATAAGTCGACGAACCTTAGGCCGTCGAATAAATACTTTTTACGAAGAGCAAATGCACCTGATAAAATGTGACTTAAAGGGTGTTGACTATGTGTGCACAGCATTAGATATCTGGTCGAGTAAAAGAAGAAGTTTTATTGGTGTCACAGCACACTGGATAACCCGTGATCTAGGTAGAGCATCGGCGGCTTTAGCCTGCCAAAGATTCGAAGGAACCCACAGCTATGACCGCATATCTCAAATAATTCAAGAAATTAATTCTGATTTTGGACTAGATACAAATAATATAGTCGCATCAGTAACTGACAATGGAAGCAATTTTGTGAAGGCTTTCAAACTATTTGGAGTGAAACTCACAAACATTGACCTTAAAGATGACAGTCCCACTTTCGAAGATACATCTGAATCTGAAGCTGAAAAAGATGAATCAGCCGAAAACATTTTTTTGCTGCCTGCACATCTACGCTGCTCCGCACATACATTAAACCTATGTGCGACAACCGATGCCAATAAGGTTTTAAATAATCAAAATACATCATTGTCAATTATGCATGCTGGAGTAATTAAAAAATGCAATACCTTATGGAAAGCTGCACGGCGACCAAAATCAGCAGAAATTATAAAAAATGTATTGCATCACACACTAAGCAGCCCCGGAGAAACCAGATGGAATAGTCTATTTGATGCTCTTAAACAAATATCGAGTATTAGAGACAAGAACCTCCTTTTACACAAATCACTAAATTTAAAAAACGCCATCAAAGAAACCGAGTTTGAATATTTACAAGAACATTTGACCTGCGTTGCGCCAGTTGCGGAAGCTCTCGATATCATGCAGAGTGAATCAAACACTTTTTTCGGGATATTGCTGCCATGCCTTCTGGCTTTAAGAAGAAAACTGCGGAAGAAAGAAAGGATCAACAATTTTATTTATTGCAAGCCATTAATTAATTCGTATAGACAAAGCGTTGAAAAACGATTTGAAAATTTGTTCGTCATTAGCACTCCATATGCGGAAAATGCTGCTATTGCAGCTTTATCCTATCCGCGCTTTAGGAATAAGTGGTTGACATGTTTAGCGGATCGCTCTAAGCTTTTAAAAGTTTTTAAAATGTGCATATCAAAGAACATAACTGAAAATGAATCGACAGTGACCACAAGAAAAAAAACAAATCAAGATAATAATTTTTTCAATTTTAATTCCGACTCTGACTCTGGTGATAACCGAAGTGAATCGACTGCCCTCTGATGCTCCTTTGACTAAAGCAGAACTTTTGATGCTTCAGTTTTTTGCAGAAGAAAGTCAGGAACTGGAGCTGCTTAATCGATATCCCGAAATTCGAAACGCTTTTGTTAAATACAACACGCCCGTACCATCGTCGGCAGCAGTTGAACGTCTGTTTTCTTTTGCCACAGTGACGGATTTGCCAAAGAGCCACAGTCTATCGGATAGCATGTTTGAAAAAAGGGTAGTTCTTAAATGCAATATTAATTATTATAAGAAATAATAATAAAAAATTTAAAAAAAAACATTCAAATCTTACTATTCAATTGCAGGGTTCGGAATTTATCGCTCAGAGCCTAGAACCGCTGATCGTAAGCCGGGAGCACTGAACGGCTTAGGGCTCGTGAGCGACAGCACTCGGCTCTGAGCTGTGAGCCATAATAGCTCTCTGAGCTTTTTGCGGCTGAACACATATCAAGGCGGTATATGTATTGCAGAAAGAGTCTGAATTGGCCTCACTCATAACAAATGTCGTTTGCAAATATTATTGAATAACGCTTATGAACTATGTACATCTGGCAGGTTCTTTTTTTGAATTAACAGTGAATTTGGTGGAACTGATACATTCTTCATGCTCTATCTATGTTCTTCAGCATTGGTCATCCATGGTTCGGGGTTCACTATTGTCAAAATCAAGGCGATGTAGTTGTTGCCTTGAAAAGCAGTTTCTTAAGCACTTAGCGGTCTTATTACCATGGAGATCTCATAGCTGTGAATTGCGCTTATGCATTGATTTTGGTATGATTTTCCACTTGATTGGCATTATCGTTTTTCATTAACACTAGTTTTTATCCTCTAAGGTATTTTTTTCGCGATTTAATAAGTCGTAAGTCACGGTAAATAGGTTTAAATAACTCGTGAACCACTTAGTCTGTGGTTCCCAGCTTAGAACCGAGAGCTGTGGCTCACGAGCTAGCAAAGGGCGATTACGAACCCATTCAATTGTTAGTTATTAATCAAATTTTTTAAAAAGATTAACAGTTAATCAATTGTTAATTGTAGAAACTGACGATTAACAATTAATTAATTGTTAGTCGTGAGGTATTGCAATTACAATTAATTAATTGTTAACTGCGATAGGTGCGATGAACAATTAATTAATTGTTAGTTTTTTAATTGTTAATCAATTAAAATTTGCCCATCACTGCTTATACCTAAGGACAGACTAACAGAATAAAAAGAATATAAAAAGAAGAGGATGGCGGGACGAAAAAAAATGGCTGAAGCCTTTCTGACTCCCGTTGCCGCCCCTTGGAGGGCGTGTCGGTCCCTCACGACCCTTAAATTAGCAAGCGATCCAGTCACTTGACACTGGAGCATATATCCGGGCCTAAGACACTGGTTATTCGTCTGACCAGGCTCGATTAACCGCTCACTCACCCCACTAGTATGCCCAATCCTGCTTCCAGTTCTCTGTAAGTATCCGTTTTCTATCCCCAGCACAATTTTAGCAATTTAAATTAAACTCAAACGGATTTAGCTAATCTCATTTGGCTAGCGAAAAGAAATCAAATTAAAAATCAGATCTGACAAACAAAACCACTAGCACTTGCGACTGCGCACAACCGTTGGTCAACTCTTTCGCGTTAAAAAGGTGAGCGGCCTCTTGCGATTTGTTGGTCCATCCTCATTTTCGCAGGCATGCCATTCATTTGACCGTTGAGATCCACCACCCCCCTGATCATACTTCTATTTTTCTCCCCTTCTCAACAAAGAAATTTCCCCTTAAGCGGCTCGTCCTACTCCACGATGCGCCCGGGCCATAACACTGCACTATGTCGAACCAAATTGCCAGTGAAAAAGTGGCCCCAGATGACGGAATGTGCGAGGATCTACCGCCCAACCTCCGGAAGAGTCAAACGAGATGTTCAGGATCAGAGGGTCATACTTAAGTCTGCAGCGCCCAACGAGGCAAATCGTCCACGCTAACGTCCACTCCCGCCGCCAAGATGCCTAATCTTAGTTCGCCAAGGAAACCGGTTATTTTTGGGGGTGAAGATGTGCTTTTGGCAGTTGAGTACGTGAATTATCCATAATGCTTAGTAATTCAACTATGTTTTTCTGCAGGCATGGCTTCGCCCACATCTCGTGATTCCTTTCTTACGTAATCGTGTGTACGCGTAGGTTTTTCCACTGCCTCCGTCTTGCCTTACCGTTTCAGGACTTTCGTGCTCCCTGCATGGTCTCAACCTCGTACATGTTGTTGCCAATTGCAGTTTTTATTCGGCATTAAACAAATTTGCGCACAATTTTGGCGTTGAAACGTTGCCCCAAATTGCTCAGCACGAAGTTTCGCCTGACCAGGCATAAATTTCACATCTCTGGCTCTCCGGTTGTATGAGCTAGAGCTTTTCAAATAGGCCCCGTGCAGATTGTTCTTGATCTGCTCCCGTAGCACGACCATTCGGTCTTCTCACGGTAGCAATCTCAGCTCGTTGTCCCCTAGGGAGTTCAGCTTTCGGGCCAACTGGTAATCCTGCCCGCTTGTGAGCATATGTTGCCCGAACAGTGCGAAATTCGGTGTCACACCTTTGGCCTGGTGTAGTGCTCTTTGGAGCGCACACTCGATCTCCGCCAGATGTAAGTCCCAGTCCCGGTGGTCGTCTTTTAGGTAGGCCCTGATCGCATTTAACACCGATTGGTTAACACGCTCGGCTGCGTTCGACTGCGGTGAATATACCGCCGTTCTGACGTGTTTAATTCGGAAGCTTTCTGTCATTTGGCTAAACTGTTCAGAAACGAATTGTTGCCCATTATCGCTGTGCAAAATCTCAGAAACTCCGAACTTGTAAAATATTTCCTGCGTCAGAAATTTTACCACTCCAGCAGCCATTGCCTTGCTCATAGCTTTAAGGAAGCACAACTTGCTAAAGTGGTCCACCACTACCAATACATAGGCGTGTCCTCCTCGCGACCTAGGATATTTGCCCAAAAAGTCGATGTATAACTTTTGTAACGGTCTGTATGACACTGTTTCCGTTCCTATACTCGGCTTTGAACCGGAGTTAGTGGACTTGCACTCTTTGCATACCACGCATACCATGCTTGACTTGCGCTACCATGCCAGGCCAGTGAAGTCTTTGACGTAACAGTGCCAGTGTTTTGGCTATGCCACCATGCGCTCTGGTTGCCGGTACATGTGCTTCTTCAATGAGCGACGCGGTCAGTCCCGGCGGAACCCATAATTTCCATTTGCTCTCTTCCAGTTAAGGGTGTCCAGTGCAGAAAGTGGTTCGTTTAAAAACGAATCCGGCGACTGTCCTCAGATCGGGAAGTCGGTCTTAGTTTGATTCCACGTGCTGACAAAACTCTCGGTATTCGTCGGTCTCGAACTCGGTCGTCTCAAAGCCGATAGTCCGCTCCACATCTACTGCTTCGACCATAAGCGACAGTGTGTCAGCCACTACATTTTCGGAGCCCTTCCTATGCTCTATATTAAAATCGAACGCTTGGAGCTTGAGCGACCATCTGGCCAGTCGGCCGCTTAGATTCCGGAACGACATTAGCCATTTTAGACTGGAGTGGTCGGTTATGACCGTAAACGGCATAAGTTCTATATATGGCCTAAATCTTTTAATCGCCAACACTGCAGCTAGACATTCCTTCTCGGTCACACTGTAACTCCGTTGGCATTTGTTGAGCTTTTGGGAAAAAAAATGCCACTGGTCTTTCCGCACCGGCATCTTCTCGTTGGAACAGCACAGCTCCTACACCTGAGTCCGAGGCGTCGCATTGAACGTAGAACCTCTTATCAAAAACTGGGTGCATCAACACTGGGGCGGTAGCAAGAGCTGTTTTCAGACTTTCAACTGATTGTTTGGCTTCCTCGTCATCTGAAATCCTTCCCCTTCTTGAGAGTGTCTGTAAGAGGAGTAGCGATCTCAGCAAAGTTGCGGATAAACCTGCGATACCAACCCGCAGTACCCAAGAAACTCCTCACTTCTCGCAGACTCCTCGGTATAGCCAGTTTTTGCACGGCTTCGACTTTTCCAGGATCGGTGCGCAATCGACTTTCGCCTATAACGAACCCCAAATATTTCAATTCATTGAAACAGAAATGTGACTTCTGAAGTCCAATAGTTAGGCCAGCCGATCGCAGACTCGCGGCCACCTTCTTGAGCGTACTTAGATGGATATCAAAGTCCGGTGAAACCACGAGTAAGCCATCGAAGTAGACGAAAGCTTGCTCCTTTAGTCTTTGCGACAGGACTTTGTCCATCAGCCTGCAAAGTCGCTGCCCGGCATTGCATAACCCGAACGGCATAACAGCGAATTTATATAAAGGCCGCCCTAGGACAGTAAACGCGGTAAGCGGCTTACTTCCCTCATCCAGCTGTACCTGCCAATATGCGTGCTTTAAATCCACGCTGCTAATGAAGACGGTTGACTCAATTCGACTTAAGATGCCTTTGATATTCTGAAGGGGGTATGCGTCTTTCACTGTCGCTTTGTTCAGTTTCCTAGCGTCAATGCACAGGCGATTCTTCTCAGCTTTTCGCACCAGCGTGACCGTGTTGCTACAGGCACTCTCGCTCTCCTCAATCACGCCTAGCTCTAGCACATTGTCCAGCTCTTTGTAGATGAGCGACTGAGCTGCTTTGGAAACCGGATAATGCCTTTCCTTTACGAGAACAGCGCCGCTCACCAACTCAATCCGGGGTTCCCAACGCAATCGGGTCTATGTCCCGGAACCTACGCAGTGCTCAACACACTGCCCAAGGATTGCGACTTCCGGCAAAAGGGAAGACAAGTATGTACACTCCATCTTTATTTTCTTTCTATCCTATATTTTTTCACTATCTGAGCAAGCAACACCGGCCTGCTTGCTCAGTCTCCTCCTACTCCGCGCCGGTGATGTTGAGACTAACCCACGGCCTAGAGTGTTTCCATGCGCTGTTTGCGATGTAAGGATCACCAGAGGGGTATGTTCTGTACTATGCTACTCGTGTGATAAATGGTGCCACCTCAAATGCTCCGGTCTTAACAACTGGGGCGAACACACAGCAACGTACAGGTGCCCCAAATGTACCAGCCAGCCAAGTACATCCCCCACCAATGTACTAGATGTAGTCAGTAGAATCACAACCCCCACAAACCTCACGATTCCCATAAGAAGCAACAACAACAGCAATCAGAGTCACACAACAACAAACCCTACCAGACCTACCAGAGACACAGATGCAGAAGCCAACAACAACAAGGACTTCACCATCCTGCAGTGGAACTGCAACGGCCTATCAAGGAAGATAGTTGAGGTGACCAACTATATGGCACGCAAGAAGATAACGATAGCGGCACTGCAAGAAACAAAGCTAACCAACAGAAGTCCACTTATCTCTTCATCCAACTACACCCTGCTACGAGCAGATAGAGACCGTAATAAAGGCGGAGGCCTCGCCTTTATAGTTCATAATTCGGTCGCTTATCGTCCAAAGCACCTCACCGACCAAGATGAGCATCTGGAAGTTCAGGGCATCTCAATCAAAACAGGCAATGACGAAATAGACATTTTAAATGTCTACATACCACCCGTCTCTCTCTAGACCCGACTCTAGAGGAGAAATGTTCGAGGAGCAGATCGACAGTTCCAACTTCTGTCCGATCAATGAAGATCACCCGACTCGCATCACCCCCACTTGCAGAAGCTCACCAGATCTTACGCTCGTAAGCCTAGCTCTTCTAATGAACACGACCTATCACGCGGACATAGCGCTGAATTCGCACCACATCCCTATCACAATCAAAGTCACCAAGAGTGCCGATTTCATCACATCTGAAAGACACACTGTCGGGTCCAGCAGCTGAAACTACCTAATCGATTCTTCTAAATTAGCCCATGGTGCAACTTAACGCAAATGAAATGCATTGTTTTCTTTTAATATTGCCCATGGTTTTGCTTATCACAAACACACACACCTATTGTAAATCTGGTATGCTCAGCCTTGTGTTGATTGCATTCTCTTGCTCTGTAATAATTGCCTTTAAGCAGCGCGTAGCTGCACGTGCTCTCTTCACTCTCTTTATCGCTCTCTCGGTGCATTTGGGCAGCCGCATTTTGGTTATCTGTTTGGTTTGCCTGCCCACGCACTCACTCTTTCGCAATCTCAGCATCGAAGCGGATCTTTGCTCCAAGCTCAACTCGCAAATAAAAACCCAAAATCGAAACAGAACCGTCTAATTTATTTAAATTAATCGCAACTAAAACTAACAAAAAAGCTTGTTAGTCAAACATTGGTGACCCCGACGTGATATGTGCACTAAACAATTATAAAATTATTAACAAATTGTGAACAATTCGTGTGCGCAAACTCACAAGCATTAATTGCCGGCAAAGCCGTTTGCCCTTTTTTGCATTTTCGTCTCGTTGGCTGGTGTGCGTGTGCTTGAGTGGTTGATCAATTCGTTTATGGCAATAAATAAAATATTAACAATAAATAAAATAATCGAGTGACTTGTGCGTTAATCTGTCGGTCTGTACATACATACATAAGTACCGCAAAACCTCGCGCCCGCTCAAACGCACACACACACACATACATACACACGTACATAAGCATACATAGATCCCGTTGCCTTCCGTTCCGTTATTTGCCGTTTGTCTTGCGTTGTGGTTCTCGCTGAAAATTTATTTCGCTGTTGCTATGACGAACACAACGGAACATTCAACATCGAATCAACCCGCGGACAGGGTGCCGTTTTTAAAACGCAAGGCAACCTCTGTGTATGGACAATTGCAAAAGGTACAAAGTTCGCTAACCGCAGATTCGCTTGAGTCTTGTGACGAGACTCTGCTCACCACGCGTTTAGAGCAAATCGAAGAGCTGAAAGTGTCATTTCATCAGACCCACAATAGTCTCGAAGAGCTTGACTTTGACGAAATTGGTAGTGATCTCCGCGAGAACTTCGATGAGTTGTTCGTTACACTCAAGTCGTCGGTTCGGTGTAATATTGCCAAACGTGGCTCGCAGATGCCGCCAAGTTCTACCTTTCGTGAAGGTTTTACTGCACCTCCTTCAACAAGGTCTCCTTCAACTAGGACTTCAACTAGGCCCCCTTCAACTAGGCCGAAACCAGTTACTGCATTGCCTCCTGTCAAATTGCCAACATTTAGTGGAGGGTACACGAACTGGTCTGACTTTTATTCTATGTTCACGACGATCATAGATAATCATCCTGATCTCACTGATGTGGAAAAGTTGCAGCATCTGCGTTCGTGTCTCAAGGATTCTGCACTGGATACAATTCGCTCATTGGAGATTTCGAACGATAATTATGAGATTGCTTTAGAACTCTTAGAAAATAGATTTGATAACCGACGTTTAGTTTTTCAGGCACACATCATGAAGATCTTGGGGCTGAGGGCAGTGGTGAATGGGTCAGTGGCTATGCTTCGGGAGCTATCGGACAAGTTCAACGCACACATCCGCGCCTTGAAAAGCTTGGGAAACACACAGCAGATCGCCGGATGCATCATTGTGCAGGTGCTTCTACAAAACATGGACCCTGTATCTCAAGCCAAGTGGGAGGAAAAGCTGGATGAACCAGCATTTGTGAATCTAATTCCATCATGGGATTCAATAGCCTCTTTTCTGGAGCAGCGGTGCAGAACTTTGGAAACTGTGGATTTCGCTATGGCAAGCTATACGCCGAGCGCTCGGGTGGGCAAGAATAAAAAACCTAACACTAGTAGATTATCTTTGGTTGCCACTAATACAGCCTCCTCGGGCTGCGTTTTTTGTGATAACGCTAGCCATGGCATTTATAATTGCCTGCAAAGTCGCTGCCCGGCATTGCATAACCCGAACGGCATAACAGCGAATTTATATAAAGGCCGCCCTAGGACAGTAAACGCGGTAAGCGGCTTACTTCCCTCATCCAGCTGTACCTGCCAATATGCGTGCTTTAAATCCACGCTGCTAATGAAGACGGTTGACTCAATTCGACTTAAGATGCCTTTGATATTCTGAAGGGGGTATGCGTCTTTCACTGTCGCTTTGTTCAGTTTCCTAGCGTCAATGCACAGGCGATTCTTCTCAGCTTTTCGCACCAGCGTGACCGTGTTGCTACAGGCACTCTCGCTCTCCTCAATCACGCCTAGCTCTAGCACATTGTCCAGCTCTTTGTAGATGAGCGACTGAGCTGCTTTGGAAACCGGATAATGCCTTTCCTTTACGAGAACAGCGCCGCTCACCAACTCAATCCGGGGTTCCCAACGCAATCGGGTCTATGTCCCGGAACCTACGCAGTGCTCAACACACTGCCCAAGGATTGCGACTTCCGGCAAAAGGGAAGACAAGTATGTACACTCCATCTTTATTTTCTTTCTATCCTATATTTTTTCACTATCTGAGCAAGCAACACCGGCCTGCTTGCTCAGTCTCCTCCTACTCCGCGCCGGTGATGTTGAGACTAACCCACGGCCTAGAGTGTTTCCATGCGCTGTTTGCGATGTAAGGATCACCAGAGGGGTATGTTCTGTACTATGCTACTCGTGTGATAAATGGTGCCACCTCAAATGCTCCGGTCTTAACAACTGGGGCGAACACACAGCAACGTACAGGTGCCCCAAATGTACCAGCCAGCCAAGTACATCCCCCACCAATGTACTAGATGTAGTCAGTAGAATCACAACCCCCACAAACCTCACGATTCCCATAAGAAGCAACAACAACAGCAATCAGAGTCACACAACAACAAACCCTACCAGACCTACCAGAGACACAGATGCAGAAGCCAACAACAACAAGGACTTCACCATCCTGCAGTGGAACTGCAACGGCCTATCAAGGAAGATAGTTGAGGTGACCAACTATATGGCACGCAAGAAGATAACGATAGCGGTACTGCAAGAAACAAAGCTAACCAACAGAAGTCCACTTATCTCTTCATCCAACTACACCCTGCTACGAGCAGATAGAGACCGTAATAAAGGCGGAGGCCTCGCCTTTATAGTTCATAATTCGGTCGCTTATCGTCCAAAGCACCTCACCGACCAAGATGAGCATCTGGAAGTTCAGGGCATCTCAATCAAAACAGGCAATGACGAAATAGACATTTTAAATGTCTACATACCACCCGTCTCTCTCTAGACCCGACTCTAGAGGAGAAATGTTCGAGGAGCAGATCGACAGTTCCAACTTCTGTCCGATCAATGAAGATCACCCGACTCGCATCACCCCCACTTGCAGAAGCTCACCAGATCTTACGCTCGTAAGCCTAGCTCTTCTAATGAACACGACCTATCACGCGGACATAGCGCTGAATTCGCACCACATCCCTATCACAATCAAAGTCACCAAGAGTGCCGATTTCATCACATCTGAAAGACACACTGTCGGGTCCAGCAGCTGAAACTACCTAATCGATTCTTCTAAATTAGCCCATGGTGCAACTTAACGTAAATGAAATGCATTGTTTTCTTTTAATATTGCCCATGGTTTTGCTTATCACAAACACACACACCTATTGTAAATCTGGTATGCTCAGCCTTGTGTTGATTGCATTCTCTTGCTCTGTAATAATTGCCTTTAAGCAGCGCGTAGCTGCACGTGCTCTCTTCACTCTCTTTATCGCTCTCTCGGTGCATTTGGGCAGCCGCATTTTGGTTATCTGTTTGGTTTGCCTGCCCACGCACTCACTCTTTCGCAATCTCAGCATCGAAGCGGATCTTTGCTCCAAGCTCAACTCGCAAATAAAAACCCAAAATCGAAACAGAACCGTCTAATTTATTTAAATTAATCGCAACTAAAACTAACAAAAAAGCTTGTTAGTCAAACATTGGTGACCCCGACGTGATATGTGCACTAAACAATTATAAAATTATTAACAAATTGTGAACAATTCGTGTGCGCAAACTCACAAGCATTAATTGCCGGCAAAGCCGTTTGCCCTTTTTTGCATTTTCGTCTCGTTGGCTGGTGTGCGTGTGCTTGAGTGGTTGATCAATTCGTTTATGGCAATAAATAAAATATTAACAATAAATAAAATAATCGAGTGACTTGTGCGTTAATCTGTCGGTCTGTACATACATACATAAGTACCGCAAAACCTCGCGCCCGCTCAAACGCACACACACACACATACATACACACGTACATAAGCATACATAGATCCCGTTGCCTTCCGTTCCGTTATTTGCCGTTTGTCTTGCGTTGTGGTTCTCGCTGAAAATTTATTTCGCTGTTGCTATGACGAACACAACGGAACATTCAACATCGAATCAACCCGCGGACAGGGTGCCGTTTTTAAAACGCAAGGCAACCTCTGTGTATGGACAATTGCAAAAGGTACAAAGTTCGCTAACCGCAGATTCGCTTGAGTCTTGTGACGAGACTCTGCTCACCACGCGTTTAGAGCAAATCGAAGAGCTGAAAGTGTCATTTCATCAGACCCACAATAGTCTCGAAGAGCTTGACTTTGACGAAATTGGTAGTGATCTCCGCGAGAACTTCGATGAGTTGTTCGTTACACTCAAGTCGTCGGTTCGGTGTAATATTGCCAAACGTGGCTCGCAGATGCCGCCAAGTTCTACCTTTCGTGAAGGTTTTACTGCACCTCCTTCAACAAGGTCTCCTTCAACTAGGACTTCAACTAGGCCCCCTTCAACTAGGCCGAAACCAGTTACTGCATTGCCTCCTGTCAAATTGCCAACATTTAGTGGAGGGTACACGAACTGGTCTGACTTTTATTCTATGTTCACGACGATCATAGATAATCATCCTGATCTCACTGATGTGGAAAAGTTGCAGCATCTGCGTTCGTGTCTCAAGGATTCTGCACTGGATACAATTCGCTCATTGGAGATTTCGAACGATAATTATGAGATTGCTTTAGAACTCTTAGAAAATAGATTTGATAACCGACGTTTAGTTTTTCAGGCACACATCATGAAGATCTTGGGGCTGAGGGCAGTGGTGAATGGGTCAGTGGCTATGCTTCGGGAGCTATCGGACAAGTTCAACGCACACATCCGCGCCTTGAAAAGCTTGGGAAACACACAGCAGATCGCCGGATGCATCATTGTGCAGGTGCTTCTACAAAACATGGACCCTGTATCTCAAGCCAAGTGGGAGGAAAAGCTGGATGAACCAGCATTTGTGAATCTAATTCCATCATGGGATTCAATAGCCTCTTTTCTGGAGCAGCGGTGCAGAACTTTGGAAACTGTGGATTTCGCTATGGCAAGCTATACGCCGAGCGCTCGGGTGGGCAAGAATAAAAAACCTAACACTAGTAGATTATCTTTGGTTGCCACTAATACAGCCTCCTCGGGCTGCGTTTTTTGTGATAACGCTAGCCATGGCATTTATAATTGCTCGAGATTTGGAAACTTGTCATCTGCCCTTCGTCTGGCAGAAGCTAAGAAACTTGGCCTCTGCTTAAATTGTTTAAAAAGAGGTCATCGGGTGCGCCAATGCAGTTCAACCAATTGTCGTATTTGCGGATCTAAGCATCATACACTCCTCCATCTTGGCAATGCTGTTTTCACTGCTCCACAGGGTGTCTCATCTTCGCTGCAGCCAATCAACACCCTTTCGTCAAACCATAGCACTGCACCCCCTGTATCTTTCTCTGCCCCAACCACTTTAGTAGCCCAAGATCTCAACCTTGATGTCGTGCTCTTGGCTACTGCCATAATTTTGGTAACAAATCGTTCCGGTTCATATGTTCCATGCCGTACATTGCTTGATTCAGGTTCACAGTTGCATCTTATAACGTCCCGATTTGCAAGTCAGCTGCAGCTTAAGAAAACGAAGTCAATAGCTACTATTTCTGGCATCGGCGATTCCAGTTTTGCAACCGATGGATACGCTGTTAGTGTCAGCCTGCAATCTCAAGCATCGGATTACTCTACAAATATTACGGCTCTGGTAGCTACCACTATAACCGATAAGCAACCCAGCTTTAATGTCAACATTGCTGATTGGAATATACCTTCCAACATTAAGCTAGCCGATCCTGCGTTTTACAAACCACAGCGCGTGGACTTGCTAATTGGAGCTAGCCTTTTTTATGAGCTGCTCTGCCTGGGTCAAATTAGGCTGTTGCCAGGATTGCCACTTATTCAAAAGACTCGGTTAGGTTGGGTTGTCTCTGGTGGTGGACGCACGAATTGCACTTCTCTTATGGCAACCAATCAATCTTCAGAGCCCAAATTAGCCGTGAGTTTGGATTCTCGACTGGATGAACTTCTTCATAGATTTTGGGAAGTTGAAAGTTGCTCCGAACCAATTGTAAAGGAGTCTAAGGAGGATCTTGAGTGTGAGGCACACTTCGTAAAGCACTTCAGGCGATTGTGTACTGGCGAGTATTCTGTTCGGCTGCCAGTCAAGCTCAATTTGGATCTTCTCGGAGAATCGTACCCACAGGCACTTCGTAGGTTCTTGTCCCTAGAGAGAAAGTTGGAGCGTCATTCATCTCTCAAGGATCAATATTCATCCTTTATACGGGAATATTTACAATTGAACCACATGTCACCTGTCCCTGCTGAATCTCTGAATATGTGCAGATACTTTCTTCCGCACCACTGCGTCATAAAGGAAGATAGTTCTTCGACCAGACTTCGGGTCGTGTTTGATGGCTCAGCATCAACTTCATCTGGTTACTCCTTAAATGAGGTGTTGATGGCAGGACCGGTAATTCAACCTAAATTGTTCCTGATACTGATTCGGTTTCGCTCTTGTCTGGTTGCAATCACTGGAGATATCTGCAAAATGTATCGTTGTATTAGAGTTCCGCCTCCAGATAGCTTCTTGCAGTGCATTCTATGGAGGGATTCGCCTGAAGAGGATGTAAAAGTGTACAAGCTTGACACTGTGACCTATGGGACTAAGCCGGCATCATTTTTATCGGTTCGCGCTATGCACCAATTGGCCATCGACGAGCAAACTGCATTCCCCGTTGGATCAAAGGTGCTTCGGAGGGATTTTTATGTCGATGATATGATTTCTGGAGGCGATTCCGTAGAGGAGGCGATCGACATCATGCACCAGACAGCTGGAATTCTGGCTAAAGGTCAATTCAAGCTTCGGAAATGGTGTTCCAATCGGCCAGCCGTTCTAGAAGGAGTTGCTGATGAAGACAAAGAGTCGTACCTAAAGTTTGATGATGGTAGCAATTTTACTAAGACACTCGGTCTGGCTTGGGATCCTTCTTCTGATCAGCTTTTGTTCGCTTTTTCCGTTTTGCATCCCACTGAAAAGCCCTGCAGGCGATCAGTTTTGTCAACTATCGCTCGTTTTTACGATCCACTTGGTCTTGTTGGACCAGTTATAACAAAGGCTAAAATATTCCTTCAGCAGCTTTGCAAGGAAAAATTGTCGTGGGACGAAAGCCTTCCATCGGCAATGCATTCAGCTTGGCTTGAATTGTGCAGCAGCTTTGGTCATGTACGTCGCTCCGAGTTTCCCCGTTTAGCATTGATTCCAAACTCTGACTTGGAAATACATGGATTCTGCGATGCCAGCCTTGAGGCTTATGGTGCCTGCGTGTATGTGGTATCTAAAGGAGAGCAAACCAGTAGCCACCTTCTTTGCTCTAAGTCCCGAGTAGCGCCTTTGAAGTCAATCACTGTGCCTAAGCTGGAGTTATGTGGAGCAGAGCTGCTGGCGAAGCTGATGGACGAAATAGCTCGGATGGATGTCTTTAAGGGCCAGTATTATTGCTGGTGCGATTCTGCTGTATCATGGATTCGAGAGGAGCCGGTGTATTTTTGCCAATCGAGTATCCACGGTTCAGGATCTTACTGGTACAATGGAATGGCGTTACGTCCCAACGGCCTTAAACCCTGCTGATATACTCTCTAGAGGTGCGCTTCCAGGAGAATTGAATCAATCTTCGCTCTGGGCCAACGGCCCAGATTTTCTGTGTGGCAGTAAAATCGATTGGCCTTCCTCTGTTCTTCAGGAAAAGCCTACTCTTGAGCTGCGAAAAAGCGTACTTATCATCAAATCACCCTATGTAGACATCACTCAGAGTCCAAATATGCAAATTCCTTTGCCTCCTTACAGCGCGTGTTTGGATACGTCTACAAATTTTGCAATCGAATGCGGCATCCTGGACTGAATGCTTCAGATGTTCATCATGGCACCCAACTTTTATTACGTCTTGTTCAGAGAACTCATCTTTGGGAGGACATTAAATCATTGCAGACAAAAGGAATGGTGGCCTCGTCGAGTACCCTCTCTTCTCTTACTCCGTTTGTGGATCAGTTTGGGCTTCTCCGGGTCGATGGTCGTTTAAAAAACTCATCGCTGAGCTTTGATAGCCGTCATCCTATCATTCTTCCCAAAAACCAACCCGTCACACTCGCTATCATCAAGCACTTTCATGAGCGGAACCTTCACACTGGACCCCGAGCACTTTTGGGATTAATTCGATCTCTATACTGGCCTATTGGGGGGAGAAAAACCGTAAACAAGGCTGTAAACAGATGCGTGCGATGTTTTAGAGCGAAGCCTCGGCTTGTAGAGCACATAATGGCAGACCTTCCAAAGGAGCGGCTTGATGGATCCCATGCGTTTGATGTAACTGGTGTGGATTACTGCGGACCATTCTTCTACAAACCTGAAGTTCGCAGCAAAGGTCCTGTCAAATGCTACGTCTCTGTATTTATTTGCTTCGCCACCAAGCTAGTCACTTGGAGCTAGTCAAAGACCTTTCTACACAGGCTTTTCTTCACGCTCTTAAACGCTTCATTTGCACTAGACGCAAGCCGAGTCAAATCTGGTCAGACAACGCCACAAACTTTGTTGGCGCGAGGAATGAGTTGCTGGATCTGAGGCGATTGGTTCTGAGCGATGCTCATCAGAAGTCAGTGCTCGAGTTTTGTTTGGCAGACATGATCGATTGGCGATTCATCCCTCCCCGTTCCCCTCATTTCGGAGGGCTTTGGGAAGCGACAGTTAAAACTGCCAAGCATCACTTCTACCGAGCTGTGGGCCCTTCCATACTCAATTTTGAAGAGCTACGAACCCTTGTATGCCACATCGCGGCCGTCATTAATTCCAGACCTTTAGTCTCAATTTCAGAAAATCCTGCTGATCTTGACGTGCTGACGCCCGAGCATTTTTTGAATGGTGGTCCGCCTGCGTCCTTTGTCGAGCCTGATGTAACCCAGTTAAATTTCAACCGTTTGGATGGCTGGCAGCGTGTTGCCTACTTGCAACAAATATTTTGGTCTCGTTGGCGAGAGGAGTACCTGACTCTCCTGCAGCAGCGCTCCAAGTGGCGCACTCCAAAACCTGGCTTGGCAGTCAACGATGTGGCTCTTGTCAAAGATGAGAATCTTCCACCATTAAAATGGCCTTTAGCACGAGTGGTCGAGCTGATTGCTGGAAGAGATGGTGTATCCCGAGTGGCTGTGCTAAAAACTGCAACTGGAGTCACTAAGCGAGCCGTCAACAAGCTGTGCCTGCTGCCCCTTAAAGAAGATGTTGAAAGCCGTACTTCCAACGGGGGGAGTATGTCGGGTCCAGCAGCTGAAACTACCTAATCGATTCTTCTAAATTAGCCCATGGTGCAACTTAACGTAAATGAAATGCATTGTTTTCTTTTAATATTGCCCACGGTTTTGCTTATCACAAACACACACACCTATTGTAAATCTGTATGCTCAGCCATGTGTTGATCGCATTCTCTCGCTCTGTAATAATTGCCTTTAAGCAGCGCGTAGCTGCACGTGCCCTCTTCACTCTCTTTATCGCTCTCTCTCTGTGCATTTGGGCAGCCGCATTTTGGTTATCTGTTTGGTTTGCCTGCCCACGCACTCACTCTTTCGCAATCTTAGCATCGAAGCGGATCTTTGCTCCAAGCTCAACTCGCAAATAAAAACCCAAAATCGAAACAAAACCGTCTAATTTATTTAAATTAATCGCAACTAAAACTAACAAAAAAGCTTGTTAGTCAAACACACACCTTTGTGGACTTTGGCAAGACTGATTGGGAAAAGTTCGAATTCAAAACTGAGTCCGAATTTGCCGACCTGCCCTCACCTAACACTGCAAACGTAGGAGAGAAAAACTTCAGGAGAGTCCTCACTAAGATAGGGAAGTAATGCATCCCGGCAGGGCGAATACGAAAACTGAGGCCTGGTTTTCCCCCAGAAGCCGCCAGACTCGCTGACACCCGAGACGTACTTAGGAAAGAGGACCCCTCTAACCCACGTATTGCTGTGCTCGGAACAGAGATAGACCAACTCGTCAATAAGTTCCGCAAGGAGAAGTGGTTGCAACAGCTCGAGGAGATGGACATGGGATCCAAGAGACTTTGGAGCACCACAAAGCACCTCACCAACCCACAGAGGAGCGATCAAGCTATTGTGTCCTTTGGAGACTCCACCCCACCAAATTCAACCAAATGTGCGACCGCTTTCAACAGGCAGTTCGTGACCCACCCTCCAAAGCCCGATAGAGGGAAAAGGGCTGTGCAAAGAGCATTCCGCAAACTACCCACGTCTGAAGAAGAGCCGCCCACCTTCGAACCCGCAGAAGTTATGGCAGCCATCAAGAATGCCAAGCCATCGAAGGCCATAGGGCCGGACGGTATTGCCACTATAATGCTAAAACACCTAGGACCTAAAGGCTTGGAATACCTCACACTCACCTTTAATCTCTGTATGAGGTCGCTGGACATCCCGAATATATGGAGAACTGGTAGAATAGTCCCCATATTAAAACCTGGCAAACCAGCGGATCAAGGATCTTCATATAGGCCGATCACACTACTGTCTCCAGTTGTGAAAATCCTTGAAGCTCTCCTTCTTCCTACCCTGAAAGAACACCTAACCCCTGCCGAACACCAACATGGATTCAGGGCAGGCCACAGCACCACAACAGCACTGTGTGAGTTAGCTACCACCATCACAGCTGGACTCAACAGCAAACGTCCCCATGCAAGGACAATAGTGGTGGCGCTGGACCTTTCAAAAGCATTTGATATTGTGAACCACACCACGCTCCTCCAAGACATAATGCATAGTTCACGAAACTCTCTTTGTCAGCAAATAAATCATCGGCCACCCTACTTACAACGTGGACAAAAGAAGTCAAACAGATACTGGATATACACATTGATGGACACTGTATCTCGACCCTCACTAACCCGAGAATCCTGGGGGTCACATTTGACTCGCTGTATGTCTTCTCTAAGCATGCAGAAAGTATTACAAAGAAGGCCAGAAGCAGGAACAAGGCATTAAAGGCAATAGCAGGAAGTGGATGGGGGAAAGAAAAGGTGTTCATAACTGAACATGTGTTCATAACTAAACATGTGACCCTCGCACTCAACATCAGAAGACGTTACAAAAGTATGATCGCATGAAAGGGGACCACAGCCGAGGTAACACCAGATGGTCACGGCCGTTCCCACGCCTACAAGCACATGTGTGCAAGAGGGGAAATACATTACAAGAAAGGATAAATATAAACAAATATTGTACTTAGTAAGCAAAAGCAACACCACACTATATTTAAATAGACAAGTAAGATAATCAAGAAAGAGATGTAATTTAATCTAACAACTGAGTATATAAGACACAAATGTATCACATGTATTAGATAAGGACAAGTAGACTTAGAATTACTGTTGTCTCATGTATTAGGTACATAAGCATAAACTATAAAAACCCACAGCCGAACCTTAATAAAAATCAGTTCCTAACAAGTAACGCGATTGTGTAATCTAGTTAGGGATTCGGCGAATGTGCGGATACTTCGACTGAGTGACTGAGCTGTACGAGCGGCTCTTTAACTTAGAAGAATAAGTTGCACAAAAGGAGACGATCACCACCACATATAAAGCTATCGGACGATCACTTATCAACTATGCATCACCCATCTGGTCAGCGTCATTAAGCGACACGCAGTGGAGAAAACTGCAAACCGTACAAAACGCAGCATTCCGAGTGGCTACTGGATGCCACATGATGACGCACATAGACCACCTGCATCGGGAAACAGAGATCCCCCCAGTTAAACAACACAACACCCTTCTCACGCAGCAATTCCTGATAAATTGCCAAAATCCAAACCACCCCAACCACAACAGGACCAGAGGCCCCATGAGCATACGCGATAGACCCGTTCGATTCGATCTAAGGACAGTCAAGCCCGACGTCGAGCGTTTTCTCCCCAATTACCCACCAAATGAGGACGTGCATGGTCGAGAGCACAGTAGCAGCACTACAACAAAATGTAGTACTCGGAGGCAGGCCGCCACCTATCGATCTCAGCGAGAAAACACTGCCCAGGACGACAAGATCAACGCTGGCTCAACTACGATCAGGGAAGAGCAGATGGTTGAACAGCTACCTAGCGCGAATAAACCCAGAAGTCACCGACACATGCCCTAAATGCAATAATAGCCCACACGACACACTACATCTGTTTAATTGCCAAATGAACCCTACCACACTCACACCCATTACACTCTGGACCCATCCAATCGAGGCTGCTACTTTCCTCGAACTGGACCTGGGTCTCTAACTCAACATCCACTTTCCTTTCTAACTTATTCTTTCTCTCTTTTCATACTACGTACAAAAAGTCAACCCTGCCGTTACAACAACAACAACCTAGCTGTCATCCTTTTAAAATGTGGGGTAAATCTGTATCTAATATTTTCCGTCCTGTTCTTCTGTCCATCCAATCTTTAAACTATCCACATGAAACAAAGCCCAAGGCCTGATATTCGCACGCGAATCTCAATAAAATTGTCTATAAAAAGCGAGCAAGTAGTACAGTGGTACTCTCTTAGATCGAACCCATCCCTTTGCCGACGAATACGTAGCCGGAACCAGCGCGTGCTCCGATAAGCTGCCTCAACATCGGCTCGTACACCGAAATATATTCACACGTTATATGTTACAGGAGATGATTCCTTCTGGCTGTTACATACTTTTGCAGAAACTTAATTTACTCTGTATACCTTTGGTAGAGAGTATAATTACCCTCCCTACAGGTATAGCAACAATGCTCGACTTTGGGTGCCTTGACTGCGCAACACAGTTCACGGAGCTCTCAGAACTGTACGTTTCCGTACTCATGAGTTAATTGGCCACTGTTTAAGGCCACTGTTTAAGCCACTTAATGTACCAGAATTACAACCTCGAGTTTTGGAATTTCTGCCGGTCAATTTTTCATTCTGTCGCAGTGTGGACTGGTTCGATTCAAAAGTTTTGGATAACATTTTTGCTGGATGGAAAATGCCTGATGTTCTCGCAGCATGTAAGCGAGAGCCAACAGTCCTATTACCGTAGAGACAACTGCTGCAACATCTATGCAATTAAAGTTGGGAATAAAATCGACTTAGACACTATTATATTTGCAGCTTATACATAACTCTAGAGTAAACCTTGAATATTATTATTGACCTGCTCAATCTACCGAATGATGCATCAATAGATCTGTCCCGCTTTGTCCTTATTCAAGATTTCAGTTAGGTATGGGATCCAGAAATGATATCCAGAAAATAATACCGTCAGCTTAACTTCAGTGTATCTTAGAAATTCCAAAAGCGATAATGCATTTAATTCGCTTAAAAAACTTTTTCCTCTGATAGAACGGTCTTTCTCAATTTCTTCAGACAAAGAGTTTGGGGTGCTCATAAGAATTAAATAATTTATTTTGTCTTTGTATCCGATCATGGTTTTACAGGATGTATATATGCATTCTGTCGATATGTTTGAGAGCGTTTACATTAAATTTTTAACTGGCTGAAAGTTTATATTAACATTTGAACCTGTTCAAACTTGTCCGAAAGCAGGTGCTTTATTGGGAACATTCCCAGACATTAAATTTCAAGTTCATAGCGTAAATAGATTCTGAGATAAGTTTAATATCTAATACTCACAATGTAAGCCTAAATAATAAATTACCAAATCACAGACTAAATAATTTCTGAGATGTGGACTTGAAGCACATTTGAACTCGTTCAGTCTGCTGGTTTGGCTATCTTCACATTACCAACTCACACATCAAGTTTCCCGTTCACAGCTTAAATAATTCCTGAGATATGGCTCAGAACCACTTTTGAACCAGTTCGAGACCGTTTTTCAGCCAAAAAAATATCTCCAGCCTACAGACAAAATTTAAAGTTAGTACCTTTAATAACTTCTGAGATATGGCTCTAAGCCACTCGGTCCCAAGCTTAAAACCGGTTTGGTACCGGTACCGATCCAGTAAAATATCCTACTCCATATTACCAACAAAAAGACAGACGGACATGGCTATATCAACTCAGCTCGTCATGCTGATCAAGAATATATATACTTTATGTGGTCGTAGATGCTTCTTTCTATGCGTTACAAACATCTGGACAATTTTAATATACCCTCTACAAGGGTATAAAAATACTTTAGTTGAAGATTACATTGTTGTAATATTTTTTAGCAGGAAAACCTTTGTACCAAATTGTGGATTTAAACTTTGTGGGCTTTTGCAAGTGTATTGAAACTTCGGCTTAGAAAAAGTTAGCTTTGCTCTCTTGTTTAATTTAAATAATAAGAGGGCGTTTCGGATAACGACGCGATTCTACAGACGGACAGACTGACAAGGCTTAAAGGAATTGACAAATAAGGGCCGATTTCTCTTCTTTCAGATTGCTGCTATATGTCAGATAAGCTCACAATTAACTCTGCTATTTGTAAGTTTATGTTACAATTAGCTATATGTAGAAGATGAGAAATCGGCCCTAGGACTTGGCTGATCCAGGCTATATAATATATATTTTCGTTACGAACATTATACCAATATCAATTCGTTTTTGGGACAGAGTCAGCTAAAAGTCGAGTGTGGGAAAATTAATCTAAAATTTTTTCAAAAACTAAGTTGCCCTTGTTTAGGCAGCTATTTGGTGTCATACATATTATATCTCATTCGTTATAAAAGCAAAGTTAAAGAAAATTTCAGTTTACAAAATCTTATTGTTTTTTTTTATATAAATTTTATAATGGCTAGTAAATATGAGCGGATTACTGTTCGAGGGGCCGCAAAGAGTCGAGATAGTAAATCACTAAAGGAAGGCGAACTGATTGGAGATCCCCACAAAGAAGAATGTCAACCAATAGCACTGGAACCCTTACAGAGAAGGAAGACTGCAAAGAGTCGAGATCCATTAACGCGGCGTGAGCTGCTAAAATCACCTGAAACCTTGAAATTGTCTAATTATCAGGATTTTACTGCTGTAAAAAACTGTCGACAATATGATATTAAGGCAAGAGAAACTGTACGAATGGAACAGGGCTCTGATAAATACCCGCATAGTCGTTCCAGGTCTGAACAGCGGCTAGATCCTAAAACGCTTCAAGGCCCTGCAACGCGAGCAAAGTCTGAACAGCTTCAATGTTTGGAGCAGGAGTACGAGGGTCACGGTACACGGAGTCAGACCCCTTTGGAACTTCAAAAGACACAGGACAGAAAAGACTTTGAAATGAGACAAGAAATTGCGCTGCAGAAACTAATTGAAAGGCGGCGATCACCGAAAACCCGTCAAAAGTTCACGCAAGAGACGCAAAAGCACAAGGATCGTCAGAAGTCAAACAATCGCCTAGATTTTAAGGAGCGTCAAAAATCTTTGCAGCAAAAATTAGTTAAAAGACGGCGAACGACTCAGGAGAGTCAAAAATTTGATGATCCTCAAAAGGCTGCCCACCAAAATGTATATGAAAAGCGGCGAGCGCCTCAGGAGCGACAAAGGAGTCGAGAGCGCCACAGATCACTGGATTCTCAACAGTTTGAGGAGCGTCTAAACGGAAGGCGTGTAAGGTGTCGAGAAAGTCAGAAGTCACAGGAAAGGCAGGATTTTGAGGAGGTTCCAAAATCTTACCCGAAAAAAATAGTTCAAAAATTGCCAACCCCCCAGGAAAGTCGAAAGGGTCGAGAGCCTAAAAAGTCGCAGGTTAGTCCAGATTTTGAGGATCGCTACCAAATAATATTTGAAAGCCGGCGGCCACCTCAAGAGAGTGAAAATGAATCGGATGAAAGACCGAGAAAACTTAAGCAGCGTCGAGATCATAAGAAGTACAAATCTGAAAATCGGTGGGACTTCGACACATCACAAAAGCTTCAAAATTGTGGAGAGTCCAAACAAAGACGACAACGGAAAAAGCTATTGGAGACTGAAAACATACAAGGGTCAGTTTTAAGACTGCAGAACGAGAAACTAGAACTGTCAGAGCCAGAGATTTTAGAATCATCGAGCTCGGAATCAACGCAGTCCCATCTATTGTCGCCAGATAAGGTGCGACAAGTACGCACAGTTGCGGGTGAAGACTACTATTCACTAAGTTCCATGGTCCCCAAGTCTGATTCGGAGAAGAAAATTACAGATCCCGGAGCCGGAGATGCGCCCAGCCTCTATGAAATACCTCTGGACGTAGCCCCAACCATTTCATCCAAGCAGCGGACCGAACCCGCCCACAGCACCACTAACAATTCTTCCTCAAACCTACCGTCCCCATTGGATAGGCCAGTTTCTGCCTCTTTCTCCAAGCAGTTGCTTCGCCTCAAGGAGCAGCTGGCTGTTGCTCAAAACCATGATCGGTTTTTCCATCGCTGCCGTAAGCGTGGTGGTCCCATACCCAGTCTGGGTAATCGTGTAGGAAAAGAAATTTTAGCCTTCCTGGCCGAATTGGAAAGACAAATGCAGCGTGCCGAAGCTGAACCACTTACATGGAGGGAACTGTTTGGCTCGGAAGCACGTTTCCGCTTCCGCCAACATGTGAACATGTGTGTGGATGACGCTTTCGATAAGCTACGTCACGTGGACGTACGACCCCATATCCGCACTGCAGCTCGGCTTTGTTTCAAGCAGCTGCAGGGATTTTTCCATGAAGATGTTCCTGTTGCTCCACGCACTTATGGCAACAATGACGAGCTGTCGCCTATTTTGCTCGGCCCCAGCTTGGACGAGCCTCTGGTGATGTTGGCCGATCGAATTTACTATGCCTTTTGCTGGCTATTTGAGGAAGAGGCTAAGCCCCAAATGGAAGAGCCAAAACCAATTGAACCACCTCTATTGGACGATTCCGAGCATCTGCCGTCATATCCACCATTTCCGAATTTTGGTGAACCCCAGTTCATGATCAGACATGACCCAGAGCAAAGACGAGAAATCCGCCCAGCGTCCTGATGGTAGTCGTAACCGAATTCCCACCCCAAAAATTTTAAATAGTTTGGATAACTTTAAATAAAGTTTAGATCTCATTTAACTCACCTTGAATCCGGATGTGCTTGCCGCTGAATTTAGTTCTATATTAATATTATTGGTCTCCATTATTAAGCCCAATCTCGGAAGATTGCACACTTGTGGCATCTTCATGGTGGGTGTGGGTACCTTAAGTACCGCTACAGTACAATCAATGCTCGAGGCAGTCGCCGTTGCCGTGGCGGGCAAAGTTTCTGGCATTTTGAACTGGCGGGTGGGCTCGGAGATGTCTACTGTTCCTTTTTCTGGTGAGAATTTAGGTAGCGCTGGAAAACAGAAGATTGAATGTAGGCAAAATCGGTTAATATTGAACATAATGATTTTCTTTAAATGCCCAAATAATTTCTTTAAGACTTGGTCTTGGGATTGCTGTTGCTGGTTAAAGTTAAAGGGAGTCACCACAATTATTATACCCGATTCTCGCCTCTAACGGACAAGCGGTTAGTACCCCGCCCACAGTGTTGACCACCTAGAAAATTGATTAAATTTAAAACCTCACAATAGACTTTTCTAAGATTTTAGACAAGAGGAAATACTGACCAATAAAATGTGTCCTTAAGAGATGGTAACATGCACGAAAAAACAGCGACAGTGGAAACCACATTTGACAGCACCCATTATCGAGGGCATATGGGCGATAAGCTTGAGATAAAAATAGAACGAACAGCGTTTTTATACCCGTTACTCGTAGAGTAAAAGGGTATATAAAAGTCGTGCAAATGTATGTAACAGGCAGAAGGAATCATTTCCGACTATATAAAGTATATATAGTCTTGATCAGCATCAACAGCCGAGTCGATATAGCCATGTCCGTCTGTCCGTCCGTCCGTCTGTCTGTATGAACACCTAGATCTCAGAGGCTAGAAGAGCTAGAGCAACCAATTTTGAAATGTAGACTTCTATTGTCTGCACGCAGATCAAGTTTATTTCAAATTTTTTCCACGCCCACCCCCGCCCCCACAATAAAAAATGTTGAATAACTCCCACAATTTTTGAGATATCGATCTCAAATTTAAAACTAACATATTACCCCAACCACAACAGCACCAAAGGCCCCAAAGGTCCTCTTTAAACGCCTTCTCGGCTTCCTTACACTCATCCCGCAAATGTTCCAATGATTAGGAAGCCAAGGGATACACTAGGTGTTTCTGCGGATCAAGGAGGTTCCGTTTGATGGTTTTTATTATCCAGATTTCCGGTACGGCGGTGGCAATTCCAGCTCTCATTCGACGCATGGCATGGAAATAGTCATCTATGGACTCTCCGGGTCGTTATTTTCGTTCGGCCAAAGCTTGCATCTTCTTGTAATCGCATCGAGAGTCATTGTACTGCCTCATTAAGACCAGCCGCAAAACGTTTCACGAACTCAGTCGTTTGTTCGCACCAATAACCAGTACCACTCCTGTGCTTCTCCACCTACTAACCGATGGAAGTCGCGCATCAGTTCGTACCAGGACACTATATAGTGTTCCCGCAAATGTTGCACCAGGAAGATAAACTCGTCCACCGTCATGCTGTCTGGATGCCCAGTGAACATAATTTCCCACTTGTCCACCGGCAAAGCTCGGTTGAAATGTTCATTCCGTGGCTGGCTTAGAGGCTTCCATGGTTGTTGGATACCAATCCGCTGCACATGCGGCTAACTCGCAGGATCGGAAGCACTTGGGGACGGATTTTGTTGAAGTTCCTGTATACGCGCCGTCGGTGGTGAAATGTCTTGCCATTGAGGTGGAGGTTGCGCCAGTGGAGCCTGGAAGTATTGCATTTAGCTTCGCACACGGGAACTAATGGCCGTAAACATGACATCTGACCTTCCATGCGTCTCGATTCCTTGCATTTGGGGCGCAGTGGGAGGCATGTGCCCCGTTGTAGCCTGTGCTGCGAGCATATCAAAAGGTTGCCTGCCAGGCACCTGGATCCCCGATACTGGCATATCAGTTGAGGATGAGAAAGTTGCGGCTGACACGGCAAATACCGGTGCGTTGGCTGCTGCTCGCGAGTTGGCTACCTCAAGTCGCCTGCCTGAACACCTCGTCGAACCCAACCTGAAGACAGTGGTTTATCTTAACGTCGATCAGATTTTGCATATCCGCCATCAACTGACCCTGTGATCGAGCTATCATATCACCTATCTCATGGCGTTGGACTATCGACCCAGAATTTGTTCCCTCGCGACTATACTGTTCCTCAATGGTCTCTAGCAGTCGTATACTTGACGTTGTCCGAAGGGTAGAAGACCCATTCCCCATCGGATGTTTCGGAACTGCCCCCTGACTTGCTCCTGATTGATGAATTGCCCTTAGAGTCTGATCTGGTGGACCCAAGAACATCGGATTATTAGCCGTGTAGTTGGGCGGAGAACGAGATGTATCTAGGGACAGTGGCAATCTCAGCTGATGGTCTTTGGGGAAGGCCGCTTGCTTATTTTTATGTTCCATCCTGATTATAACCTTTGTTCTGCTTTAGTTTATTTAATTATTTAATTTTTTGTTCTTTTACATTCAACTCGATAGATTCCAATTCAAACTGTATTTATGACATTCATTAATATAAGGAGAGAGGAGAGACTTGCATCCTGGACTGAACATATATGGCCTCTGATTGTTCTACTATCTGGCGTCTATCCCATGGGTAAGTTGTGCACCTTAAATTACCCTTTATATTGAGTTGGGTCGGCTGCTCAGGTCATACAAATTAAGATGACCGGCAGTCAAATCAACTCTTCCTGCCTTTGCTTGATGATTTCAATCTCTTCGCCTTAGGTTGACGAGTGCACTTTGGTGCTACATCTGAATACTCAGCGCATCAGTGGCCACCAATTTACGTACCGAATACCATCACAATCGATGTCATTATCAATCAATGGTCATCCGCTCGTTGCTCACGCACAGCCCCCTAGAAGAAATCAAATCAGCACAAACAAAAAAAACTACTTGAATACATTAAGCTGGACCATAGTCGAAAATAACCACGTGACGTAAACTTATGACTATTCATATTCCCTATTCATCTATCCCTACCAATTCTTTAGCGTGTCTTAATAGGTTCTGACTATACGCTGCATATGCCGCGCAAAGTGCCACCTACCAAACCTTTTATCTTTCCGTTCTCTAAACATGACACAATTCCTTAGTGCTCCAAGTGCTCCAAGAATGCTGTCGTTTTGAAGCAGCGATGATTATATTTCCCTAATCTGTTCTAATTTCTTTCCTATTTTGTTTGAACAATGTCCCTCAATCAGAGGTCAATTTCGGTTAGAAAACAGATCCCTTACGACTTGGTAGTGCATAAGGACGACGTCCAACCATTTCCGCTCCGTCTAAAATACGTTCATCCTCGTGATCTTAAGCAATATTTGAATGTCTCCAAGGTCAGTCTTTCTAAAATGCTCAATCCGCCCACAGAGCAGCCAAGGATACTTAACGAGAGAGTTGCTTGAGTTGCTGATTTATATTTTTGAAAACTTGGCCGCTATTATTGTTATGACCCAAATTGCTTTGGGCCCTGCGGTGCGCATTAGTGGAGAGCGCCGGCTAACTCAGCACTCAGGGAGAGGTACTCCAACCCAGTCCACACGCACACACAACAAAAACAAAACATCTTTTATCTTTTTATACCCTTGTAGAGGGTATATTAAAATTGTCGAGATGTTTGTAACGCATAGAAGGAAGCATCTCCGACCACATAAAGTATATATATTCTTGATCAGCATGACGAGCTGAGTTGATGTAGCCATGTCCGTCTGTCGGTCTGTTTCTATGCTATCTCCTCCGTAAGTTTAAAAGCTATCTTAACCAAACTTTGCACGAAGCCTTTTGGTACAAATACGCTGCACATTTGTCGGAATTGGCAGAATCGGATGTCTATATCATATAGCTGCCATAGGAACCATTGGTCGAAAAAGTAGTTTTATTGAGAAAAACTTTTTTTGTCTTTAACGCAAACGTCCCCAATCCTCGTATTTCTAAGTTTTCTATGACTTTACAGAAATCCAGCAAGTTTTATGAAAATCGGACAGCTATATTGTATAGCTGCCATACAAAAGATATGTCTGAGAAAAAGTCTGTGGAAAAAACTTTTTTGTTTTCAATGCTATCACTCCCAAACTTGTTATCGATCAATATTATATGCCACTGCGCAATTCTACCAAGTTTGATCCAAATCGGATGACTATAGCATATAGCTGCCATAGGAACTATCGGTCGAAAAAGTAGTTTTACTGAGAAACTCTTTTTTGTTTTCATTGGTAGCGTCTTTATACCTTCCAGGTGTGAATATTATCAGTTTCCACACAATTTTGTGGAGTTCGGCCAAAATCGGATGAACACATCGTATAGCTGCCATATAACAAACTGGGAAGCAAATGCTCAAAGTAGTGGCGCCATCAAGCTACAAGGGTATATAAACTTCGGCCGAGCCGAAGTTAACTTTCCTCTATTTTTTTTGCTCATAACTTGTGTATCGTTCATCCGATCTTTATCATTCCTTCAGCAAATCGATAAATAATTTTGATTACTAGATATCTCCAGAAGAAACATCGATCATCAAAACTGTGGGAGATATGACTTTTTTTTCCAAATTGCGGGGGCGGGAGGGGGCGTGAAAAAAATTGAAAATAAACTTGATCTGCCTGCAAGTATTAGAAAGATATGTTCCATACATGTCAAACATCTATCTCCTACCATCTCTGAGATCTGTGCGTTCATACAGACGGAAAGACGGTCGGACGGACGGACGGACGGACGGACAAACGGACATGGCTATATCGACTCTGCTGTTGATGCTGATAAAGATTATATATACTTCATAGGGTCGGAAACGATTCCATCTCTCTCTTACGTACTTTTGCACAAACTTAATATACTCTATGTACCTTCGGTACAGAGTATAAATATGTGCGGGTCACAAAAAAAAAACACCCAAAACGGCTCCTACCTATGAGCTCATATTCAGAAACATCGCCGAACACATTCTAATTTTTAATCTATTTTTACAGCCACAACTATATTGGTGCAGGACCCGCAGACAAACATATTACACACGAGGCAAAAAAAAAAGGGAATTCAACAAGGTATAGATTTTAAGAATTTTTCATGGCTTCTGATTAAGAAATTCGAGCGAATAAAATTAATAATTGAATGGCATTAAAATGGATGCAAGAAAAATCAATGGAAATAAATAAATAAATATGATATTAAATAAATAAATACAATACAAGAATAAAATAAAGCCAGTAGACGATCACATAGCAAACGAAACGGCCCATATCAAAACCAACACATAACTAAACTCGGTGGGTAAACCGACATTCAATTCAGAAACGTAAAAAATGAAGAGATACATGCAACATATGCGTCTCAAGTATGACGAACAAGCCGACATATATTAAGTCGTATTTTAAGTGTCAGAAACGACTCACAAAACAGCGAGAGACTAAAATATTTACTTAGGTGTAAGGAATTCAGAATAGTACCAAAACATTTACAGGGGAAAACAACCGCCCTACGACATAACATTACACTACACGACACACAAAAAGAACTGCAAAAACTAGTCACACATTTTTTACTAAAAGTACTCAACATTGAAATCAAGGAAACACAAACAAATACACATTACAAAGCGAGACCTAACGCATACCTACCACAAATTAAAAACTACGATCAATGAAACAGAACTCACAGACCTAGAAAATAAACAGAAAAATGCCTACCATGCAATGCGCAACAAAACTGACATGACAACGAGCAACAAAATAACCAAAGCACTAAGCGCCAAAACCAGGGAATATGGACTAACGTTAAACGAAGACTGGTTCGTCAACAAAACAGACATTGAATTCCCAGAGCATACCCAATGGCTCTTATCATTAGGATCAAAACTTGCTCTTCCTGTGACAAAGACGAATATATCACCCATTCATGTCATCGCCGACCTGGAACAGGGGATCGGAACAGTGCAAGAAGACAAAGCGAAGGAGATCGCAAGAAGAAACCTAACTGAGGGACTAATTTAATTTAAACAAAACAACAGGACAAATGAAAAAGACGAACTAATTTTAAAAAAGACGAACTAATTTTAAAAATTGCAACAGCCACGGAGAAATTTCTAACGAGAGCGTAAGTTAAAGTCGGCTCTAACCGACTTCGATATACCCGTTACTCATGGAAAGAAATGTTTAATAGCCATCCTATGTGCCTGAGGTGAGACAGCCGAAAAGTATGCAACATTTTTTTACTCGGCTATTTATCATCCGATCTTTATGAAAATTCAGGGCTTATAGATGTTGCGAATATAAATGAAAGTTTTCAATTTGAGATCGATATCTTAAAAATTCTGGGAGTTATTCAACATTTCTTATAGTGGGGGCGGGGGTGGGCGTGGCAAAAATTTGAAATAAACTTGATCTGCGTGCAGACAATAGGAGTCTACATTTCCAATTTTGTTGCTCTAGCTCTTCTAGTCTCTGAGATCTAGGTGTTCATACAGACAGACGGACAGACGGACATGGCTATATCGACTCGGCTGTTGAGGATATATATACTTTATATGTTCGGAAATGATTCCTTCTGCCTGTTACATACATTTGCACGACTTTAGTATACCATTTTACTCTACGAGTAACGGGTATAATAAAGAAAATATTACTGAACAATAGCTACCCAGAACAACTCATTAATCGACTAATTAAGGAAACAACAGACAACTTATTTAATAATAAAAACACCAAGGAGACCCAACAAGAACCAAAGAAATACATAAGCGTCCCGTATATTCAAAATTTAACAAATGCAAAATCAATAACAGAAATATTGCCAAAACAAACGACTCAACAGCTGATATTCGCCTACAAATCCCACAACAACACAAGACGCTTATTTACAAACACAAAAGAAGGAGAGCTTGCGGATCCAAGAGAGAGCGGGGCAATCCGTCAACCACAGACAGGACGTACAACTAACAAATTTCATATACGCAGCGGCACTGTCACAAAGGAGAAGCAGCGCCAAGACTAAAGTTAAATAAACAGAAATTAAAAACATGGATAGACTGACAACAAACAACAATAACAAAGTGCAATACAGGAGACAAATATGACGACAACCAATTAGCTATTTAACATTTAAAGCAAATTTATATATATGTAGTGAACATGTGTATTTGATGTATGTATGTATTGTCTCCAAATAAAAACAGACTCCCTGAAGCAAAAGCTAGCCAAAACGCTTAGGAGATAAGCTGAGTTCAAGAATGTTTTAACTGCAGCAAAGGAGGACGGCCTAAAATAACCCCAGTAGAAGATCATACATTTTCAACATCTGGGAAACATTCTCTTTCAAACATACTCAACCAGCTACAAATCTACTCCCTATAACTCGCCTTCATTTTATACATCCCCACTCCTCCATACTTGCGGTATTTCAAAACTTAAAGCTAATTCATCTAAGACGGAAAACATTCATGGTTTATGCTAATCTACCCACTACATGAAAGGAATCTTTCATAATACCTTTCCAGAAAATAAAGGGAGTAATTCCTACATCGAGAACTATGGTGGCATTGCAAAACTATGTGGCATCTCCCAGCAATTTCAGAAATTGTGATTACCACACAGAAAAAAGCCAGATCTATTTGGAATCATATCCTTTTTTTTAAATTATAATAACCCTTTGACGATTGTCAGCTCTGTTGGATGAAAATATAAGATCAATTTAACATTAACGAGAAGGCCAAGCTAACTTCGTCAGTGCCGAAGTTTTTATACCCTTACAAATGCTGGTTTTGAAATGTCAGAGTTTAAGAACGCTTACATAAAAATCTAACATCTGATTTCGACAAAATTTCACGAATCTTTTTGAAAACATATCAAATAACCAACCAGCGACCTTAATTTCTAAGCATTTGTTAAGACACAGAGTCGCTCTTCAATGCAAGCGATTAGAGATTTGTGGCTGCCGGCACCACAGGCGGCGCTCCACGGCTCCTTAGGTAGGCGTAGTCTGTGTTAATTATGTTGTTAGATGCGTCTTTTGCCCGCACTCTTGGCCCAGGCAAGTAGTCAACCTTTCACAGGATCAGGGATTAGGGCAACGGCACTACATATAAAATTTCCCAACAAGACACACACACACAAAGAGGGGCGAGTTTAATCTTGTTTTTTACAACCACTAATAGTCGTATTGATCCCATGGGGATTAGCTGTACTATTTGAGTATGGTTATCAGTCGATCTAAAATTATGTGTTGAGTTGAAAGGTAAAAAAAATATGGCAGATTAGGGAGATTTGAATTTCAAAAGTGGTAAAGATGGGTGCCCCATTTACTGACAATCTTGAGATCAATTTAAAAACTTACTTGAAACTTAAACTTCTTGTTCTGAAGCTATTCCCAGTTTGTTTTTGAAACTAGATCTCTGCATTTAACCAAAGACCAAAATGGTTTACTCTAGGACAGAAATCTACCCCAACTTCATAAGCAAAGTGTTAGAGCCAGGAGGGAAAGTTAAGAATAGATTCAATTTAAAACATTGCAAGTCCATTTAATACTCAATCCAATTAAAAATGCGTTTTCCAACATTTTTTACGAACAGCTTTTGAATGTAGAACGTGTGCCGGTTAACTTCTTTTGCTCATAACTTGTGTATGGTTCATCCGATCTTTATCATTTCTTCAGCATATCGATAAATAATTTTGATTACTAGATTTCTCTAGAAGATACTATCATCAAAACTGTAGGAGATATGACGTTTTTTCCAATCTGCGAAGGCGGGAGTGGGCGTGTTAAAAATTGAAAATAAACTTGATCTGCCTGCAAGTATAAGAAATATATGTCCCATACATGTCAAACCTATATCTCTTACCATCTGTGAGATCTTGATATGTTCCTTCTCGGCATGTAGGATCAGCTCGCCTCCCTTTGGCACGGTGGTAGCCCGGCTGAAGCTCGCCGTATTTGGTGGGGTTCTTTCTTCGAAGAGCTAATCTCATCCAGAAACATATTCAATAATGTAGAATCGTGCCAATTCCTCAAACAAACAAAAATGGATAGAATAAAGAAAAAGATGGGCTATGTAAAGAACATGGAAAAAGTCCGTAAAAAAAAGAAAAGGAAAATTGTCGATGCTGTCCACAAGCTGACCCCACATTCACTCAAACACTCCGCTCCACAAGCATACTTCCCTTCGTACATACACTCATACACTCTCCATACATACTCTTTCATAACTGCTACATTCACTCCATATTCCCAACTTTCACGCTCACCCCAGTCAACTTGTATGGTGTTCTGACAGCTGGGCCTTTTGCCCGCACCTTCTCACTCTGCCAATGCATTGTGACCATGGGCCATGATTGGCCTTTACTTCATGACCCCCTTCTTCAGTCCGTTGTTCGTCTAAATGTCCATGAGACTACCTACAGTCACAATCATCCTTTTATGAAGGATACTTACCATCATCGACTTCCATCAACATACCCACCCCAATCTGTACTTGATTTACCAATTCATGTTTTTCATTTGGAGAATTATTCAATATACAATGTTTTTAATGTTCAAAGACTTCATCACTAAACCTATCAAATATAACCTATATATATATTTATAAAAAAAAATTTAACCTATAAAAAGGCAAAAAAAAAAACAAGAAAGAAAGTCGGTCAAGCCCGACTATAACATACTCTGTACCCTTAACATCGCAGCTCGCATTTGCTCACGAGTTATACGCGCTCATCTCAAAGTTTCACTCTCTCTCTCTCTCTCTCTCTCTCTCTCTCTCTCACTAAGATTGCCGTTCAATAGAATGCTGTTGATGGGTGGGCGGGTGTTTACTGGCCGTTTTTTGCTCATAACTTGAGTATCGTTCATCCGATCTTTATCATTCCTTCAGCAAATCGATAAATAATTTTGATTACTAGATATCTCTAGAAGGTACGAACAATCTATCATCAAAACTGTAGGAGATATGACGTTTTTTCCAAATTGCGGAGGCGGGAGGGAGCGTGGCAAAAATTAAAAATAAACTTGATCTGCTTGCAAGTATAAGAAATATATGCCCTATACATGTCAAACCTCTATCTCTTACCATCTCTGAGATCTCTTCGTTCATACGGACGGACGGACAGACGGACGGACGGACAGACGGACAGACGGACAGACGGACAGACGGACAGACAGGCAGACAGACAGACAGACGGACATGGCTATATCGAACTGGCTGTTGATGCTAATCAAGAATATATATACTTTATAGGGTCGGAAACGATTCCTTCTCCCTGTTACATACTTTGCACAAACTTAATATACTCTATGTACCTTCGGTACAGAGTATAAAAATTTAATTAAAAAAGAATTTTTTGGTTAATTTAAAAACAAAAATATTTATAAATTATATTAAAATAAATGAATCAGAATAAAATATAATATCGTTACAAAATGTATTATTTTTTTTTTAAAAACCGTACAAACCTCAATATACCAAAATATACTGTAACCTTAAATTTTCATGCTTCGCAGCGGGGGCTAGGAATCCATTTTAGACATGGGGTTTCTTCGTGAAATTTTCTTAGAATTCATCGCAGATTCCGAATCTACTATACGCTTATCGCATAAAAAAATGGACCCGCCCTAATGTATATGTAATGTGTGTGGCTAGAGTTAAGGTAAAGCAATGGGCCCATTGACTTTTAATCGCATCCCAAGCTATCCTAACCTATGGTTGCATTTGCTTAACCATCTGACAAGCTATGACCTTACTAGCAATTCAGGGCAAATTCATATATTTTAAGTATTTTGGTTTCCTTTTAGCTCAAAAAGGTATCAATTGAGCGTCAAATGCTTATAGATGGTTCGAAACCAGGCTAAGTTGTTCTAAATATAAACTTTTAGGAGCATACTTTTCAGGGCATTTCCCTACCCATCCCAACGAGCTCATTAATGAAATTGCTTGATTGAGTGGCGATAGCGGGTGTTTGCTGTATCTATTTCTTTTATACATCAGACAATTTGTAAATTAAAGGTTGCGGACAGCCAACAGGAGTGTAGTCAATCTGCATAATGATGACGGCATAACCCAGACAGCTGCTCAACAGATCAAAGGCGTCATATCCAATTCCTAAATAGGCCAAACATAGTTTAATTTCTGAAGGCGGAGCAAGTGACAAGCCAAATCAGACTGCAAGAGCAAAAAGGGGAAAGTCTTAAACAAGAGGGAGATCCCAATGAATGTACTTACCACACGCTGGACGTGCTTTATCGTAAGCGGCAGGAGCAGCACATCATTGAGCCGAAAATCGGTGGCCAAAACATGAAGGCAACAATCCAGACGTTGAAGTAGGCTGTAGCGTGCAACGTCCACGGGTATACGCGGCAATGTTGTAGAGCAGATGTGGGTGTAGGAGCGATTACGGAGCACGCGCTAGCTTCCGGCTTGTTCTGGTCGGCAACGGGGGGGGTGCGACAGGAGAAAACCGCGGCGCTCTACGAGCTCTTGTTTAGGCTGAATTTTAATTTTGATTCGCGTGCTACTGGTTCAGTTTCAGCGGCAGATCAGAAGATCGACCTCCTTTCAACGATTATTACACAAAGGACATGGAAAGAGAGGGAAATGGAGAGCCAAATTCGAGGAAGATATAGAGAAAGAGAAATATAGAACGAGAGAAGGAGATTGATAGATAGCCAGAGAAAGTTGACGGGAAAGTTCTGAGAGTCTCAAATAAGGCGAAGAAAACAAAAATTGGATGACATCTCCGGATGTGTTGGCTAGCGCAGTCAGGTGTTATGCGTCGCTAGCTATCCCCACCCAACCATGGTCGTCAAGTTGCATGTTGTGAAAAAGAACGACCCCTTTAATATCCAGAAACGATCATCACATTGGTTTACTAAAGCGAGGCATGGCTTCCAAAAACAGACACTTTAGTTCATCTTCAAGGTTCTAATATTTATTCACAATTTTAACGATATGTAACCTATTTTCTACTTTCATGATTATATGCTCAAACCGAAAACTTAGTTTTTTTCCAGCGAAATATTCAAAAATTACAATAAAAAGAATAGCTGAAAAATTAACATTAAAAGTGATATGTAAAGTGTAGACAATATAAGTAAATTAATGTAGATAGTGTATGTAAATAATTTAGCTTAGAATGTAGATAAACTGGCCTATGTAAATAATAAGGGTATAGAACTTCAATGGTATTATTTGTAGATATTAGTTAGGCAAGAATATGTATTAGTTTCAAATGCTTAAGAATGTGATATGGAAGTTTCTCTCAGTGTAAGGCAAACAGAGTTTAAGTAGTTAATCATACTTCTTCTTTATACTAGTGTTCTCTTTTCAACGATATTAGGAAGCAAAAAGCACAAAATTTAATAACGGACCCGCAATGCCAAATCAATAATAGCGATTTTGCCAACCACAAACACATTTATTTTCACTTTAATTATGGGTTTATATCCATGACTAGATCAGCAGTCGATCGCTGCTTAGGCAATGCGTTTGCTTATCAGTGGTTGGGACAGGCAAATCGAGGCAAATGGGAAACAAAACAAATAGCAGAAAAAAGCCATAAAAAGCTTAACACACTTACCACTATCCAATTCCCACGCCGAAAGTACTTTCGCTGGAGGCACTGGAACGTAGCTTGAAGGTGTAGGATTATATTAATTAATGTTCACAACTAATATTGGCTAACTCGCTCCTCATTCTCGATCCGAATTTTAAATCCTTTTCAGGTTGGCAGGCATTGTCCTCTTGAGTTTTGATTTTGTTTTTTTCGCTTTGCTATATGTTAGTCACTTGATTGGTGTTGGAAGGGCTGCCGCATTTGAACAAACAAAAATTGATCGCAAGATTTTTATCTCCACTTCACTTCCATTTTCACATATACCTCAATTCTAATTCTTGTCGAACACATAAAATTAGCAAACAAAAACAAAAAAAAAAATTCTATTATTAATTCTGCTGCATTTCGGCTTCGCTACTCGCGAGACTTCGGACACTTTTTTGGACAGGCCATCCACCCTGTTGTTGTGCGCTCCAGGCAATCGCGTCTGATAAACTGAAACAGCGTGGAGATCAGAACGAAAACGAAGTGGCCGGAGCTTGCCTTTGCACTTCTCAATGGGGCTGGGATTGAAAGCTTGATCTGGAGCTTTTTTGTTTGTTCGTATGGCTGATCACCATCGAGGCGTCACCTGGACGTTGGGGCAGGTCAGCTGCGCTCACCCCAGGGGCCGCTCCCTACAAAAAAAAATGCGAGAGCACAAAATAAGTGTCTGCTGCTAAATCACAACGAGTTCGATGGTGGAACCTTACCTTTTATCTTCGGGGACTGGCACTTTTTATATTAATACGCTTTGGCTATTTGTATAGCAACAAGAAAATTGCACCCAGACTTTAGTTCCACTTTACTCTTTTTGGGTTCTGGAGCTGCTGGACGATGATGTGTTCGCACTGACTAGTCAAATAGAAGAGACGGAAGCGGAATTTGGCCAAAGCCACCTAACCTCAAGCCGGAAATCTATGGCACATGAAATTGACATTCCGCTGTCACTAACTATCGAGTTATTTGCGAAACACCTCTGATGAGCACTAATACTTATCGGTATAAACTTTAGTATTTTTATTTAATTTTATAATTTAAACTTTTAACACAACTTCATCCATATGTTTCTTTATGCAATTTTCACTCTGTAAGTTACTTCAATTGTTTTATTTCAATTTTTTTTTTTTTTTATTTTTTTTTTTTTTACTTCTAATCTAGCTTCTATTATTTAGCATCAGTGTGGTCTGCTTTTAGGCTTAATAGTTTTTCTAAATTTTGGTCGGACCAAGCGCCACTACATTTCCCCCCCGACAAAATCACACTTGGGGTTGAACAAGGGTGATCCGCGCTTGGACAAGATATATGCCGTTGAACTATATGCTTTATTGTTTTATGTCCTTAGCGTGAAACTTTCCCACATAATTCCCTTGCAAATCCTCAACGTCATAATAGCAGTTACCGAGCCTTTTTACAATTCTTGCTTTGACAAATGTCGGTGCGAGTTTGGCATTGAAGCCCTTCGCGAAATTGCTCTGCTGGAAGTTCCGTCTGAACACTTCCTGACCAGGCTGAAAGGACACATCTCGGCTTCTAAGGTTATACGCCTTTTCATTTCGCTCTTGTTGCCGCAGTACAGCTTTTTGCGCCGATTTGCGAATCAAGTCAAATGAATCATCTCGATTGAAACTAATTGTTCGATCCTCCAGCATTTCCAATTGCCTTAACAAATGGTACGTCGCTCCGCTAGTGATCATATTTTGACCAAAAGCCACGCGATACGGACTGCTGTTAATCGCCGCGTGCACACTAGCACGTAAAGAGCAGGCTACATAACTCAGCTGCTCATCCCAATTAGTTTGATTAGCTGCAATATATGACTTAATGGCCGCTATTACGGACCGATTTACCCTCTCGGACGCGTTCGCCTGCGGAGAGTATAGTGCCGTATAGGAGTGTTGTATCTGATACTTTTGCAGCAAGGAGTTAAATAGATTCGACTTGAACTGCACTCCGTTATCAGACACGACAATTTCAGGGATACCGAAACAATGGAAGAGATCTTCTTCCAAATATCGCGTAATAGAGTCTGCGGTGAACTTTTTAATAGGCTTAAGGAACGGGAATTTAGCAAAATGATCGAGCACTACAAATATCCCTATATTACCCGAACGACTGCGGGGATACGGACCCAAAAAATCTACATAGATCTTTTGGAAAAACCGTTGAGTTTCTCCCGTTTTCCCCATTGGTGGACGCAGTGTGCGATTTGGATGCTTTGTGCACTTGCACATTTCGCAGCTGTTGATGTAATCTTTTACATCCGTCACCAAGTTTGGCCAGTAATAAAACCTTGTAACGGTCGGCTGGCATGTGCCATACACTGAACAAAAATGGCTAGGTACCCGTGGCACCACAATTAACTGCACTCTGGAGCAAAGTAAGCCGGGCGGGACTCCTTGTTGGGCTAGCTAACAATCGGCTTCGGGGAGGTTCTTGGCTATCCGCTGATCCAGGCCATTCACACACATTTTAATTTATGAGTCCCAGTGACAAACTTTTGACCAGCAATTATTTGGTCTGGACTCGGGCTATTAAATAAGAAAACTACAAAAAAAAGAAAAAAAAGATACTTTACCACGGTTCTTTCCATTACTCAAAATGAATAGTACTCCCAGATGATATGGAGATACTGGCGTCTATACCCTCCCTACCGTGATTCATGTGCGCGATACTTAATCATGAATCCCTTAATCAAACTACTTTTGCAAACTTAACTCCAGTCGCTGCCACACATTAATGCCGTCCAGCTAGGTTTATATATAGATGGCACACCTCTGGGCGAGAGGGGGGGGGGAGTCTTTGCAACATCCCGGCTGCGGGGGTCTGCGGCTAGCGGCTGCTGCCACTTAGCAGAACCGTTCCCTTGCCTCTTTCGGGTGTCAGATGCCAAGGCAAAACTTGCGGCTGCCTGGTTCAGAATCGCACGATCAAAGGAGGCCGGCAAGATTTGAGGTTATGTAGCTCCAACAGGTCAATACGAATACGAAAGTCTGGTAATGTTCACAGGTCGGGAATTAGCTTGGGCCCCTGTGGCTCGCAAATAGGGAACAAAGCCCAATTAGGAGGTAAGCGCCCCGCGTACCACGAGACAGGGACCGATGAAGGCTACAACGAATAGAAGAAGAAGCGCACTTTGTGAGAACACAAGCTAGCAGCTGAATTGATGACCATTAATTACCGGTAATAAGCACAAGCACTGACTGGTGATATAAAACTCAGGATTCCCAATGTTCACCGCTTAATGTTGGCGCACTTGACCGCCAAAATGTGTGCAGGTACTCTCGATGGTCGAAAAAATAGGTTTGCTCCGTTCAACATTTGCAATGGGAAAGAAAGATAGAAAACGGAAGCCGCCATGCCAAAACTAAATGGCTGACATACAGGGTCGCTTTGCGATTTTTAGTATTTTTCTTTTAATCCCTTTGAACTGGTTCCTGGTTCTGACTCACAAGTCACGTAACCATCTCGAGGGAAGCGAATAATAATAACAATTTATGGTTTGTGTAACTCGACCATTACAACACCTGATAACTTGCCATTTCTCTTACCAAATGAGCAAGTTAGACGGAAAAAAAAAGGCGAGTTATGGACGAATATCCTTAGAGGCAAACGTTCCTACTAGCTTACCTTGAAGGTCTTCTAGTATATAAAAGCTAGTGCCAAGCTTCTCTCGCACTCGAGCTTTCACAAACAAGGGGCTAAGTTTTGCATTGAAACTTTTGTTGAAACTGCTTTGAGCGAAATTACGACGAAAAACTTCCTGACCTATTTTATAGTTAACAGGCTTTGAGCGAAGGTTATATTGACGTTGATTGTTTTCGTAGGCTTTTTTGATATTAGTTTGAAGTTCGTCTCGCAACAAGGCTAATTGATCATCCTGGCTTACATGCATTGCTGGTTCATCCAACGAACGAAGGCTTCTTAGCAATGGATAAGTGGAACCATGCGTTATCATGTCAAATCCGTATAAAGCGTGATAAGGGGAGTATCCCAACGACTGATGCAGACTGTTACGCAATGCGCAGCTAATATGGCTCACATTTTCATCCCAACGAGTCTGATCACCTTTCAGAAAAGCTCGAATTCCTGCCAAAATAGACCGATTCACCCTCTCACTCGCGTTGGATTGCGGAGAATACAGTGCGGTATACAGGTGTTTTATTTCGAATTTGGTCAAAAACGCATTGAATTCATTGCATTTGAATTGAGACCCATTATCGCTAACTATGACTTCAGGGACGCCATAGCAATGAAAAATGCTTTTTAATAAAAAGTCTTGAATAGCCAAGGAAGTGAATTTACGCAACGGACAAAGCCAATGGAATTTTGAAAAGTGGTCAAGGACAATTAGTAAGCCAATATGGCCTTGTTTGCTTCGTGGGTAAGGCCCTAGCAGGTCAATATAGAGTCGTTGAAACGGTCTTGAAGTTGGCATTTGCTTGCCCATAGGAGCCCGCAATGTCACATTTGGGGCCTTCGTTTCCTTACACGTATCGCAACTCCTTATATAGTTTCGAACATCTTTGACCAAACCTGGCCAAAAGAAATTTCGACGAATCAATTCCACTGTTTTTCCGATACCACCATGGGCTGTAATCAAGGAGTCATGAGCTCTGCTGATTACATCAGGACGCAAGGTAGTCGGTATCCACAACTTCCAAGCGCGCGTTTCTTGATCCGGATGACCTGATGCATGTTCTCGCCGACAATACACATAACCATCAATAACTCGCAGATCGGGTAACCGACTTTCTTCCAGTTGGACTTTTGCTTTCAATGTTTCATACTCAGGTTCAGAAAAGTGTTGCGAAGATAAATCAACCTCGGGCCCTAGGTCGTCAATACCGGATAATTCTTCTTGAGGACTACGCGATAAGGCATCCGGTACTATGTGATCGCGACCTTTTCGATGGCTAATGGTAAACTTGAAAGCCTGGAGCTTCATAACCCATCTGGAAAGTCTACCAGTCAAATTGGGTTGCCGCATTAGCCATACAAGACTCGAATGGCCGGTTACAACTTCGAACTCATGCATTTCAATATAGCATCGGAACTTTTCTAGCGCCACCAAAACCGATAAGCACTCTCGTTCCGTTACACTATAGTTTCGCTGTGACGCAGTCAGTTTTTTGGATATGAACGCAATGGGCTGTTCATGACCATCGACAGATATCTGAACAAGAACAGCACCCACTCCGTAATCGCTGGCGTCACAGTGAACGAAGAATTTTTTTTGAAAATCAGGGTTGACCAGAACAGGAGGCGACGTAAGGATGTGTTTTAATAACTCAAAAGATTCCTGCGCGTCATTTGTCCAAACAAATTTTTTCTTTCCTTTCAGTGTTTCAGTAATGGCAAAAGTGATCTCTGCGAAACGCTCGATAAATCGTCGGTACCACCCTGCTAAACCTAAAAAGGCACGTACTTGGCGTATATTTTTCGGTACCGGCCAATTTATGATCGAGGATATCTTTTGAGGATCGACAGAAATGCCACCTTTACCAATAATATACCCCAAGTAATTAACTTCTGTGACACAGAACTTGCTTTTGGCTATATTAAGGGTAAGGTTTGCCTTTTTGAATTGATTGGCAATTCTTATCAATACCTCTGCATGGTTTTCGAAACTATCAGAGACTATACATAAGTCATCCAAATATCCGAAGACACAGTTGCGCAGATCTGGCGGAATGATCTCGTCCATTAATCGACTCATTGTCGCAGGAGCGTTACAAAGGCCGAAAGGCATCACTGTAAACTGGTACAGTGGCCTTCCAGGAATTGTAAAAGCTGTCAAGGCCTTCGACTTTTTCGTTAACCCGATTTGCCAATACGCGTCTTTGAGATCAATTTTTGAAATCAACTGCGCCTTTGGTAATCTGGCGAAGATTTGTTCAATGCTGGCCAACGGATAGGCATCTTTACTGGTCACCTCGTTTATTCGTCGAGCATCGAGACACATTCTCACCTTTCCTGGTTTCAGTACAATTCTCATGGGAGAACTCCAGGCACTGGAAGAGGGCTCGATGACGCCTAACTCTAACATTCGGTCTATTTCCGCGAACATCAATGCTTCTACAGCTGGCGAAACTGGATAAAATCTTTGTTTTATCGGTTTGGCTTCTCCAACATCGATGTCGTGTTCAATCAACTTGGTTCTACCTAGACCTTGTCTTTCAAAATTCGGAAACATGGATTTGATAACTTCCAATTGTTGTTTCTGAGCCCTGGTTAACGGATACTCGGTTTCAACAGGGTCATTTGGAAGAGGATCCGACTCTTGAATAGAAGAAATAATACCTGGTGCTAGTTCAAACTTTTTCCAGAAATCAATCCCTAGGATTAGTCTCTGAGAAATAGCAGGTATAATATAGAGTTTGATTGGTTTAGTGTTGCCATTATAATTCATTGATACTGACATCCATCCGATAACGGCATGAGATTTTCCGTCCGCGGTTTTAACATAACTTTGCATTTTGTGGAACTGACGCAACGTCGAAAAATCGTCTGCGGCCAATGACGACCCAACACAACTTATCGTGGCGCCGGTATCGAGCAAACCTTGTTCCGTCAATCCGAGAAAGTTCACCGTAGCATACGCTCGAATGTCGTCACGACTCGCAACAATGGAAGAAACTAGAAGCTTTCTCTCAGCTCGTAAGTTTTTCCAAAACATTTTTAAACGCGATGTACTACGTTTGGTTTTGCTTTGTACAGTCAGAGAATTAATATTACCGAATATTTTATTTCTTACTATATTATATCTCATTAACCTAACGTGATATGGTACTAATGGTAAATTAGAATACGTATTTTTATTTGTATCTGTACCCGAGAAGGATAATTCTCTGGTACTTTGTGATTTAGACTTAAGATTTATTTGCGAGGAGGTGGACGAGGATGTTCTGGTGTCGGAGGCTGCACGCGGGTCTTGGTGAATGCAACCTGGTTCAAGTTTTCCGACTTTCTGGACACACAACGCTTACAGTTAGGTTTATACATGTTTGGCTCACCGCAACCATAACAAAAAATCGATTTATTGGCCAGACAGTCCTGCCAATAATGTCCCTTTTCCTTACAGTTCCAGCACTTACTCATTTGAACTGCAGAAACGCCCTGGTTATCTGACTCTTCGTCAGATTCATCTGGATTCACCGCAGCAATTGCTGGTTTGTGTTTGTTGTGGGGTCTTAAGTAACTTGAATGTCCCCCATCACCAAGAAATCGTTCACGTCTTGCACAAAGAGTTCGCAGATGAGCGACAGAATTCACATGAATGTAGAGAAGTTCATGTTGGATTTCTTTTAAAAGGTTCCCTTTAATTATTTCCAGAAGCTCGCCATCTTTTATGGGATCGCTCAGACGATCGACAAGCTGCATAACGGAATTATAAAAATCTTCGAAAGTTTCCCTAGGTTTCTGTCTACGACTACGAATTTCGGCACGAAGATCATATTCAGAGCGAGGCTCTTGATACTCTCGACGTAACTCGATACAAAACTGCTTCCATTTAATGTGACTTTTCTGTTTTCGGTATCTCCAGTACCATCCTAAAACTTTTCCCGACAGCAGAACGGGTAAATTAATGCAAAGCGCGTCAAAATCCTTGTTTAAAGTATCCTTAGTAAGAACCTTGACCCGATACAAAAATTCATCCACGGTCAAACCTGTCGATGATGCATCAAATTTGATATGCCAATTCTGGATAACTTGGGTAATTTTGTCAGGACTGATTAGTCGTGGCCAAGATCTAGAGTTACTGGACAAAGAGGTTAACTCTTCTGTAGAACTTGCAGAATGGATATCATAATTTTCAATCGGATCTGACTCAGGGGCGTTACTAGGAATATTCATTTCGCTCAACGTTTTAGATATGGTTTCTGAAATCATTTCTGAAATCCGCTCATAATCGACAATTGGTTGAGCTGGGGCTCTTACCAGACGAGATGGTTTGTCCCTGGTTAGCTTCTTACCAGTTTTTATAGCCTTATTGACATCTGGTAAATTTGTATTTTCTTGACGAGCAAATCCCCGAGTGTTTGGCCTCTTTTTAGGAACAGTCCCAGTAGGTGCTGCGGAATCTAGTTCCCGTGACAAATTAGTACCTACTGATACGTAATGTAATGGATGTGGTTGGCATAAGTCTTGGCATATTGGACACTCTTGCTTATCTGTTAACCAATTAATAAGACATGTTTGATGAAACCTATGTTGGCACATAGTTATCACACAAGCCTGATTCCTTTCCATCAGACTTAAACAAATTTGACAAGTATTGTCCTCTTCTTGGTCATTTAGGGCACTTGCCGCATTTGGACTGTGCAACACCGCCATATTTACGTCTTTCTTCTAATACTAGACTTCTACAGAAATTTTTATGTTGTTCCAAACTTTTTTTTTTTTTTTCTATCTTATGTGGCAGACGAAAGGAGAAAGTGCAAAAGCTTAATGATTTAAATTTTATTAAATGGATCGATATAACTAGAATGGGCTATTGAATTATACTTGCGGTAGATATACGTATTCTTCTTGATGCAAAGGCTTTCTGAATGCCATAGGTCATGTGATATGATAACTGCTCACATCATGCATGCATTTCCATATGGGATTCCGGAAGTATTACTTCAAAAGTTATTTCTCTACACCTACTACTAAGAAAACGTAAAATTTAATTGGAATTTTAATGTGGTTATTACTGAATTGACCAGAATAATGCTGGTCTTCCCTTATTCCAAAGAATAGATTTGTTGATGGAAATACACATCAGTTTAAAATTACCAACATTTAAGAATGCTCTGACTCGCGTCGGTATTTCGGTCTTAAGCCAAAATAAACCGCATGTCGCATAGCCAGAAGATCACATGTCCGCTGACTAATTTTAACTAGGGAATAGTAATAGTTTGTCTTTTAATTTTGTTTCTTTTTCACAAGATTATAACCTAAATTTATATTCTGTGAATAGAGGAGTGAGGTGGATTGACTCCAAAAATAAAGCACATGATGGGTAACTCTGATAGAATAGAGCAACTACCAGTTAAGAATTAACTTGTCTTTCGTTGCCCCACGTTGGGCGCCAAAAATATATGTAACGGTCGGCTGGCATGTGCCATACACTGAACAAAAATGGCTAGGTACCCGTGGCACCACAATTAACTGCACTCTGGAGCAAAGTAAGCCGGGCGGGACTCCTTGTTGGGCTAGCTAACAATCGGCTTCGGGGAGGTTCTTGGCTATCCGCTGATCCAGGCCATTCACACACATTTTAATTTATGAGTCCCAGTGACAAACTTTTGACCAGCAATTATTTGGTCTGGACTCGGGCTATTAAATAAGAAAACTACAAAAAAAAGAAAAAAAAAGATACTTTACCACGGTTCTTTCCATTACTCAAAATGAATAGTACTCCCAGATGATATGGAGATACTGGCGTCTATACCCTCCCTACCGTGATTCATGTGCGCGATACTTAATCATGAATCCCTTAATCAAACTACTTTTGCAAACTTAACTCCAGTCGCTGCCACACATTAATGCCGTCCAGCTAGGTTTATATATAGATGGCACACCTCTGGGCGAGAGGGGGGGGGGGGGGGGAGTCTTTGCAACATCCCGGCTGCGGGGGTCTGCGGCTAGCGGCTGCTGCCACTTAGCAGAACCGTTCCCTTGCCTCTTTCGGGTGTCAGATGCCAAGGCAAAACTTGCGGCTGCCTGGTTCAGAATCGCACGATCAAAGGAGGCCGGCAAGATTTGAGGTTATGTAGCTCCAACAGGTCAATACGAATACGAAAGTCTGGTAATGTTCACAGGTCGGGAATTAGCTTGGGCCCCTGTGGCTCGCAAATAGGGAACAAAGCCCAATTAGGAGGTAAGCGCCCCGCGTACCACGAGACAGGGACCGATGAAGGCTACAACGAATAGAAGAAGAAGCGCACTTTGTGAGAACACAAGCTAGCAGCTGAATTGATGACCATTAATTACCGGTAATAAGCACAAGCACTGACTGGTGATATAAAACTCAGGATTCCCAATGTTCACCGCTTAATGTTGGCGCACTTGACCGCCAAAATGTGTGCAGGTACTCTCGATGGTCGAAAAAATAGGTTTGCTCCGTTCAACATTTGCAATGGGAAAGAAAGATAGAAAACGGAAGCCGCCATGCCAAAACTAAATGGCTGACATACAGGGTCGCTTTGCGATTTTTAGTATTTTTCTTTTAATCCCTTTGAACTGGTTCCTGGTTCTGACTCACAAGTCACTTAACCATCTCGAGGGAAGCGAATAATAATAACAATTTATGGTTTGTGTAACTCGACCATTACAACCTGCGAATCCGTTCCAGCGTTTTATTAATGCCACTGTGGGCAGCTAATGGACATTCATGGTTCTCTTTGAGAACATTCGAAACTAGCGCTTTGGGAACCCATAGCTTCCAACATAGGTCATCCGCTATTTGTTCTCCAGTCGCATGCTCAGCCCGTCTGTATACAAATCTGTCAACCACCTTGACGTCTGGCATTCGAGACTGATTGGCCAATACTCGTTCTTTGACAGATTTATACTCCGCTGACTCGAAATGTTCTGAGTTTAAGTCCAAAAAACCTTCGACACTGATAGCAGCCAAGTCCTCCGTGTAAACACGCGAAAGTGCATCCGGCACAACATTTTGGCTACCTTTTTTGTGTAGAATCTTAAAATCAAATCCCTGTAGCTTGAGTGCCCATCGAGCTAACCTCGAGCTCAAATCTGATTGGGACATCAGCCACTTCAACGATGCGTGATCGGTTACGATTGAAAATTCCTGCCCTTCAATATAGGCTCGGAATTTTTTTACGCACATTACTGCCGCCAAGCACTCTTTTTCCGTCACCGAATAATTTCGCTGACAACGGTTAAGCTTGCGCGACATAAAAGCTATCGGAACTTCGTTTCCACTCGGATCTTTTTGCATCAAAACCCCGCCTACTCCAGTATGACTTGCGTCACAGTGAATAGCAAACGGAGAAGTATAAACAGGACTGTGTAAGACGGGAGCCTCACACATTTGTTTCTTCAACGCTTCAAAAGCAGCTTGAGCTTCGTCTGTCCAGACAAATTTTCGGTTCGCTTTCAACGTATCTGTGATTGGAGCAGCCACACCAGCATAGTTCTTCACAAACTTGTGGTACCACCCGGTTAACCCCAGGAAACGCCGAACCTGTTTTACCGACCGAGGCGTTGGAAATTGACTTATAGCAGCTACTTTGTCTGGATCAGTCTGTATCGTACCATGTACAATTACATGTCCCAGATACTTGACCTCTTTCAGGCAAAAACTACTTTTTCCGACATTTATAGTCAGTCCTGCCAGTTTCAATCTCGCTGCTAGGGCTTTTAATACGGCCACATGTTTTTCGAACGAATCTGAGATGACCAGCAGATCGTCGAGATAAATGAAAATTTCATTTCGCAGCTCTGGAGGGATTACTTTGTCCATTAATTTGGACATCGTTTGCGGTGCATTGGACAGTCCAAATCGCATGACTGTAAATTGATACAGTGGTCTGCCAGGTAATGTGAAGGCTGTCTTTTCCCGTGCCTTTTCATTTAGCGGAATTTGCCAGTACGCGTCCTTTAGATCGATACTCGAAATAAATTGAGCTTTCGGAAGTCGGGCAATAATTCCGTCGATCAGGGGCATCGGATAGGCATTCTTTACAGTCTGTTCGTTCACCTTTCGGCTGTCCAGGCACAGACGAACTTTTCCTGGCTTACGTACAAGAACTACAGGCGAGGACCAAGGGCTATTTGACTCCTCAATGACCCCGAGATTTAACATCCTATCTAATTCTTCGTACATAAGTTTCTCCACTGCTGGAGACACAGCATAGTGTCGCTGCTTAATCGGCTTGGCTTCACCCACATCAATATCATGTGTCAGCCAGGTCGTCTTGCCTAATCCCTTTTCAGCGAAGGATGGAAACACTTTAATAGTTTCGGCCAACTCTTTTTCTGAACATCTGATAAGGGAATATGTGAACTATCGTCACCATCAACCGTTGCTATTGTTGGACTGTTAGCTTTGTTTGCCAGAAACGCCGGCAACAAATTGTAGCTAGTCCAAAACTCAATTCCTAAATATAGGTCTTGAGATAGTGTCGGAACGATATAGAATTTCAACCTTTTAGTCTCTTCTCGGAAAACAACGCTTGTGGTGATTTTGCCCACAATTGCTTGACTCTTTCCATCTGCAGTTCGGACTGCCGATCGAATTGGTACTATATTTGTATTCTTTTCAACCAATTCTTTTGCCAGTGTTCCTCCAATGCAGTTAATGGACGCACCGGTATCCATTAAACCACTCAAAGTTCTTCCGAGCAAAGTGACTTCTGCGTAAGGCCTGTAATCTTGTGAATTATTGACTACAGAAGCAGCCACAGCTTCTTTATTTAATTTATATCTTTGTCTATAAACAATTCTTCGCTTTTGCCGACGCGTTACAACATTCTTTAAAGATCTGTCAGATACGTGTAGCAAGCGATCATGCAAAGGTATGTCCGGGAGTTTTAGTAAGTCTGGTTGGAGCGGAATTGACCCAAGGTCCGCTACTCGGTATTGGTCGCTTTCGAGACCATACGTTTGCGTGCATTGGTCGGCAGTGCACGCCCTACGGAGTTTTTTGATGCATTACAGCTGCCACAGGAGGGTCTATATGTATCGGGTTTGCCACAGCCGTAGCAAAACACTTTGCGATCCCCCACACAGTCTTGGTATCGATGGCCGTGACCACCGCAGTTCCAGCATACAAGTGTTACTGCAGATACCTCTAAGTCTTCATCCCCCTCGGCTTCATACGGTTCAGTACCGTCTAATGGAGGTGCTAACTCATGTACCATACGTCGGGGAGGTACTCGCGGATTAACAGACATGGGTTTTACCACTGACTGCAAAAATCGTTCGCGAGTACGAACTATGTTTCGTAATTCTGAAATGGTGCAAACAGGCACATACAGAATTTCATGCTGAATGTCAGGCAAAAGGTTTGCCCGCAGAACTTCTAAAATAGAAGTCTCTGATAGAGGTACCAGAAGCTTGTCAGCTAACGCCACTATAGCTTCATAAAAAATGTCAAACGATTCGTTTGCCTTTTGCTTTCTTTGAGCCATGGCCGAACGAATCTCCAAGTCAGTTCTGCCGTCTTTGAACTGAGCCTTCAACGCGGCACTCAATCCTGGCCAAGTGACTTTTTGTACCGTTTTATGATAGCGACAGAACCATTCATTGGCGCTGCCTTCAAACAAATTACTCGCATAGCAAGCCACTACTTCGAGGTCACCAATTGTTTGCTTGGTTAAAGCCTCGACTCGATAAATAAATTCATCCACTGCGATTGATGGATGTCCCGAGAACCTTAACTTCCAGTTCGCAATCACTTGGCTAATTCGATCTGACCTTAAATCTGCTTGTGATCCAACTGGAGTTGTTGACGCCCCATTATTTGTGGCTACAGATTCTGACCTTAAATTTGAAGCTTGTGATCCAACTGAAGTTGTTGACGCCCCATTACTTGCGGCTACAGATTCTGACCTTAAATTTGAAGCTTGGGATTCCACTGGATTTGGTACTACCATATTATTTGTGGATAAAGATTCGCGAATAGGCAACTGTAAAAATTGTTCAAAAGTCTGATGTTCTCCCGTTTGAGGCGGACTTGCAGCTGTATTCGCTAAAACAGGTCGACTTGCAATGCGTTGGAAACCTACTTCTATAGTCTGGGCTAGTAGTTGGGTTTGCTCCGTTAACGCTTCTGCAATTGCAGTACCTATTACCTGCTGTACATTTGAGATAAGCGCTTCCTGCGGATCTCGATTAATTGGACCTTCGTTTACTTCATTTTCCCTTTCGAGACTAGTGTGAGTATTCACAGTTCTAGTGTTGGCTCTTGATCTGGATCGAGTCATGTTTGAATGCGGTGCCGACTGCGATGTTGAAGGTTGCCCACTGGCCGAGTCTTCAGTTAAGTTTGGTATCGAAGGTTGTAACGAGGTCTTGCAAACAGGACACACTTTCTTATTTCCAGCTCTCGTAGAAAAGCAATCGCGATGAAACGCGTGATTGCAACTGGTGACTAAGAGCTGCGCTTGGTATTCGATAGTTTGCGCGCAAATGCAACAAACCTGATTAGTATCATTAATTTGAACCAAATTTTCGCAACTGTGGCTCAAAGGCATGATAACAAATTTAAGCTACTAATATATTCAGCCTAAGTTTAATAAAAATAACTTCAATAATATTCTTCAAAAAGAGCGAAAAACAAAATTCATAAAAAAAATGGAAGCCATGCAACACCTTTGTAAAACCAATGTTGCCACCCAAAGACATAGACAAAACACATTGGATTTTTTTACCAATAAAAATTATCAGGCTACTCCTGGCAGTTCTTCACCACACCGTGTATCAACTGAAATCTTAATGATGCATTTATCGAGAAATAAACAAGAAATAAGTCCAGCTTAAACTTTTGATGACTTAATATTGGCCAGGATCTACAGACAATTATTATTATCCGGTTCCTAGTCCTCATTAAATCCTATTAAAGCTCTAACTGACCTAAATCAAACAAACACTGAAAGAAAATCCTTAGCCTGGACTTCGGAACTATTGTAATCTGCAGCGAGCTAGGCCGTAGCTCTGGTCCACGTGATCACCTAATCTACTAGCTAAGATTCACCTAGTCATTAGCCTTAGTCCAAGTCCTTTATCATGTTGCTTTTACTGTTGCTTCTTTAGCGCCAGGCGTAGATCTTGTCCACTTTAAACCTTTCTTCAGCCTCCGATAGCAAACAGTTAACTAGCTAACATTATCTCTGAAAATAGTTCAAATGAATACTGCTACTTTTGTCTAAAATACGTAATCAGCACCAAGGAGTAGAACTGGTCCACTAAACCTCTACTTCTTCTTACTAACTTAATGACAGTAGTCTTTGTACCATTTACTTGCCTTACTGATCAGCAAGGTCAATGTCACTATTCTCTTTTAACTCGAGGCAAGGCTCTAATCTAACACTGAAACTGAAATTGACAAAAAAACGTGTCTTGCTGTTGTTGACGTTAATTATTTTTAGGATGGTTGGGCCAGCCGGAATTAGGCCTCACGGTTGGGCGCCAAAAATTAAAATTAACTGTAGCATGCAACGTACACGGGTATACGCGGCAATGTTGTAGAGCAGATGTGGGTGTAGGAGCGATTACGGAGCACGCGCTAGCTTCCGGCTTGTTCTGGTCGGCAACGGGGGGGGTGCGACAGGAGAAAACCGCGGCGCTCTACGAGCTCTTGTTTAGGCTGAATTTTAATTTTGATTCGCGTGCTACTGGTTCAGTTTCAGCGGCAGATCAGAAGATCGACCTCCTTTCAACGATTATTACACAAAGGACAGGGAAAGAGAGGGAAATGGAGAGCCAAATTCGAGGAAGATATAGAGAAAGAGAAATATAGAACGAGAGAAGGAGATTGATAGATAGCCAGAGAAAGTTGACGGGAAAGTTCTGAGAGTCTCAAATAAGGCGAAGAAAACAAAAATTGGATGACATCTCCGGATGTGTTGGCTAGCGCAGTCAGGTGTTATGCGTCGCTAGCTATCCCCACCCAACCATGGTCGTCAAGTTGCATGTTGTGAAAAAGAACGACCCCTTTAATATCCAGAAACGATCATCACATTGGTTTACTAAAGCGAGGCATGGCTTCCAAAAACAGACACTTTAGTTCATCTTCAAGGTTCTAATATTTATTCACAATTTTAACGATATGTAACCTATTTTCTACTTTCATGATTATATGCTCAAACCGAAAACTTAGTTTTTTTCCAGCGAAATATTCAAAAATTACAATAAAAAGAATAGCTGAAAAATTAACATTAAAAGTGATATGTAAAGTGTAGACAATATAAGTAAATTAATGTAGATAGTGTATGTAAATAATTTAGCTTAGCATGTAGATAAACTGGCCTATGTAAATAATAAGGGTATAGAACTTCAATGGTATTATTTGTAGATATTAGTTAGGCAAGAATATGTATTAGTTTCAAATGCTTAAGAATGTGATATGGAAGTTTCTCTCAGTGTAAGGCAAACAGAGTTTAAGTAGTTAATCATACTTCTTCTTTATACTAGTTTTCTCTTTTCAACGATATTGGGAAGCAAAAAGCACAAAATTTAATAACGGACCCGCAATGCCAAATCAATAATAGCGATTTTGCCAACCACAAACACATTTATTTTCACTTTAATTATGGGTTTATATCCATGACTAGATCAGCAGTCGATCGCTGCTTAGGCAATGCGTTTGCTTATCAGTGGTTGGGACAGGCAAATCGAGGCAAATGGGAAACAAAACAAATAGCAGAAAAAAGCCATAAAAAGCTTAACACACTTACCACTATCCAATTCCCACGCCGAAAGTACTTTCGCTGGAGGCACTGGAACGTAGCTTGAAGGTGTAGGATTATATTAATTAATGTTCACAACTAATATTGGCTAACTCGCTCCTCATTCTCGATCCGAATTTTAAATCCTTTTCAGGTTGGCAGGCATTGTCCTCTTGAGTTTTGATTTTGTTTTTTTCGCTTTGCTATATGTTAGTCACTTGATTGGTGTTGGAAGGGCTGCCGCATTTGAACAAACAAAAATTGATCGCAAGATTTTTATCTCCACTTCACTTCCATTTTCACATATACCTCAATTCTAATTCTTGTCGAACACATAAAATTAGCAAACAAAAACAAAAAAAAAAATTCTATTATTAATTCTGCTGCATTTCGGCTTCGCTACTCGCGAGACTTCGGACACTTTTTTGGACAGGCCATCCACCCTGTTGTTGTGCGCTCCAGGCAATCGCGTCTGATAAACTGAAACAGCGTGGAGATCAGAACGAAAACGAAGTGGCCGGAGCTTGCCTTTGCACTTCTCAATGGGGCTGGGATTGAAAGCTTGATCTGGAGCTTTTTTGTTTGTTCGTATGGCTGATCACCATCGAGGCGTCACCTGGACGTTGGGGCAGGTCAGCTGCGCTCACCCCAGGGGCCGCTCCCTAAAAAAAAAAATGCGAGAGCACAAAATAAGTGTCTGCTGCTAAATCACAACGAGTTCGATGGTGGAACCTTACCTTTTATCTTCGGGGACTGGCACTTTTTATATTAATACGCTTTGGCTATTTGTATAGCAACAAGAAAATTGCACCCAGACTTTAGTTCCACTTTACTCTTTTTGGGTTCTGGAGCTGCTGGACGATGATGTGTTCGCACTGACTAGTCAAATAGAAGAGACGGAAGCGGAATTTGGCCAAAGCCACCTAACCTCAAGCCGGAAATCTATGGCACATGAAATTGACATTCCGCTGTCACTAACTATCGAGTTATTTGCGAAACACCTCTGATGAGCACTAATACTTATCGGTATAAACTTTAGTATTTTTATTTAATTTTATAATTTAAACTTTTAACACAACTTCATCCATATGTTTCTTTATGCAATTTTCACTCTGTAAGTTACTTCAATTGTTTTATTTCAATTTTTTTTTTTATTTTTTTTTTTTTTTTACTTCTAATCTAGCTTCTATTATTTAGCATCAGTGTGGTCTGCTTTTAGGCTTAATAGTTTTTCTAAATTTTGGTCGGACCAAGCGCCACTACAAGGCCATATAGAAGGTGCAGGTGTATGAATATAACACTGGCAAGACATCCATCCCACATAGCCGGACATGACGTGCCGAATTCCCCCACTGAGGGATAGGCTTAGTTGCAGGAGCAGCCACAGGTAAACCAAACGCAAGAAATGTGACACATTTCAAATATATCCCCACCAAATGGCAACCCAATAGTATGCAGCTAAACTGATGGAAAAGAGGTCAAGAATTTAGGCCAAGATTTAGTTAGCTGTTAGCCAGAGAAGTTCTAGCATCGAAATAAGCCAGTCAGAAATGGAGACAGCACCTGACAGAGAGCCCACCAATAGCGCGCAACAGTCGCAAACCCAACCAAGTGACTAATCCTCAGTGGCTCCGTTTGCGCAAGTACAAATCGAACTGCACCAGGGTAATGAAATACGCAAATGCCGTCACGGCAATAAGATAAACCAATCGTCTGTCCAAGTACAGCATGCCACACAGCATGGGTGGACGACTCAGTTGCAGTTGTAAGGCAAAATGTTCCACCTCCTGATCCAATCTCACATCCAACGTGTGCAGTTCACTAAAGCGACGCATCGTCAGGGCCAGACTCTCCAGCTCCAGTTTGATGTGCTCATTTAGCAGGGTAATTATATAGGTGTCTAGGTAGAAGCATAAAGCATACAGGGAACTAATCACTATGGGATAACTAATCTCCTCCAGCGACTGTTTGGCCAGCATATTGAAGATGGTAAACAGATTGGTCAAATTGTTAATCAAAGTGGTCAGCATCAGACCCATCAGCTGCAGTTGCTGCATGCCAAAGCTTTGTAGTTCCACAACACAAATCCATAGATGGCGAAATGCATGTGCAAATGGCTCGACTCCAGGCCATACGCCGCATAGATGTCACACACCTGCACCATTATCATTAGATTGATCAGGCAGAACTTCAAATACATAAAAAACTCAAAACGACGCTTGGGCCGACGAGAACCCCGGTAGCCATCCTTAAAGGCCCGCTCCAGGTTCTGCCGTTGCAGTGTGCAACGCTGATGGTTGGCCTCGAAGTGGACCATGGTTGCCACATAGGTGACTATCACCGCGACATACTTAATGGCCGTGTTGGCAAAGTACACATTGATGAGCAGCTGCATGCAACGATCGTGCGTCTCGACCAAGGCCCGATAGTTATAGCCAAAGTAGCCGGGGAGCACCACAATGAGCAGTAAACTCAGCGCATGACTGTAGACGGTGAGCAGAGCCTTCAGGGGCTTAGGCAGCGGCTCCTGCGGCGCATAGTCGATGGCCACCTGGCCGCAGATGAACGCATAAATGTGACCATATTTGTAGAGCTTGTACTCGTGCCGATCCCAGAAACTAAGCGACTCGTGCGATGTGCCCATGCTGAAGTGTGGAATGAAACTAACCAGTCTAAACGCTAGGCTCTAGACGCTGAGTGGATTACAGAGATTGGACAAGGGAGATTAGGCACGCACAATATGAAAATGAAAATGGGGTGGAAGGGTGTTTTTTTGGTCTATTGGAATGATTTGGCTAGAGCAATAATGGAACCAGATGCCTGTAGAATCTGCAAAGAAATTGTTGGTTGGATATTTAGTTGTTTGTTGAGTGAATAAACGGTAGGCAATCCCAATCTTAGTGTGAAACTAGAATTTGTTTACTTAAAATAAGTAACTTCTATGCTTAACAAAAATAAAGTTCTATGTTAATGAATAACACAAGGACACAAAATTAAACTTTTTCCAGTATATTGAAGGGTCGGTGGTGATTCTAGATGATTTTCGTGTGCTGTACACGAATCTGTGTTCAGAAATGGTCCATCACGTTGAGATTTTTAGTAGTTTGAGCTTAAAGGTACAAAAAACGCTTTATTTGACTCTTTTTATACGCGTTTTGTGGAGAACCTACACTTTCTTTGATACCATCAGAAAGAACTACTCCTTAACTTTGAAATAAACCATCCCAAACAATTCTACGATTTTTTCCAATGAAGATATACAATTTTTAGTAATTGTATCCGAGTTCACAGACACCCAATATATTGTTGCTAGCCTGGAATATCTTCGCTTTAAAAAATCTTACAGTTCTTTGGGATAGTTTATTTTTAAGTTAAGAAATAGCAATTTACGATAATTTTAACAAAAAGTCAAAACAAAATTATAGGTTCCCCACAAAACGCGTCTGAAAAGGGTCAAAATAGGCACTTTTTGCAACTTTAAGCTCAAATTACTGAAAATCTTGACGTGATGGACCATTTTTGAAAACAGAAAACAGCTGTGTTCCCCAAATCTACTGAATATGCGCCTCGCCAGAGCAGAGCATCGCAGTGGGCTAGTGTATGTTCTGAGGACTCCTCCTTCTCTTCACAGTATCTACATAGTGGGGTGTTTGCTATTCCCAGCTTGTACAGGTGACCCCGCAGCCTGCAGTGGCCCGTGTAGAGCCCTGTCAGGATCCTGAGGGCATTCTTTCGTTGTTGGATTAATTTCTGGAACATTTTCAGTTTGTGGTCCACTATTAATGCTTTTGCTTGTCTCATGCCCCTGGTGTTTACCCAGGAGGCTGCTCTAAGCGTATTCTCTTCCTTTCTTAGGAGCTCCCTAATGGTGTGTTGGCCTATGCAACAGTAGGGTTCTGGTCCTACCATTGCAGTGGCTGCACCCTTGCGTGCCAGTTCGTCAGCCATTTCGTTTCCGGGGATGTTTTTGCAAATTCTCCCATTGACTCAAACCTTTTCGTTCCAGGTCCTGCTACCCCAAGTCCAGTTCCTTGGGGTGTCAAAGACTCGTCTGTGTACCACTGAATTGTGTGTGGTTGCATTTTATATAATATGTCTCTTTTAGTGTGATCCAATCTCTCTTATTACTTTTGTGTACAGTGAAGTTCCTGTTGAAGTGGAACTCTGCCACCACCTCTATCAGAGGCCCTCAGGCTTACTATGTAGTTCCTGCCTTCTGCTGTCAGTCTGAGCAATGTGGCTTTTTTCTTCAAGCAGATGGTATGGTGGAGTGGTGTTAGCTCCATCAGTACTTCTAGGGCCGCTGTGGGACAGGTACGCATGGCTCCGGTCATGCATACACATGCCAGCCTTCGCAGCTTTTGCAACTGCGTCCTTACAGTGAGAAGATTTGCTCTATCTCCCCACACGACAGCTCCATACGTGAGCATCGGTCTCACCACCATGAGGTAGAGCCACCGGAGTATGTGTGGTGCCATGCCCCACGATTTTCCGGCTATGCTCTTGCATGTGTATAGTGTCCTAGTACACTTACTGAGTGTATTCTCTATGTGCTTGTCAAATTTTAGCCTGTTGTCGAAGACGACGCCAAGATATTTGACCTCCTTTTCCGGTGTTATGAGGCAGCCGGAAAGACGTATTGGCCTCATTCTACTAAGTTTGTATCTTCTTGTGAACGGTACAACGATGGTTTTTGCAGGGTTTACGTTGAGCCCAACCTCCTTGCACCAATCGGACGTCACTTTCAGTCCCCTTTGGACTATTTCACATAGGGTTTCTTAGAGCGACTTCCTTTTCTTCTATTGTTTTCTCAAGCATCTTCCAGAGCTGATACAGTGCCGTGTCTGTTGATCGGCCTGCTCTGTAGGCGTGCTGTGTTGCTGCCTCGCTTAATTAAAGCAATAAAGAGGGGAAAAAACACTCACGCTAGGCTGAGATGGCTATGGACAGTAAGACTGTTCCTACACTTAGGCCAAGATAGGCCCATTGCGATACCAAATAATTTCCTATTTAAGCCAGGGGCGGTTCCTCCCAACTGAACCATTGTGACAACATTAAAAATTTCAGTAGAGACCGAATCTCTATCTCACTTCCGAGAGGTTGAGTAGAAAGGGGTGGCCAAGAGTTTTGAGTCTCCTTCTACTAAGAGCTGGGCAATGGCAAAGAAGATGCAGTAATGTCTCCTCCTCTTCCTCACACTTGCAGCTTCTACAGAAGTCGTTGCGAGCGTTTGCCTGCCGATGAGGCAGTGACCCGTTAGGGCCCCAACCAGAAGTGAGATGATTTCCCTACTTTGGCGCTAAAGACTATTGGTTCGCTTCAGGTTAAACGAGGGCCATGTGACCCTAGCTAGAGGGTAAACCGTAAGGTTATTCCATCGTTCCATAGCCAGTCGCCAGGTTTCATTCCTTGTGATTAGCTTGTATGAGGCTAAGGGCATCCCTATCAAGTAGTACTCAGGTAGTACCCTGTCTTGCCGGTTTGTCGGCTGACTCGTTACTCTCAATGTTACGGTGTCCAGGTACCCAGATGAGGTGGATACGGAGATGCTGAGCGATCGCATTTAAAGATCTACGGCATTCCATGAGCGTCTTGGCGTTATTGGTGTAGGAGTTAAGAGCCTTTAGAGCGGCTTGTCTATCTGATTAAATGTATGTGTTCCCTTCTTCGATCATGAGTTTGCTGAGGTATTGGGCGGCCTCCTGGATGGCCACCAATTCTGCATGGTACACACTGCAATGATCAGGGAGCCGGAATGAGATTTCCGTATTTAAGTCGGTGGAGAAAACTCCCCTTTCTACTTTGTCATCGCGTTTAGATCCATCTGTGTAGATATTGATGGCATTTGCTCTACTGTGGGGCAAGTTATCCTAGGGATATTGACGTCATAAAGTTTCTGGAATGACGTGGGTTTAAAATAGTCTGTAACGGCGGGAACCGCATTTCGACGAGTTAGTATAGTTGAGTGTCCTGAGTTACCCGCGTTCCAGGACTCAGACTCTCTTAATCTCAAGGCAGTAATGCCCGCTAACTGTTTAGACATCAAGTCTAGAGGAAGAAAATGAAATATGGTGTTTAGGGCTTCCGTTGGGGTGGTTCGAAGGGCGCCACTCATACATAACACAGGCCAACAGCCATGTTGGTTCAGCCTTCTCGTTGCGAAATTCTGGTAATGGTAAATTTCCTCAACATACACATTCGTTTCACAGATAGACTCTCCACTGAAATCTTTTTCCGCCAGCCATTTGCTTAAATTTGGAAAATTATAATAGTCACAAAGGTCTTAGTCTGGAGATTATGGTGAGTGCGGAACTCATTTGGCCCAACTCATAAAATTTTGATGTCATTCTCGCTAGGTTGTTTGATATTAACCAAATATGAATTTGGAAGAAATTGTTTGAATCTAGTACTGCCTGAATGTTATTATACATCTGCTTGACAATTTATGTAAGGTTTATGTTAGATCACGTTGTCTTTTAATATTTCCGATACACATTTTATGTATCAATCTAGTTGTCCTGCCATAAATTTTAATTCATTTTTTTCGGGATTAACCGGCTGTAACTTTGTGCATCCAGCTGATTTAATTGCAACAAAATTTGTGAAAATATAAGAGCCCTTAGGCAACATGCTAAAGTGGTTGTAATTAAAATCCAACCACCGCAATGGCTTGGACACGACGATTAAGTTTGAACAATTTGCCATAATTTGATGAAAATTACTCTTCAATGGCCCCTTCTGACGCTTTTTGGTTTGCTGATGCTGTTCCTATGATTTTTTTAGGCTGCACTTATATGTATACTGTCGCATAAAACTCATAAATAATTTTTCGAAAGCCAACAATACTGCAAAATTGATTTTCCGCGATATCTTGAAAACAAACATATTGTTGGCCTGTGTAATTCAGCACTTCTCTGTACCTTGTGTAAAGTGCTCAGTACTGACGGTTTCTCGAGCGCTGGCCACCATACTATATAGAACTCCATAGAGCAGTATGGGACGTACAATGGCTATGTATAGCCAGTGAACTATTGCTGGGGAAAATCCCCATTTACGGCCTATCGCCTGCTTACATGCGAAGAGGGCAATGGATGCCAGCTTTACTCGCTCAGAAATATTGTCGTGCCAGAGTAGTTTCCTGTCCAGCACGACAACTAGGTACTTGGCAGTGTTTTTGAATTCCAAACTTATATTGTTTAGTTTGGGAGGCATAAGATCTGGAACTTCGTATCTCCGTGTGAAGAAAACTAGTTCCGTCACTCAGAAAGTGTTGCCAGCGCGGTTCTGCATGAGGTCACATAAGGATTGTGGAAAACTTCCGCATTTGAATATAGCAATGTCATCTGCATAAAACACCACCACATATTACCTGCCTCCATGAGGCGCAGCAATTGGTGCCTGCTACGTGGTGACGGCACCAGGGAAGACATTGTTAAAGGCACCCTGTATGTCCAGAAATGCTAGCAGAGAGTGTTCTTTTATTTCAAGCAATTTTTCAATGCTTGAAACTAGGGAATGTAAGGCAGTCTCAGTGGATCTGTCTTTGCAGTATGCGTGTTGCGTATTTGCTAAGAGAGAAGGGTTAATAGTCTGCCTTAGGTGGGCGTCAATTAGTCTTTCAAGAGTTTTGACTAGAAATGACTATAGGCTTATTGGCCTTTAGTAGCTGGGTCTAGCATATGAGGCTTTTGCCAGCTTTGGGTATAAATAGCACTTTAGATTCCCTCCATTTAGTAGGTTTATATAGCTAACCTTAAGGCAGCTTGTAAAAATTATGTGTATCCACGCCATGGTGTGCTCCAAAGAATTTTGGAGCTTAAGTGACTTAAAGGGCTCGAATGTGTCAATTGCCCATTTAATTAGTGACAATATCAATATTGTGTTGTCTTAAAAGGTTTGGTTGCCTTAATGTCAATTGTGGGATACTAGAACATGCTGGCAAGTGTGTGGTCAGCAGGAGATCCAAGGATTCCTCGCTGGCGTCAGTCCAGGTTCCATCTTCATTTTGTAAGAGATCTGGCGAAACAAGCGACTTGTCCAAAATTTTCCTAAGGCGCGATGCGTCAGAAGTGGACTCTATATTGCTACAGAAATAAGCCCAAGAGGTGCGTTTTTCTTTCCTTAGGGTTTTTCCTTGTATAATTCTCAAAAGGTGGTTTAATAATTATATTTGGAGGCATTAAAAGTATGCCTACATTCTTTCCTGATGGAGGTTTGTTTGTGGATTTTTGTTTTCTAGGGGGGGTCAGGCCCTATTGAAGGATTTGGAACACGCTGTGGTGAACATGTCGACTAGTTCGTCTATTTGTTCGCCGTTTGTTGGTGTGAACGGCGGAATGGGTTCAATATTTTTTGTAAAATAGTTAATGTATGTTTCCCAGTTGGTTCTTCTGGGATTTAGTATTTTAATGGGAGGGGGGCATTTATTGCTAAATTTGCACTCTATATACCTATGGTCCGAGAAAGAGTGATCTGTTAGGACCTTCCAAGACAATTTGGTTCCGTAGGTCCTCCGAAAAGAGGGTGATGTCCAAGACCTCCTTTCGATTTTTATTATAAAGGTGGGGTCGTTAACTTTGTTTTCGAGGGCAATATTGGTACTGAGTAGATAATTAAAGGGTGACTCACCACTTAAAAGAAAGCCACAAAATACGTCAAAGTATCGACAAGATTTAGGAGTTGACTTACAAAATATGTGACTTGTACTACGATTGGTCGGGCTTCACTCGAGTTCCAGCCGTCTGTCAGTATGCCAAGAAATTGGCTACCCTGGTGGGTAACAGCTAGCACGCTATACCGCAGAATACACTTGAGAAAAAGTTCTATTATCTCCGAAGTCGATGCTAAATCTTCGACGTCAAGCAGAATCAATCTGAAATCAGCTTGTTGATGGTTTCTAACATTCAACGAAAACTATCGACAACTAGTACACATTTTCAAAGAAATAAGAAAAAAATAGCGTTTATGGTCAATACGACCAGATTCAACCAAATGTGGCACATCTGAATCAAAACTAAAAACAACTGGATATTGAGGGAAACAAATTCCATAAAAATTGGTAAGTGGACAGTAAGTGGACAAATCTTTGCAGTTTTCGTTTGGCAACAGAATCAGCTCTCAAGTCCAAAAGGAATTTGAAGAGAGACACGGAGTGGTTCCAGAACGCAACGAGCAAATGAGGAAATAAAAGAAAAATAAGAGATGTTGACCCTTTGGCCGACAGCAATGAAATGAAATGAAATCAACGAACTCAGGGAAGGTATCCAACAATTTGTGTGACAACCAAATTTATAGCCTACTTGGTCCTTTTGATGAAATTAAAAAGGTTGTAAGGCATTGATGTTTTCATAGTAATATAAACATAGTAGGCTTAAAGCTACAGTTAAAAATTGTTTGCGCTTTAAACAAGCATATTCATACTCTATTTCAATGGTACAAAGATTCAAATTAGTTTGTGTAAAAGTATGTAACGGACAGAGCGGAGCATCTTCGATCATATCTTTATAAATCCAAACAAGTGTATAGCGAAAACATAATTTAGGGAAAACAATTGTACACTGGAATTGAATGAAAAATTGACCGTCAGAAATTCCAAGAAATTCC
>JBAMBO010001004.1:0-40348 GCA_037044535.1 Lordiphosa magnipectinata
AAAAATTGAAAATACAAAAAAGTTTCCTATAAAATTACAGAAGGTTATGCATTGGATCGTTAAAATGCTAGTTAATTATCTCCAACTCCTCCAATTGGGTGATCCTAGCACCTTTGGTAACTGTTGTAGCTGTGTTCAAACGCTTGTTGATTATATATTAAAAGTGGTCTACTTTGTCTTGTCTTCTAACTCTCATTTGAAAATTGAATGAAATAATAGTCAAATATCTCCCACCCCTCCTCCTCCTCTACCTCCTACACAACGTTCCTCTGGGGTTGTTTGTTTAGGTCATGTGCACGAGCGTAAAAGTTTGGTGTTCTAAATATCTGGTTGGTGCTGCTGCCATGCGCCAGCAGTTTGTTCTCCAAAATACGAGGTTGCGCCTGCGTGAGAAGTAGGGTTAGGAGAACTTGATTAGGTCAGAGTTGAGATTAGAAAATTGAAAAACGAGGGTTGCTGATGCTGAAAACCTGCTAGCTGTTAACAGAAGTTAGGTCATAGTTGACATTTGAAAATTGAAAATCGAGGGTTGTTGATGCTGGACACCTGATACCTGTGTTTTCATGTAGGTGGTCTACTATGTGTTGACTGCTTAGCCCTATATGAAAATTGAATGAAATGATATTCAATTCTCTCATCTCTCAACCCTCTTCCTCCTTCTACTCCCCAATGTACCTGTTTGTTAAGACGATTCTTAGGGTGAGTTTGAAGACAGAAAATTGAAAATCGAGATAATGTTTTGTTTTTGATTTAAAAATATAAATTTGTTTTATTCGTTAAAATGGGTATGAGATATAATATTATAGTTTACATTAATTTAAAAATTATGAGTTTTTAAGTCGATTGGGTTGCTTAGTTTTATGTATTTATCAAATTAAAGTGTGTGTATCATTATGAATAATCAAAAATGTTGTGAAATTTTTAAGGTGGTCTTGCCCTCCAATGTGAATTTGTGTAGGTTTTACCTGTATAAATAAAATGATTAAGGGTGTTTTGTTTTGACTTTAACCAGGATCGTTTTTCAAGCGGTTGTTACTGTACCTGTGTGTTAACACACACACACACACACAATGTAATATATTTATCCATAAGTTTTAAAGCCTCTGATTGACGTCGCAAGATGTAACAACAGCGACATGTATATGGTCCTTCGGTTGCATCCTCTTTGCTCCAGACACTCGACTCCAAATGTTTTCCAAACTGTGATAAAACCACCTTTTAGTTTTCACACTCTTGTTAAAACGATTTGAACCCAATCAGTTGGTCAGCATGCTCACTAAAAATCATATCATTGAACGCCTTTAAAAAGGCCAAAGTGCCTAAATAGGAATACCTTAATGAGAAAACTGCAATACCCCTGGTAGAGCTTATACTAAAACTGGATAAGAAAATGGATGATTTTTCGGTGTATGATTAAATCCGAATGCACCGCAACGACTTTCCTTTAGCGTTAGAGGATGAGTACGCCTGGATATTGTTTCTCAAAACATTATTCAATGTCGACATTTACGTTGTAAAGATAAATAACTTCATCTACGATTGTTATTTTGCAATATTGGTATCATTAAAATAAAACAAATCAAAATTAAATTGCAGTAAATGTTTTTATTCATTGAATCTTACCGTTCCATCGGATAGTTTATGATAATTAGAGATGAGTTTCATAACCCTATTTTTTCACCAGATATAAAAGTTGATAGATTATTTGTCACCCAGTAAGTAAAAGTAAAATTGGCTCAAACAGCACCTCCAGGAGGGCCAGGCCCAAGCTTCTCTCAATCTCTTGGCGTGTGTGCGCTTATATAATTTTTCGCACAAGAGAAAGGGACCTACAGTTTAACGCCGAATCTGAACGGCAATGGTTAGAGAATTTTTTTGCTTTTTCATGGCTAGTTAACTTCACAGACCGGGTGTGTAAAAGCTATTTTCTAAAAAGAGGAAAAACGTTTTCTATTAGATGGTCCGAGGCGGGATCGAACCCACAGCCTCCCGCACCAGCAGCCACACATACAACTGGTACGCCACGCCCGACCACACTTGTCACCCAGTAGCATGACGATATGTGTCCCCCACAATCATTGATTTTGAAAAGCCTTGATTTTCCTTGCAGAAGAAAATATTCACGAGTCTTTTCCAAAAATTGTGTGTGCTCATCGAAAAGATTCTGCTTGGAATTCATCAATCAGTTGAATAATTGGTTTGGCGGTGCTAGCCCATTGTCATTGTGATTAACTTTAGTCTTCAAGCGTCAAAGAAGAAATTAAAAGCATTCTGGATTGATTGGATTCATCCAGTTGTATATTTTTAATAGATTAATATTTCATGATTTACAACCAGAAATTTATATTAGTACTAAACTATTGGATCTAAGATCTCTATATATTTCCAAAATAGAGCGAGAATTTTTAACAGCGCACTCACAATTATTTAAATACATTCCACAATTGTACAGCACGTTGTAGCCTAATGAATTTAATTTAGAACTGTTGAACTCTTCTTCTTCCAAATCTTCTACTGCAACCGCAAGAAATTTTTCAAGAAAAACTTTTTTCTTAAATCCTTTTAAGATAACGTAGTTATCGCGGGTAGTATAAGGAAATGACTGTCCAGGTGGGGGTTATTTTTAAATACAGAAGCAATTTCTTTTAAAATATAATATATATTGGTTTTTGTTGCCATTAAAACCATGAATATCAGAAGAAACTACATCTTCAGCCATTTTGTGTTATTTATTTGATTTAAGTTGTATCTGCATTTGTTGTTACTGCCTTTAAGCACTATGCGGTGAATATTTCACTAAGCGGTCATGTATTAGTGCGCAATAAGCTTCTGTGGACGAACCGCTTGGAGTCAATCATCAATTGCTCCAGTCTTAACTGCTTCATTTTGATAGGAAAGTTTCACTCTCAAGATTATTTAAGGAAAGATAATTTTTCGCGTACCGTGTGCGATCAATTTCAATTCCGTTTATCTCATATCGAATTTTATCAAAAAGTTGTGCTACGCAATTGTTTTTCAGTTTACCTGCATGAAATGTTGTATTGTCAGATGAGCTAATCGACCCCCCCTTCAACATTGATGAAACTTTCATGGGGTAATACATATGAATCTTGGATTTAGATAAATCCATTGGATTCGGCTTGCAGGCAGCATGATATAGCACATTTAGACAGATTCAATTTTGACTGACAATGCTTGGGTGCGTGCGAAAGCACCTGATAGCAGTCTTGGTTAAAAAAGCATCTGCGTATTTCGCTCACTTCTAACTGCACACGGAGCTATAGGTGGAATTGCTTCGGGCACTGCAGCCGTTGCCAGACAATTAAAAGTGTGAAAAATGCCCACCAGCAGCTCAAAGAGAGAAAGGCATAAGATATGGAATGAATGGAAGCAATTGCAATGGGTAATATCGATTGAGATATGGTCTTACCACATCAGCACAATCAAAAAACATTTTGAAGCCTGCTATCCAATAGACCGCTAACCAACCTTCATTTAATGGCATTTCCCAGCAAACATATCCGTTGATGTTTCTGTTATTTTTGATAACAATGGTTTGATAATTTTAGTATAATTCACTGCTCGAGTTCCTTTTACTTGGTCATTTGGATCGAAATTTCATCTATACTTATTGGTTTCAAGTAAAATCTCTTTGTATGACTGTAATTCATTTTCAGAGTAATCAACAGGTTTATTATGGAATATTAAAAAATTAAGACCAGGTTGTTAGGTCGAAGTGTTTCCACTTAATAATTCAATTTTTTTTTATTTTTACATTTAGTGTCCTGCTACCCAACATTAATTTTTGATTGGTCTTTGTAGGACCATAAGTCTTATCAAAAACTCGATCTCTTAATAGTTGACTGATATTAAGATTAATATTATCACTCGATAAATCGACTTCATTAGCTTCTATAGCTGATTTATTAATCTTTTCCATCGTTATACCGCTTTTTTTTTTATATATTTTACCAGATTTTTTAATCTTTTCCATCGATGTTGTAATTAATATCTGTTGATTTGTGTTGTTTATATAGAATTATACTCAACAATAGACCTTGAGCCAGCCAGATGTAAACTTTGACTAAAATCAAAAACAGGTCACTAAACCCCATATACATGAAAATTATAAATGCGATATTTATATAGATTCCAAATTCATACTGTAGAAAATATTTCATCATTATAATATTTAAAGTACCCTCCCACCAAATTTATTTAAAATTACTCTAGACATTTTATAAGATTGTGTGCTTGTAAAAATTTATTATACCCTTGTAGAGGGTAAATTAAAATTGTCGAGATGTTTGTAACGCATAGAAGGAAGCATCTCCGACCACATGAAGTATATATATTCTTGATCAGCATGACGAGCTGAGTTGATATAGCCCTGTCCGTGTGTCCGTCCTTCTGTTTCTATGTAATCTCCTCCGTCAGTTTTAAAGCTATCTTAACCAAACTTTGCACGAAGTCTTTTGGTACAAATACGCTGCACATTTATCGGAACCGGCCAGATCCGAATATACATATTTGTGTCAGTGTAATCAGGCTACTAATTTATATAAATCATACAAGCTACAAGGGTGTAAAAACTTCGGTCGAGCCGAAGTTAGCTTTCCTCTATTTATATACTCTGTACCAAAGGTACACAGAGTATATTAAGTTTGTGCAAAACTAAGTAACAGCCAGAAGGAATCATCTCCGACCCTATAAAGTATATATATTCTTGATCAGCATCAACAGCCGAGTCGATATAGCCATGTCCCTCTGTCTGTCTGTCCGTCCGTATGAAGAGATCTCAGTGATGATAATAGATAGAGGTTTTACATGTATGGGACATATGTTTCTTATACTTGCAGGCAGATGAAGTTTATTTTCAATTTTTGCCACGCCCCCTCCCGCCAACGCAATTTGGAAAAAACGTTATATCTTCCACAGTTTTGATGATAGATTGTTCGTACCTTCTAGAGATATCTAGTAATGAAATTTTTTAATTTGCTGATGAAATGATAAAGATCGGTTGAACGATACACAAGTTATGAGCAAAAAAAAGTTAACCGGCACCATCCACCCCCCTCGCCAATCACGCCAACCACCGCTGCACTATGGGGAATTTGCCCGATTTTTTGGAATAAATTTATAACTCGCGAACTATGTATGTAACATATTTCAGTGAGGTTTTTTTTTATAGTGTTCTACATACCTTTACACACCTGTTGGAAAAGTGAAAGTACCCCCCCAATATTTTTTTTTTTTTATAACAAATTTTACTCTATATGTTCTTCATTTTCAATTTCAATGTTATACAAAAAATCATAGTCGTTTTCCTCTTCATAATCATCAACATCTAAAGACTCGTCGCCAGGTTCATATTCGCATAATAACAATTGAATGACTTCTGGTGGAAGAGAAAGCCGCTTATGTTTTCGGACGCGCTTCTTTAAATTCATTGATGAAATGATGGGGTCCGAAGTATCCATGGCTCTCTGGAAAACATCTGTAAAGTTGGAGATTCGACTGTGCTTTCTCGCATGGTGGAGTCTGTCGGATTTATAATACTTGTTCCTGGACTCTGCACCCTCTTCGCCAAAATAGCCGACTGGAAGAACGGTTTGTTCTAAGATGAGTCTGGAGTGAACCAAAATCTTGTGGACAGTTGGTGTCATGGGAAGCCATGGATATTTGTCCACAATAAGGTGCCCAGTTTCTTGGCAAAGTTTGCTCATATTTGTCCAGGATTATTGGTAATTGACATGATAAGCATATTAATATGGTTTTCATATTTAAAATGATTCGGATATCAATGCCAGTTATATTCGCGAATTCTATATAGCTGCTAAATGCACGGCGCGCAGTATTTTCGACATTTGAGCTTCCGAATCCTCCTTGTTTTGGTTGATCAACCTTTAGCGCCAGTTTCTCCCAAAACATACGTTGAATGTGTTTCTTTCTTTCTTTCCGAAACCATGAATTTGTCGCCTTGATTCATAATTTTCCACTTTTTTATATCAATTTTGTATGCGGCATGGAGTATAAATTCAAAAAATCTAATCCAGCAATGTAGTGGTACACCATATGTACACCATATTTTAAATTGTCCATAATAGGAACAAACTGAAGACACTTAAAATTTTTGTTTCCAAGAAAATCCTTTGGCGTCGCTTTGCATATGGGGCAAGAAGCTTGGAATGATTTTGTTTCCGTTAAGGCATTAAGTACTTTGCCATCAATTACAGTTAAGTGCAGACTGAACTTTACATACAAGCATTGATTGTTTTTTAGGATTACTTTGGATGATATTTAAATTTTGTATTTCAGCTTGTATCTGTAAATGCTCTCTCTTAATAACTTCAACTGATTCTTTTAAAAACTCCAGTTTTAACGGACGACAAAATCGTATACTCTGAGGAGTATTATTATTCCATAAAACATTGCCTGATGAATCTATTAGGCGAAGAGGCATAACTGTCGTAGCGAAGAGTGACGAATCAGCTTGATATGACTGGCAGTCAGTGTATGCCTGATTGAAACTCGCTTGTCCCGTGCTTCTATCAAAACCATAGCTTAAAATCAATTCAGCAGATAGGAAATTTGTGTGCTGATCATTCATTGTCGCTGCAATAAATTCCGCTTGATAAGCTACTATCCGAGCTACGGTATGATCCAAAAGATCTTGTAGGGAAACTTTCGCTACGGTTTCCGTTATATCAATATTGGCGGGTCGGCAATCCTTTTTTTTCGGCTACTTCTTTATAATTTGGATAAATATCTGCCTTCCTGCACTTTGCGTCCTCTCGAATTGCACAATACTGCTCTTTGGTGAAGCATTGATCAAGTATTAAAGCCAAAGCCTCCTCTGTCGAAGAACGCACAGGCTGCTCAACGGGCTTGCTAATCAGTTTCCTGAACATTTTGGCTTTTGCTGGATTTAACGCTAGTAACTTCAATATAACAGCAAGATCGTTGAGCCTATGTCTTCGAGCAGCTATGCCTGCTGCTTGAACCAGCAAACCAACATTATGCTTTTGGGCCGCTGAGAGATAGTTAGCTTCATTTCTTTTCCCTCTTGCACCTTTTAACCAAAATGATATTTTTGGACGTCCAGCGGTTTTTTTCTTTGATTCTTCTTTGCTTGCATTTCCAATCAAATTCAAGCTAAGATTGCCCCTCATCCACTTTGAATATTTTGTCGAAAACTTATCCAACTTCGTCTGGCATTTTCGCCATTTTTGCAACAAATTGAGGGAAAAAATTCGGGCTTTCTCTTTTACGCTTTAATTTACTTCAAAAATAGTGGGACTTGCTTGCTAACAAAAGTTAATACTGCATCTTCTTTTTCTCGAAGACCCTTTTGCTTATGCTTGCACTTCTAGTGCGTTTCTGATCAAGAGATTGGTTCCTAAGAAATGAAAATGAAATGAAAGCGAAAAATCGCACGAAGCGCACAATGAGACAATATGTTCTGAATTCGCAATTAATGACTCTACAACATGGATATAGACACTCACTTAACAAAGTTAAACATTTTTTTAAAACTCTATTGAAAGTTGAACTTTCTTTCCAAAACCCAAACGAAAACATCACCTGCTACATTTACAAATTGTTAGAATTGGACGCACATATCAAGCAACATATTAGTATTTACACAAAGTACATACCTGAAGAATTAGTAATCATTTCAAATTTGACTGTCTTACGTAATTTTGTTTCAGAGTTACTGATTTGAAAGTGAGCTTCAAAGTTAAGCAAAATGTAAACAAACCATGTGCGGTTGCAACAGCTGACTTTAACAGTTGGTATTTAAATACTAGACAGTTAAGTTAACATTTTGCGGTATGTTACAAAACAGCTTGATGTTTTCTTAATACATTAAAATAAAAAAATCGAAAATCGGCATACTTTTGAAAAATACATTTATTCCAAAAAAGCGGGCAAATTCCCCATAGTGCGCTGTATTCAAACAAACTCAATTTTATGGCAGAGAGAGAGAGAGAGAAAGAGAGAGAGAGAGAGACACTTAGAGATGAGCGTATAATAAAAATAATGCACGATAACCGCGTGACTCCTTGGATGTATTATAATAATATAGTCGGGAGCAAATGAACTGGTACAGAGTATGTTATAGTCGGGCTTGACCGACTTTCTCACTTGTTTTTTATACCATCTATGGCCGTCTCGCTTAGATTTGTATATCTACCAGAGAGGTATAAAATGTATAAAATGTTTTTTTTTTCGCTCCGCTTTAAGGATGGGGTAACCAATGTTTGACTCCATTTTCAGCTTTAATAGCAATGGCTTCTGCATACCATTGAACTCTTTCAGTATCTGGATAGAAACCTCTTCTTGATGATTTATTTTTGATTGAAGAGCTTGTTGTGGAGCTGGTGTTGGACCTGGTCGTAGAGCTGGTGCTGGATTTGCAGCTGGTTTTGTATCTGGTCGTAGACCTGGTGCTGGATTTGTAGCTGATTTTGTAGCTGATCGTAGAGCTGGTGCTGGACTTGTAGCTGGTTTAGTAGCTGGTTTTGGTGCTGGTAGTGGTGCTGGTTGTTGAGCTGGTTTTGAAGCTGGTGCAGACCTGGTAATAGAGCTGGTGCTGGATTTCTAGATGGATTTATAGCTGGTCGTAGAGCTGGTGCTGGATTTGTAGCTAAGTTCAATCAGTGTTTGCAAGTCTATTGATGTTGCGTTGATGTTAAAATAAGGATATTGTTTGTTGATAGCAACTGATTGTTGTATAGGGATTGCTATATTTTTAATACGTTTGCTTTGCGTATCAATGTTTTGATCCTTGTCCATAAATAGCCCAATTAATTTTCCCCATTTTTCTTAATATTTTCAGCGGTGTATTTTTCTTTGGAGTAGTGACCGAACTTCTCAACTCACATGTTATTTGAGCAATTGTTATGATCATATCTTCACCATGCTGTTAATTAAATATTTCCATTTGTTTTTCAATAAATAGTTTTCGCTTCACGCAACTCTTCAATTATCGACACAAATTCATTATTATGGTTACTATGCCCAGCTGCTTGTGAAGCAACTAAAAGTTTTAATCTTTCAACAATTACATTATCCCAGGGATTATCCCAGTAAATATAATTGGGATTATTTGTATTGAGTTTCATAAGTCCAGTTCCCTCATAAATAGATTTTTGACGCTGCGGAGTTGAGTTTGCATTCGGTGTTGATGAAGATTTCGGGAAGAGGGGTTTAATTATTTTGGTATATTTCATGGAGCGTGTACCTTTAATTTGACCACTAGCACGATTTAATCTTCTGTGAGCATTTGTTTGTATCAGGATCTTTTTGAATAGCTTCAATTCAAATTGATCATAGCCATACGGCTTTTTTTTTTGAAAATTAAAGAATATTGTCCTGGTGTAAGTAACCATCTTTGTCAGTTTTGAAAAGTAATTTTACCATCAGCCAGGGATATTTTGCTATTAATCAAGTATAGCTCTCCATTGGAATCTTTGAACGGACCATATGCTTGATCAAGTTCCCCTGCTCTAGATAATTCACTTAAATTGAGATTAAGACTTTCATTGTTGGATGCATTAGATTCTGAATAATACTATTCAGTTATATCATTTGATTCCCTGTTTACAGAATCAAGCAGAACATCCATCATTAACATCATCATCATTGTCAATATAATTTACATTATCTGTAAATTGGGGCGGTTCTAGCTTCGGCTTAGTCTCAATGCTGGCGTTATTTAATGGGAAAAAGGAGTACTGCTTCAGTGCATCTTCTTTGTTTTCATCTCTTTTAGTCTGAGATAGATATATCTAGCTTTTTTATTTTCGCTGAGAAGTTTCTTTAATGGTGGGGTTATTTTACCTGCTTCCTCTAGTTGAATTTCACTTTCAGCTTTTCCCAGTTTTAGAGTTTAAAATTTTCTTTTCAAGGCATTTCTTGTCCATGTTAATTCTCTAAGCGTACTCTGATGCATTTTCGCATGACAAAACACCCACAAACAGATAAGTGAAACAGCTCTGCTATTTGCAATAGGTCAGTTATTCGCAACAGGTGCGAAACAGTTCAGATATTTGAATCAGATCAGATATTTGAAACAGGTTGAAAATGATCAGGTATTCGCAACAGGTTTGGTTCCATACTAATATAAATTTCTGGTTGTAAATCATGAAATATTAATCTATTAAAAATATACAACTGGATGAATCCAATCAATGAAGACTAAAGTTAATCACAATGACAATGGGCTAGCACCGCCAAACCAATTATTCAACTGATTGATGAATTCCAAGCAGAATCTTTTCGATGAGCACACACAATTTTTGGAAAAGACTCGTGAATATTTTCTTCTGCAAGGAAAATCAAGGCTTTTCAAAATCAATGATTGTGGGGGACACATATCGTCATGCTACTGGGTGACAAGTGTGGTCGGGCGTGGCGTACCAGTTGTATGTGTGGCTGCTGGTGCGGGAGGCTGTGGGTTCGATCCCGCCTCGGACCATCTAATAGAAAACGTTTTTCCTCTTTTTAGAAAATAGCTTTTACACACCCGGTCTGTGAAGTTAACTAGCCATGAAAAAGCAAAAAAATTCTCTAACCATTGCCGTTCAGATTCGGCGTTAAACTGTAGGTCCCTTTCTCTTGTGCGAAAAATTATATAAGCGCACACACGCCAAGAGATTGAGAGAAGCTTGGGCCTGGCCCTCCTGGAGGTGCTGTTTGAGCCAATTTTACTTTTACTTACTGGGTGACAAATAATCTATCAACTTTTATATCTGGTGAAAAAATAGGGTTATGAAACTCATCTCTAATTATCATAAACTATCCGATGGAACGGTAAGATTCAATGAATAAAAACATTTACTGCAATTTAATTTTGATTTGTTTTATTTTAATGATACCAATATTGCAAAATAACAATCGTAGATGAAGTTATTTATCTTTACAACGTAAATGTCGACATTGAATAATGTTTTGAGAAACAATATCCAGGCGTACTCATCCTCTAACGCTAAAGGAAAGTCGTTGCGGTGCATTCGGATTTAATCATACACCGAAAAATCATCCATTTTCTTATCCAGTTTTAGTATAAGCTCTACCAGGGGTATTGCAGTTTTCTCATTAAGGTATTCCTATTTAGGCACTTTGGCCTTTTTAAAGGCGTTCAATGATATGATTTTTAGTGAGCATGCTGACCAACTGATTGGGTTCAAATCGTTTTAACAAGAGTGTGAAAACTAAAAGGTGGTTTTATCACAGTTTGGAAAACATTTGGAGTCGAGTGTCTGGAGCAAAGAGGATGCAACCGAAGGACCATATACATGTCGCTGTTGTTACATCTTGCGACGTCAATCAGAGGCTTTAAAACTTATGGATAAATATATTACATTGTGTGTGTGTGTGTGTGTTAACACACAGGTACAGTAACAACCGCTTGAAAAACGATCCTGGTTAAAGTCAAAACAAAACACCCTTAATCATTTTATTTATACAGGTAAAACCTACACAAATTCACATTGGAGGGCAAGACCACCTTAAAAATTTCACAACATTTTTGATTATTCATAATGATACACACACTTTAATTTGATAAATACATAAAACTAAGCAACCCAATCGACTTAAAAACTCATAATTTTTAAATTAATGTAAACTATAATATTATATCTCATACCCATTTTAACGAATAAAACAAATTTATATTTTTAAATCAAAAACAAAACATTATCTCGATTTTCAATTTTCTGTCTTCAAACTCACCCTAAGAATCGTCTTAACAAACAGGTACATTGGGGAGTAGAAGGAGGAAGAGGGTTGAGAGATGAGAGAATTGAATATCATTTCATTCAATTTTCATATAGGGCTAAGCAGTCAACACATAGTAGACCACCTACATGAAAACACAGGTATCAGGTGTCCAGCATCAACAACCCTCGATTTTCAATTTTCAAATGTCAACTATGACCTAACTTCTGTTAACAGCTAGCAGGTTTTCAGCATCAGCAACCCTCGTTTTTCAATTTTCTAATCTCAACTCTGACCTAATCAAGTTCTCCTAACCCTACTTCTCACGCAGGCGCAACCTCGTATTTTGGAGAACAAACTGCTGGCGCATGGCAGCAGCACCAACCAGATATTTAGAACACCAAACTTTTACGCTCGTGCACATGACCTAAACAAACAACCCCAGAGGAACGTTGTGTAGGAGGTAGAGGAGGAGGAGGGGTGGGAGATATTTGAATATCATTTCATTCAATTTTCTACAAAACCAGCACCACCCTCCCTTTTCTAATAGAAACTACATACTTAGTTTCAATTTTCTAATGTCAACTCTCATCTAGCAACAAGTGTTAGGTTTGGGGTTGTTTTGTCACCATGCCCATCGATGAGATCAGATCTGCGAGCAAACAACCTTCACTGACATAACACCTGTTTATTAGTTCACTTAAAAAAAACCAACCCTGACGAAGAATGATCAGACCGTTGGCGCACACGCGTGAAAAGAGTGGGAGGGGTGTGTACTATCTATTTAGCTCACAAAATAACTTCCCCTCCCACTCTCTCTCCCGCACGCACATAACTAGCAACAAACACTCACAATCAAACAGGAGCAACAAGCATTTCAACAAACAGGTATGTTGTGGAGTATAAGGAGGAGGAGGGGTGGGAGAGCCCACAAATCTGTTTGCACTTCGATCTTTTCTGGGACTAGCAAGTTACTATAGATGTTTCGTAAAGGATTTTGCATCGATAGCTAGACCATTGCTTGATATTTTAAAAGGGGAGAACGGAAATGTAAGCAAACATCGATCTAAAAAGATCAATATCAAGCTGAACGAGAATCAACTTCATGCCTTCCACAGGCTTAGGAACATATTGGCATCCGAAGATGTTATGTTGCTCTATTCCGATTTTAAGAAGCCATTTGATTTGACGACAGATGCTTCATCCCACGGCATAGGAGCGGTACTATCGCAGGGTGGGAGACCAATCACAATGATTTCCAGAACATTAAAAGAAAGAGAGGTTCATTACGCCAAAAATGAGAGAGAGCTTTTGGCAATAGTTTGGGCCTTACAAAATTTACGTCAGTATCTGTACGGGGCAAGAGGGTTGAATATCTGCACAGATCACCAACCTCTCACTGGTGCTGTATCGGATCGCAATCCGAATGCAAAGTTAAGACGCTGGAAATCATTTGTGGACGAATATGGTGCAAACATTTTGTATAAGCCCGGAAGAGAGAACCATGTAGCGGATGCCCTATCTAGGCAAAACATTCATGCTCTCGATGCTGTACCAGAGTCCGATTGTGCCACGATACACAGTGAAGACTCACTGACGTACACGATTGAGACCACTGAGACACCCTTAAATTGTTATAGGAATCAGTTGGTTATTGAGCAGAACCCATTCCCTCTGACACGAAATTTTATTTTATTCAATGAAAAAACTCGCCACGAAATTCATTTTGTCGAATGGGAATCTCTTGTTCAGATTGTCAAGGATTGTCAAAGGATAAATGCAATATTTTGTGAATTACCGGTACTAGCCCGCGTCCAGCATGATTTGGTCCAATCGTTCCCCACAACAAAATTCTGGCACTGTAAAAACTTTGTATCCGATATCTTTGACAAAAGTGAACAAAAAGAGATTTTGACCATCGAACATAATCGTGCACATAGGGCTGCACAGGAAAATGTGAAGCAAATCCTGTGCGACTATTATTTCCGTAAAATGACAAAATTGACTAACTAGGTCGCCCGCAACTGCAAGACTTGTACAAAATCGAAATATGACAGACACCCTAGAAGGCAGGAGCTCGGCATAACTCCAATCCCTTCGTATTCAGGGGAAATGCTACATATTGATATTTTTTCAACAGGTAAAAAATATTTTCTGATCTGCATCGACAAATTTTCGAAATTTGCGGTGGTTCAACCGATATTGTCCAGAACAATCGTGGATGTTAAGGTACCAATAATGCAGCTAGTCAACATCTTTTATGAAACGAAGACCATATTTTGCGATAGTAAGGCTTCATTTCAGTCGGAAACCATAGCATCTATGTTGGAAAACCTTTTCGACGTGAATGTTGTAAATGCACCCCCCCTCCATAGTACGTCCAACGGGCACGTTGAGCGCTTTCATGGCACTTTATCTGAAATTGCAAGATGCCTTAAACTGGAGAGGAAAATCAATGACACAGTTGTTCTTATTTTGCTAGCCACGGTAGAATACAACCGCTCCATTCATTCGGTCACAAAGAAAAAACCAATAGAGGTAATTCAGGCTGCTTCTTCTGAATTTAAGGAAGAGATAAGAGATAGGGTTCATAAGGCCCAAGAGGTCCAACTGGAGAGAGGCAAAATTTCGAGGCAGAATAGGGTTTTCAAAGTTGGAGAAAAAGTTTTGGTGAAGTCCAATAAACGATTGGGAAACAAGTTAACCTCTCTTTGTGAAGAACATATAGTTGAAGCTGACATGGGGACAACAGTTCTTATAAAGGGGAGGGTGGTCCATAAGGACAATATTAAATAACGGGCATTCCGAGACATGAGAAATAAGTGACTGGAGAGAAGAAACACATCACAACATAATATTTTTATATCTTTTATATAAAAAAAAAAATTAAAATTCAATGTCCTGAAAATTTAGAATCGAGAGCCATCAGTAAATATTTGGAAAATTAAGCAATCCCTGAAACAATGAATTTACAACGCTTGAGCATACAAATTGCGAATATTAGAGCACACAAAGCACTGTATCCAGCTTTAAGACTATCCAACATAAATTTTGTAATCAATCATTCTATAGTATTAAGCAGGTCCATCTATCCCGTATCCATCCAGATCATTAACATCATAGCTTAATGCGACAAGGAGGCTATGGAAGCTAATGATAGGTGCACATCCGTATTGTTTGAATTCTGCAGGGGAGTTCCTAAAATGCTGTTGGCAGCGCTTTCTGCAGATCACAACCAAGTCATCTATCCTATGCAATACCGAGGACGCTCTTGATTTGAAGCAGGGAGGAGTTAACGTAGGACGTTAACAAATTTAGTAAAATTGGACACTGGGCATTTGTTTCTGGCCAAATGCTGACAAAGTTGTCCACGGCCACTAACTCCGTCGACACCGCTAAAGCCAGTCTCCAGCAGAAGTCGAAGAGGATCTGACCTTGCAAGAGAGGCAATGTCAGCCTTCCATTGAACGACGACTGCAGCCGATGTCGCCAGCAGAGAGGGGAATGTTGTTAAGCTTTAGGTTTAAGAAGCTTTGAGATCAGTTTGATTTTGGGACTAACAACGCACAGACGATGCTTGTCAAATAAATGAATTTAATAATCAACTCAGCCTATTCCACACGTGCACCATCGGTCGCATCATCTTTGTTACCGAAAACAGCAACTAAATATAGTTTGCATGCCGCATAAACAGAGTATGCGTGGGGGTTGGATATATTTCCATATTAACTGACATTTCAATACATCCAACCACCACCACTCACGCAGGCACGACCTCGTATTTGGGTTTGTGTGTGCGGACGCGTGATGTGTGAGGTGTTAAGATTGACCTCCCCACCCCCACCAGACCTCTGCGTAACGGTTGCTTGCGCATGCTTAGTATAAGGTTGTCAAAAAAGTCTTGCGGTATTTCCGCAAGCTTGTCTTTGCAAGCGCGTAGTTCTAGTTGTATTCGTCGCATCGTTTCACGCTAGAGCTTTTTGGAAAGCTCTTTTCACGCGCTAACACGTGTTTGATTTATTGTTGTTTGTTTTTAGTCGTTCGTGAGTTATAGCGTCGCAAACATGGAGCAAAATAAAGAGAAAATACGGCATATTTTACAGTACTACTACGATAAAGGCAAAAATGCATCTCATGCTGCCAATAAAATTTGTGCAGTTTATGGACCCGATACAGTTTCCATTTCCACCGCACAACGATGGTTTCAACGTTTTCGTTCTGGTGCGGAGGTGATCGAAGATGCGCCACGGTCCGGAAGGCCTGTCGTCGAAAATTGCGATAAAATCGCTGAATTGATCGAAAGAGACCGGAATAGTAGCAGCCGTAGCATCGGCCAAGAGCTGGGCATGAGTCATCAAACCGTTATAAACAATTTGAAGAAGCTTGGATTCAAAAAGAAGCTCGATGTATGGGTGCCACACGACTTGACGCAAAAAAAACATTTTTGCCCGTATGGATGCATGCGAATCGCTTCTGAATCGCAACAAAATCGACCCGTTTTTGAAGCGGATGGTGACTGGCGATGAAAAGTGGGTCACTTACGACAACGTGAAGCGCAAACGGTCGTGGTCGAAAAGCGGAGAAGCTGCCCAGACGGTGGCCAAGCCTGGATTGACGGCCAGGAAGGTTCTTCTGTGTGTTTGGTGGGATTGGCAGGGAATCATCCACTATGAGCTGCTCCCCTATGGCCAAACGCTCAATTCGGACCTGTACTGCCAACAACTGAACCGCTTGAATGCAGCACTCATGCAGAAGAGGCCATCTTTGATCAACAGAGGCCGAATTGTCTTCCATCAGGACAACGCCAGGCCACACACATCTTTGGTGACGCGCCAGAAGCTCCGGGAGCTCGGATGGGAGGTTCTTTTGCATCCACCGTATAGTCCGGATCTCGCACCAAGTGATTACCACCTATTTCTGTCCATGGCGAACGAGCTTGGTAGTCGGAAGTTGGCCACAAGAGAGTCCTGTGAAAATTGGCTCTCCGAGTTTTTTTGCCAATAGGGAAGCGAGCTTCTATAAGAGGGGCATTATGAAGTTGGCATCTCGTTGGGAGCTCGTCATCGAACAAAACGGCGCATATTTGACTTAAATCGCATTATTATAACCAATTTTATGAACAATTGAAAATTCAATAAAAATACAAGACTTTTTTGACAACCTTATATAAGTTGAGGGTTGGTCAATTGTGAAGGGTTGGTGCATGCTTATTTTTAGTCATGTGAACAGAGTATGGGTGGGAGGGGTAATTAGATCCACCCTCAACTCCAACCAACAATCACACCCTGTGCAGTCTGCCATAAACGTGTTTATGCATGCACGCCCCACGACCACTCCCTGTCACGCGTGCGCACACACAAACCCATTTATTACACCCCTAAATTACTTTCCACCAACTCCCTGTCACGCATGCGCATGTAACTAATGGGTTTTTATGCTAATTATGTCTTAATTACACACCCCTCCCGACACGCACAATTAATGAACTTTTTATGCCCCACCCCTCCCGTCACGCATGAGTGACCCCCTTTGTTCCAGAACCAACATTAATACCCTTCTTATCCGTTTATCCTTGCTTTGAAATGCCACCAAACCAGCAGCAATTGATTCGCGAAACTCCGGAAGGTAAAACAATTTGTCTGTTCTCTGGTTTTCCTTTTTTATGCGCCTATATAAAACATAAGCATTTGTTCCTGCCATATCGACAAAATGGTAAAAAATTCGAGTCATAGCATCCCGTGTTATTGTTCGAATATGATAAGGACCCATAAGTCCATCCATGTGGGCATTATTTTCTCGAATATTTTGGGGACAATCAACCTCTATGTGTCTCTTAGATTTCCTGTCGTGTTTTTGAAAATGGCTTAACACCCACATAAGTGGATATCGAGCAAACGGCTTTATTGTCTTTCCATAATACATTTGCTATATCAACGCCATATGACGAACCGACATACTCAGCATGCCCCTCGGCTGTTTCTTTATCGTAATATCATTCGACAGCTTGCAATTTTTAATGCGATTAACACGCACTGCACGCAGGTAAACCATCAAATGCAAAAACGTATAAAAGTTGTCGAAATAAATTTTGTGTTTTTTGAAACTTTGTCTCGTTTTTGTCAGGCGTACAACAATGTTGGCCGCAGCTCCAAGATCTGGATGAGCAGGCAAGATCACGTTGTCACCTACACCACTATAGATCTCAAACCGGTAAGCATAACCAAAGGAATCGCACAACACAAACAGCTTAGTGCCCCTCTTATGAGGCTTAATGGGCGTATACTGCCGAAGGTGGTGTTTCATCCCACCTAGTGGGTACCAATACTAGTGCGAATTGGAGGTACTTGCGGAGGTACTGATTGGAAGCACTTACGGAACAACGAACTATGGATACTTAAGGTAAGTACCTACCGTAAGTACTTACGGTACTTACAGTTTTCGGTACTTACTCCACTACTTACATGTAAAGCGAAGAGGTGGCGATGGCCCGGGAAAAAATTAGTACTGAAATTCATTGCTGGTGGGTTGGGCTGTAAGTACCTGTGGTTACTACACAGAGAAAAAATCTGTTCTAAATGTACCAAAATCATGACATTTTGGTGACGATAGTCTACTAAACCCGCTTTTTGCAAATTCATGAACATTTCATATGCCATGAACATTTTATTCTCACTAATGAACGGTTTGGGCTTGTCTTATAAACATTTTGTGCTCGTTTCAAGAACATTTTGTACTCGTTTCAAGAACATTTTGTTCTCACTTTGGTTGCCGGCTTCATCCAGAAAAAAAAACAAATTTTAACTATAGTTAATGATTGACCATAGTTAATGGATAAGAGGTCGCGGGGGGTTGAGCCTCCTGTAGGGTGGTGGTCTCGGGAAGGGCGCCTGGCTCGGTGGGGGGTATGAGGAAGGAAGGGACGACCAATACTCCCAAACACAAACACTCCCCCAACCCACACCAGCCTCTTCTTCTTTTCTAAAGCCTGGTCCTTAGAACGACAGAAAATTCATTTCGTCACAGTATTTCACATAAATAGAAACACTTTCTAACAGCACATGAGCATCAAAGCAAAGCCAAGGTGTTTCTAACTATATGAAATACTGTGACGGAAGGAATTTTCTGTCGTTCTGAGTACGGAGCTTTAACTGCAGCTAGAGAATTTATACTTATTACAATTGAAAAACTTATTTTTACTTTACCTTGTCTGCGAATTGCACTCAGGACCTCGTGGACTGAACACACACTCACGGACGACGGTACCTTAGTCCACTCGGCTATTAAGCTCACTCGAGAGATAGCGACAAAATGATAGTTAACAAGTAGGAGCGCTGTAGTCGAGTTTCCCGACCCCCTTTTGAGGTTTAAGGGGGGAGGGGGGATATTTTCAAAATCTGAAACAAACTTGATCTGGGTACGTATAGTCTCTGAGATCGACGAGTTCATAAAGACAGACGGACAGACGGACATGGCTATATCGACTCGGCTGTTGATGCTGATCAAGAATATATATATATCGGGTTTGGGTCAGTCATGGTCCGATCCTTCTCGGTCAAGTCCGTAATTACTGGTTTATTAATACAGCGCACGAAATCTTAGTGTGCGTGCGTCTCTTTTCTATTTCATCAGCCGAATACTCGAATTAACTGCGCACTTCGCTTGGCGTCACTTACACACACAACCACACACTAAGCTACACTCGACGTCAGCTTCGGCTGACGTCACGCTCTAACCGTTCTGTCTATCGATACTTGCTCTCGTGTTTTACAACACTTACCAATCGATCTAAGCAAGGCGCGCAATTCAAATTATCCTGAGGAACTTATCCCCGACACGGCCATTCTGACAATTACACGTCCTCGTGTAGACAGCCAAGATCATACATTAACTTTATTTTCAACTCAAACAATTTAATTTCTCTTCAAACTTTTACAGATTTTTATCAATTTTCATTACATTTCTTCATTCTTAACTTACAACAACAAAACGAATTTTTCATTCTCTAAATCAAACTTCGCAATCAACATTTTCTTGTCTTTCTTTCTTTAAACCAAACTTTCCTTTTCTTCCACTTTATCTTTGTTACTTAATCAAACATTTCTTCAGAAGTACAATCTTCACATATCTATTTATTTCATTTCATCTGTATCCATTAATCACATATTTTTCTCATTTTTCTCCAATATTCACAAATCTCTTATCATTTTTATCCAATATTCACATATCTCTTATCATTTTTATCCAATATTCACATATCTCTTATCATTTTTAACAAGTATTCACATATTTATCTCATTTTTCTTCACATACTGGCCAGTTACCCTTACGAGCATCGATAACCGTACACGACCTTGTACCTTCCGCCACTACCGTCACTTTAAACGGTTTCTAAACTGCCTCTCCCGACAGTTTGCAACAACTCATTGTTTCTTTCAACAACATACCGTCACTTTAAACGGTTTCTAAACTGCCTCTCCCGACAGTTTGCAACAACTCATTGTTTCTTTCAACAACATACCGTCACTTTAAACGGTTTCTAAACTGCCTCTCCCGACAGTTTGCAACAACTCATTGTTTCTTTCAACAACATACTGTCTCTTTCAACAGCTTCAACAACATACTGTCTCTTTCAACAGCTTCAACAACATACTGTCTCTTTCAACAGTTTCCATTACTACTGTCACTCTCAACAGTATCCTCCGGCGGGCTCAACTCGTCTCTATCGATATCCATCTCGCTTGGTACCTTCTGGCAATTTTCTTAGACTTTCATGTGAATACTTATAACGTCTTTTACTGTTCATTGCTCTCAACATGTACCTATCACCTTCCAACACCTCGGTGATTACAAAAGGGCCTCTGAACTTTGGATCTAGTTTCGTTTGTTGTCTCTCACTGTTCTTAAGCAACACGTACTCTCCGCTTTTATATTTAACCACTTTAGCCTTGTTCCTGTCAAATCTAACCTTTTCATAGTCCGCTGCCGTTTGCATGTTCCTAACAGCCTGCGCTCTCGCTTCAGTCATGTCAACTTCATTTTCAATGTCACTAATAGGAATTAAACCCATTGGTCTAGCAACTTTTGCCAATAAAGAGCTCCAAAGGACTCGATTTTGTAAAACGATTTGCTGTACAATTTAAGGCTAACTGTACCTCACCCAACGCATCTTGCCAAGATCGTTCACTTGTCTCAACCACAGTCAACAAGTTTTTCAAGGTGCTCATAACTCGCTCAACCTGCCCGTTGGCACGGCTTGCACCAGTAGCAATCAAATGCAGCTGTATTTTGTTTGAAGAACAAAACTCAGCAAATTTCACACCTATAAAACTTCTACCCTGATCGGCTATAACGCGAACAGGCACCCCAAACATAGAGATTGAAGATTTCAAAGCATTAACGCAACTATTTGCATCAAGCGTAAAAGTATGGTGCAAATAGACATACTTCGTAAAAGCATCGATCTGGACTATTACATACTCTTTGCGATCGCTTTTACCACTCAGTTTACCAGATAGATCTATATGCACCGTGTGCCAAGGAATACTGACTTTTGGAATAGGATGTAGTTCAATCTGAGTTTTTCCTGACGAAGATTTTGCTACTCTGCATGTGATACAGTTCTCCACAAATTTACGAACATATTTCGCCATGCACTCAAACCAATAATGGTCATACACTTTGTCAAGTGTCTTTTGCCAACCCAAATGCATAATCGCCTCGTGTACCTGGTTTATAACGGACCATCTAAATGCACGTGGCACAACTGGCAAACATAGAGTCTTGGAATTTCTCTGGACTTTTCGATATAAAACACCTGATCTCAATTCATAGGTTCTTGCCAAATCTTCAGAAATGTCACTATCATTCAATCTAGCGACCAATTCCACTAAATCTTGATCCAATCGCTGTTCTGCAAGAAGCCAGTTTTCTGAAATTTCTGTAAGATCAATTTGCTTTTCAATATCTTTGCTTCGTGCCAAATTTGATTTGAGAGGTAAAGGATTTCTAGACAGAAAGTCCACATGTGCCATCCGCTTTCCCTCTCTGTACTGTATTTCAAATCTAAATGACTGCAAAAACGCCCACCAGCGATAAACTCTAGGTGACAGCTCGATTTTATTTCGCGACGCCTTTAATGAATTGCAGTCAGTGAAAATTACAAATTTTCTACCATGTAAGTAATGTCGAAAATGCTTCACAGCATTGACCACAGCCAATGTCTCCAATTCATAAGAAGTGTATTTAGACTCACATGGACTGGTGGTCTTACTGTAGTACTCCACTACGTGAGGTTTATTTTCAATTCTGTGCACAAGAATGGCTCCATAACCAATAGAACTTGCATCTGTATGCAGCTCGATGGGAAACTGAGGATTAAAAATCACCAAAACCGGTTTATTCGTTAGAATGTTAATTATCTTTTTGCGAATCTCCTCATGTTCACATTTCCACTCCCAACTAGCTTTATCTGAGGTGAGACCATACAGAGGCTTCATTATCTGTGAAAATCCTGTAACAAATTGCCGAAAATATGACGCCAATCCAATAAATTGACGCAACGTTGCAACAGACTTGGGCGGGGGCAACGCACTCAATGCTTCTATTTTACGTAAGTTAGGACGCACCTCACCCTCCTGTATCTCAAAGCCAAGATATTGTATAGTGTGGTTCTCAAAAAGAAACATTTTGCAATGTTAAACGAAAACCCAGCCTTTGTTAGAACGTTTAACACAATATCCAACCTCTCAACTGCAACCTGCTTATTCGGTGCCACAATCATTATGTCATCCATGTAAACTATGATATACGAGAAAGCCAGTTCTCCCAACGCTTTCATTACCGTTCGTTGAAAAACTGAAGGTGCGTTCTTCAATCCAAATGGCATAGCCAAAAACTCATATTGTCCGTCAGGTGTAACAAAAGCGGTATACTCAATAGAGCCTGCATGTAACGGGATTTGGTAGTATCCGCACGCAATGTCTAAGCAAGTAAAATACTTAGCTCCCCGCAATCTGGCTATCTGATCTGCTATTAAAGGATGAGGAAATTTATCTGCGATTGTGTTAGCATTCAGCTCACGATAGTCGCCACAAAGTCTGGCAGATCCATTCTTTTTCTTTACCAATTATGCTGGACGAGCATAAGGAGAGCTGCTGGGTCGAATAACCTTACACTCTATCAATTCCTTAATTTTTGCTCTTAGAATCTCCCTCTCACAAGGACTAAATCTGTATGGCCGCCTTTGTACAGTCTTTGTCGGATCAGCCAACCGAATAATCATTTCACCAGTGGTTACACGAGTACGCGGAGTTTCTTTTATAAACGATTCTGAATACTTTTTCAACAAGGATATCATTTTATTCTTATCATCTCCGTACACTTCTGTTTCCAAGTTATCAAAACAAACGTCCTGCTCAGGAACCTCACAACCATTAATCTCTTTAGCTTTTACAATTTCCACTCCATCGCAAGATACTACAGCAGAAAATCCCTGGGCCAATATTTCGCGGCCTATAATAATATTGTTCTTCAAACATTCATCCTTAACTAAGTGAAACAATATTTTCAAACAATTTCCATCAATGTTAACTTCACTTGCGATCTGTACAGTGCTGTGGATATTAGCATTCCCAATGCCTTTCAGAGTGATCAAATTATTGAATTTCTTACCCATCAACTTTTCCGATATACTCTCTTTAATTAAAGAGCACTCTGCCCCAGAGTCAAATACAATTGGAAACTTCTCACCTCTATGCAGCATACTTGCTTTTGGTTCCTCCACCACACATAGCTCAATTCTCTTGTCTGCACGCAATCCTGCTCCGCCTCCGGATGCTCTCTTCGGACATTGCGTAGCAACATGACCCTGCTCGCGACAGCGGTAGCACGTAATGTTGTTCCTTCCCTGCTTCTGGTACATATCACTCTGGCGATCTCCTCCCTGTAATTGTCCACTCGGCTGCTTCCTGACTCTACATTCAGCCCTTTTGTGACCCAGCTTGCCGCAAGAATGACACTTCACTTCGTTTGCTTTTGCTCGTTTTGCGTCAGGTCCATCATCCAGAAAATTTGTACGCCGCCTGTCCAACGAGAACACCTGTAGTTCCGACTGTAAGTCACGTCTGTTATGAACATTCGAGGTGTAGACTATTCTTTGCAAACGACGATCAGAGTTGGCCAAATGTCCCAAAACAACAGACACAGCGATTTCTTCTATACCCAAGGTACGCCATTTTGTTGACAGTGACGTCACCATTCGACTTGCGTATAACGCGAGACTCTCGCCAGCATTTGGACCACTGTTGAGTAAATTTAGAAACGTAGCCGCTCCAGACTCTCAAAACGTTGCACAAAAAGTTGCCGGAACTGTTGACATGTGATTCCAGGATAGCACATCTGCGACAGCCATTGCGACGAACCACCTTCTAGTGATTCACTTAAAGCCAAAATTAATGCACTGCCCTCCAAAGGTTTCTCACTCAAAACGATGTCAACCGTGGCACACCATTGAGTAGCATCCGCTCCAGAAATGTCCGAATTAAATTTAGGCAGCACCAATAAAGCCCGAAACTGCTCCTCTGATCTTGTTGGACAGGAGTCAGTACCCCCCTTCTGATATCGGGTTTGGGTCAGTCATGGTCCGATCCTTCTCGGGCAAGTCCGTCATTACTGGTTTCTTAATACAGCGCAGTGAATCTTAGTGTGCGTGCGTCTCTTTTCTATTTCATCAGCCGAATACTCGAATTAACTGCGCACTTCGCTTGGCGTCACTTACACACAACCACACACTAAGCTACTCTCGACGTCAGCTTCGGCTGACGTCACGCTCTAACCGTTCTGTCTATCGATACTTGCTCTCGTTTTACAACACTTACTAATCGATCTAAACAAGGCGCGCAATTCAAATTATCCTGAGGAACTTATCCCCGACATATACTTTATAGGGTCGGAGACGCTTCCTTCTGGCTGCTACATACATTTGCACAACTTCATGTTGTGCACCCTTGATGGGAACAGGGTATAAAAATTAAGCGCTTACGAATGAAGTGCTTAAGTTAGCATTGAGTCACACTGCAATCAACAAGCCCTGTAGCCTAGCGGGTGTCTGCTCCCGCTTACATCGTCGTGGTCGTGCGTTCAAGTCCCCGTCAAGGCATAGTTATATTTTTAACATTTTTTTTTTAAATGTTTTTTTGACATTGTCTTTTTTTTACAATGCACTTTGGAATAAATTATAAAATAAACGTTTTCGTTTTTCATGACCACCGTTCATGATTTACAAACGGAAAAAACAGGCCAAAATCGCGACCATTCGGTAACGATTTTGGAACGCCATACTTTTTTCTGTGTAGTAAGTACCGAATTCAACACAAATGTGCTAGTGCAGTGTTTTTCACCCCCTCTTCACCACCTCGTCACAATCTCTTCACCACCTCTATCATCCCACTGCACACACCCACAAACACACAACCCACCTGCTCCTACGGCAAATGGTTAAAGCGGCTGACTTAGCAAATAATATACACGAAGACTAAACTTTTTTTGGTATTTTCACTCACTTCGAGGTCTAATTTTCCAAATTTTCTTTCATAGTGCGCGCTTACATAACTTAACGAAGGTCTATGCCAAATATTATATCTCTAGGAAAAGCGGTTTTGGCTGTGCGTTGATAAGCAGTCATTCAGTCGGGGCAACAGATTTATATATATAGATGCCGTTTTTTCCAAATACGGGAAGGGGCGTAGCAAAAATTGAAAATAAACTTGATCTACCTCCAAATATATGTCCCATACATGTCAAACCTTTACCTCTAATCATATCTGAGATCTGTTTTGTTCATACGGACAGACGGACATGGCTATATCGACTCGGATATTGATGCTGATACGCAAAACAAATGGGTATACGCACTTTATATTTTTAAAATTTCTGGCCTGCTACTCCAGAGAACAAAGATATTTTTGGTGTTCTACGATCCTATTTCAATAAAATAGCGGGATACACAACCTAATGAAGGCAATGAACTTTATGTGCTCGAATGGAATGCTGATCAAGAATATATATATATCGGGATTGGGTCAGTCATGGTCCGATCCTTCTCGGTCAAGTCCGTTATTACTGATTTCTAAATACAGCGCAGTGAATCTTAGTGTGCGTGCGTCTCTTTGCTATTTCATCAGCCGAATACTCGAATTAACTGCGCTCTTCGCTTGGCGTCACTCACACACAACCACACACTAAGCTACACTCGACGTCAGCTTCGGCTGACGTCACGCTCTAACCGTTCTGTCTATCGATACTTGCTCTTGTGTTTTACAACACTTACCAATCGATCTAAACAAGGCGCGCAATTCAAATTATCCTGAGGAACTTATCCCCGACATATACTTTATATGGTCCGACCATATAAATGATTCCTTCTGCCTGTTACATACATTTGCACGACTTTGGTATACCCTTTTATTCTACGAGTAACGGGTATAAATATACAACATCTACACGAAAATGTAGGATTTCTACACGTTGTGACCGGGATTTTCAACCCATTACTTTTGTGTAGCTTTTCTTTATGCCGTGATTAGTTTTCTCATTTCAACACGTGGCGTGTGGCTTTTCTGCATGCTGCGTTTAGCTTTCTCATTTCTAAATGCAGCATGTAGAAAAGCTACATTCCACGTGTTGAAATGAGAAAACTAAACGCGGCGTACAGAAAAGCTACATAAACGTCATGGGTTATTCCATCCATAAAAACGTCAAAACGTGTAGAAATCATTCATTTTCACTTACTCAAAACAAAAAAAAAACTACTGCGGACTTTTTATACCCTTGCAAAAGGTATTATAATTTTGCCCAGAAGTTTGCAACGCATAGAAATATTCATTTTCGACCCCATAAACTATATATATTCTTGATCAGGGCGACGAGTTGAGTCGATTGACCTACGCAAACTAGTCTCTCAGTTTTAAGGCTATCGAGCTGATATTTTGCACAGTCTTCTTTTTACTGCACGCTGCTAATATATCGGGACCGACCGGATCGGATGACCATATCTTATAGCTGCATCGGTCCAAGAATGGGTCTTAGTGAGAAAAACTTTTTTGTTTTCAATGCTAGCGACCTTTAACTCGGCCATTCAAAATATTATATGCTTTCAAACAGGTTTGCAAATTTTGGTCTAGATCGGATGACAATTTCTTATAGCTGTCATAGGAACCATCGGTCGGAAAATGGGTCTTACTGAGAAAAACTTTTTTGTTTTCAATGTAAGCGTCCTCAAACTCGTCCATTATTTATCTTATATGCTTTCAAGCAGATTTGCAAACTTTGGTCAAAATCGGATGACTATATCTTAAGGCTGCCATAGGACCGATCGGTCGGAAAATGAGTCGGAGAATTTTTTTGTTCTTAATTTTATCTTTCTTAATCTCGGCGATTGTTATTCGATATGTTTTCAAAAAGATGCGCGACATTTGGTCGAAATCAGATGTTAATCTGTCGGAAAATGTATTTTAGTTACAAAAATTTTTGATTATTATGTAAGAGTTCTTAAACTCTGACAATTCAAAAACAGCATTTGCAAGGGTATAAAAACTTCGGCACAGACGAAGTTAGCTTGGCCTTCTCGTTATTTATTTATTATTGTTTATATGCGCGCGCTGCTGCTATCTCGAAAGCTCAATTATTTCGCTATGCATCATCTCAGAGCAGAAGAGGACCTCCGACCCACACCCACCAAGTTTGGTTCTGAAAAGTATCACATTAAACAAATTTGTAATCTTTTTTTTTCTTATTCTGGGGAGGGATTTAAAATCGGGACTGAAAAAACACGGTTGGAACGACGGCTTAGACGGCTGAGCTACGCAGCGCCTCTAAGGCAAGGCATCTAATGTGTTACTTGAATTGAGTAAGATGTACTTGTATTGAAAACATACACAAATTTTTGCTTGCTAGTAATTCTTAAGTTCGAATTCAGTGCTCTGCTCATTTATATACGGGACTGACATTTGCACGTTTCGTGTAGATTTCCAACATGTAGCATTCAGCATTTGTAATTCTAAACGTTTATGTAGAAAACCTACATGTCGCGAGTGGAGAGCAGTTTTCTAAACGAAAAATGTAAGAATTTAGTACTGATTTAGAGCTACATTTTCTGTACAATATCCAAACGTTAATGTAGAAAACATAAACGTTCGAGTGGCATTCAGATTGCTGCATGAAAAATGTAGAAGTTATTTGGAAATAATCTGATTCTCTAATATCGTGCAGACATTGATTTTGCCCACGCAGCATTTAGCTTTTCTACACGCGGCGTTTAGTTTTTTAGTTTCTACACGTTACGTGCAGTTTTTCTGCACGCCACGTGTAGCTTTCTGCATTCTACATTTAGCGTGTGCAATTTAGCAGGCCGCAATACGTTTGGATTAGCATGGACGTTTCTACACGCGCCGTGCAGCCAATTTTGTTTTCTCTGTGTACCAAATATTAAACGTCCTTAATGGAGTCGATTGGACAATTCACAAACGGGAAGCCAGGTGTATTAGGATACGTCTAGAGGTTCCCAGGCACCGCCAGATGGATTTTTAACCAAGAAACCTGGAAGTTAAGCTTTTGGTTGTTTTAGTTTTAAAAAAATTGTTTAACAAACTAAATTTATTATTTATTTAAAAAAAAACAATCCATCTAATATAATTAGTGATAGGAAAGACGAGACAGGTTATAGTTTATTTTAGTCTCTTTTAATATGTGTTCTACCTCCAACTCTCTACTATGGTACGTCCTCATTAAGGTTCTTTTACAGCAGGGTTCCCCAAGAAGAGAGGACCGAAAATGTCACTGTCTCTCTCTGACACTTAGTGATGCATGACTTTGGCAAAGCATTCGGAGTGAATTGCCGAGAGTTTTTGGACCCCAGGGGCTAATGTTAAGGTTAATGGCAATAGCCGTGAAGTTGAGCAAGAGTATTTGAATGTGTCATCGCAATCCCACTGCATAGCTCAATTTGTTATACAAGCCTTGATAAAATCAGGGCTGCTAACTCAAAAAATATTTTGCGTAGCCCCGTTCGCGGTCTCGAACCAAAATTACACAAAGGTTAAGGTTTGAAAATTTGAAGTCTGAGCTTGTGGAAACTCAATTTAGTTGTTAATTGGCCGGTTGTGGTGAAGCGGGCAGTGTATGTGGCTGCTGTGCAAGAGGTCGTGGGTTCGATCCCTCCTCGAAACATCTAACAAAAATAATAGTTTTCTAAAACTTTTACACAGCCTATATCTTTCACACAAGCCATTGGCGCTAGCTGTGTAACTACCCATTAAAGCAGGGAAAACATCGATGATCGCAACCATCGAAGTTTCCGATGTTTGACAAACATCGTTGTCTTCGATGTTTAGAAAAAAAAACATCGATTTAAAACATCGATGTTTCTGTCGTAATCTACTTCTACTCTATATATAAACAGTGTGTCCTGACTGACTGATTCACTGATTGGCAATCAACGCAGAGCGCAATCGGTAAGAGATAGAAGGCTGAAACTTGGACAGGAGTTTCCATTAGTGTTGAAAGTGCATACTTAGACGGGGTTTTGGAAAATTCCAACCGGAAGAGTCGGAAAAGCGTCGGAAAACTTTGTATGGGAAAAATTTTGTTTTTCATCCGATTGACTTGAAATTTGGATTGTAAGCATAGTACGCGAAATAATTCGACCAGGAGGAAAATGGCCGGAAAATTCTGCATGAAAAAACTATTTTTCATCTGATTGAGTTGAAACTCGGTTTGTAAGGATAGAATACGAAATAATTTGATAGAAAACGAATTTGAATTTGATAACGATAACGATAACGATAACGATAACGATAACGATAACGATAACGATAACGATAACGATAACGATAACGATAACGATAACGATAACGATAACGATAACGATAACGATAACGATAACGATAACGATAACGATAACGATAACGATAACGATAACGATAACGATAACGATAACGATAACGATAACGATAACGATAACGATAACGATAACGATAACGATAACGATAACGATAACGATAACGATAACGATAACGATAACGATAACGATAACGATAACGATAACGATAACGATAACGATAACGATAACGATAACGATAACGATAACGATAACGATAACGATAACGATAACGATAACGATAACGATAACGATAACGATAACGATAACGATAACGATAACGATAACGATAACGATAACGATAACGATAACGATAACGATAACGATAACGATTACGATTACGATAACGATAACGATAACGATAACGATAACGATAACGATAACGATAACGATAACGATAACGATAACGATAACGATAACGATAACGATAACGATAACGATAACGATAACGATAACGATAACGATAACGATAACGATAACGATAACGATAACGATAACGATAACGATAACGATAACGATAACGATAACGATAACGATAACGATAACGATAACGATAACGATAACGATAACGATAACGATAACGATAACGATAACGATAACGATAACGATAACGATAACGATAACGATAACGATAACGATAACGATAACGATAACGATAACGATAACGATAACGATAACGATAACGATAACGATAACGATAACGATAACGATAACGATAACGATAACGATAACGATAACGATAACGATAACGATAACGATAACGATAACGATAACGATAACGATAACGATAACGATAACGATAACGATAACGATAACGATAACGATAACGATAACGATAACGATAACGATAACGATAACGATAACGATAACGATAACGATAACGATAACGATAACGATAACGATAACGATAACGATAACGATAACGATAACGATAACGATAACGATAACGATAACGATAACGATAACGATAACGATAACGATAACGATAACGATAACGATAGCGATAACGATAACGATAACGATAACGATAACGATAACGATAACGATAACAATAACGATAACGATAACGATAACGATAACGATAACGATAACGATAACGATAACGATAAAGATAAGGATAAAGATAAAGCTAAAGCTAAAGATAGCGATAGCGGTAATTATTCACTGTACTGATGGGTTATTTGCTAGTAAGTAATAAAGGAAAGAGCAAAACCCCACTAATTTACATACACATGGTCAAATCATGTTCATGTATGCGTGATGTGCGTTCCAAAACTTACTATTATGACCCTATTTTCAGTGTTTGGAAGTTTCTAGGTACAAATACCTAGGTACATACCTAGTAACATATTTGGTGTACCTTTTACCTTACCTCGGTATTTTTAAATTAGAGTACCTTTTACCTTACCTAGGTCTTAATTTTCATTTACCTTGTCAATAGGTAAGGTATTGTACCATTTGTTCCCATTTTGTTCCATATTGAAAAGATAAGTATCAGGGACCTGTTTGTGGCTTTAATTGAACGTCCGGTAAATATTCCATGTTCCAAAACTATACGATCCATGCTAGATAAGAGGAAGGTGGACTTTTAGCCGTGTTTCCATTTTCACTTTCTCAAAAATTTTGGGATTTTTAGAACAATTTTGTTCTGATTAGCGGAAAGTTAATATGGAAGCATGGCTTTAAAAAAAAATTCGCCGGTATTTTTCTATTTTTCAAAATACTCATTTTATTTGTACGACTGCCGATATCTGGAGTTGCAATAACAAAAGTTCCTTTGGTGTAACAAGCCACTATATAGATAGCAATCTTCATTGTCATTCTCTCGTGCTCCCATATAAGCATGTGCGATATTCCCACACACATGAAATAATTGCTACTATATGAGCTGGAGTTCATAGCAAATACGAACTTAGAGATATCCAAATGTTAAGCAGTTACAGAATATGTATCCAACTTCTGAAAAGCATTCAAACCTGTAAGGAAGCACGTGAAACCTGAGTTTTTAGAAAGGTCTGATTTAAAGGTAATAGGACGGGATAGTTCAGCACATTGTTCAAGCGGTTGTACAATTCTTCCTTAGCGGAAACTTTTAATGCTGTTAGCAGATCTAGAGTAGAAATAGATAAAGTTGAGAGCAGTAGCAGCACAAGATGGAACACTTTTCATAACTGTATTCATCGAATTTTGGAACTAAAACACAATTTAAAAAGTGTTTGTACAACTTTAAAAAACCATTATACAGAACCAATACAGAAGTTGATTTTTCGCTAAGGCTATTGATCTTTAATTTTATTTATTTATTCGGCTCTAGCCCAGTACTACAAGATGATACTTATTTTGAACTCACTAGTCACAACTTTGCAAGGCAAATCTCGTAGGATTTTGTCTGACTTCAATGATTGAATAATTTGAAATATTGTGATAAACTAAACGGAAAATTTGAAAACTGTTGTCAATGAGAATTCAAATACAACGGATTCTGAAGACTTTTACAATACCAGTAATGAAAGATTGGATGAAACTGAGAATTGTTATGGAAATTTTAATATTGAATTGGAAGTCTGGCCGATTATAGCAAATCTTTTGGTTCTACACGGTTAAAAAACACGGTTGGTTAAAAGTGAGTTGGTATATGAGAAACATATTAATAATATGATTTCATATGAAACTAAAATGTTCCGTTTTTAAACCTTATATTTGGATGTAAGCCCGTTCAGCACTTTTTTGTGCCTTTACCTTTACCTAGGTACTGGAAATTCCAGATACCTTTTACCTTACCTAGGTATATTTTTTGACATTTACGTTGTACCTCACCTAGGTAAGAAAATTTGGTACCTTTCCAATTACTGCTTATTTTCCATCCGGCGACTGGGCAAGTCCAACACCACCACAAGCCCTCCTATTTATTCCTATTTAATTGAGAAATAATTATTTAAAATAAATAATTATTTATAAATTACAGGTCATCAAACCCCATATACAAATAAATTACAAATTTTAATAAGTTCTCTTACAATTTCCTCGCTTCCTCTGCTGACGCTTTTAGAGATGTCAGAAAAGTAAAAACATCGATGTTTTGCCCTGCTCTACTAGCCATGAAAAGCTTCTCAAACATTGCAGTTTACTGTTAAACTGTATATCCATTTCTTTTGTACACATGTCATGCGATTGAAAGAAGTGTGGCTTATGGCCCTTTGGACTGTGTAAAGCCAAGTATTTTTTTAAATTTAATTTATTTGTTAAACATACAAACATACATACAAACAACTTAAAAAAGGCTCTATTCAACACGGCGGAACTCAAACTTTGTAATGCTTAAGTAGTTTTATTAGAATTGGTCGAAATTAACCGAATTACTTGCTGATGGTAATCATAGTTTAATTAAATACTTAATATATATGCCAAATTCTATGTAATCAAGAATACCAAGAACCAGATATGTGTTAAATTTACTTATAAGAATCTTACTAAGTAAAACAAATACAACATTAAACAAAGACTATAAAATTTCATACAAATTCAAATTTTTTTATTTATACAATTTCGTAGAGAAATTACAAAGTACGCATAAGTGAAGTAAAAATGAAGCAAAATGGAAATGCCTACTGCTCACTTTGAGTACGTACATAATGCATACTTTTCCTAATGCTTCAGCGTACGTACACGTATTTCAACTTTTGCGTCTACCTACGACGCATAATCAGTTTTTTTGGGGAGCGTAGTGTGCGTATGCGTAGCTTACTATTTCTAATGCGTATGGCATTTTAAACAAGTTAGAAAGTCGGTCAAGCCCGACCATAACATACTCTGTACCAGTTCATTTGCTCCCGACTATAATATTATAATACACCCAAGGAGTCACGCGGTTATCGTGCAATATTTTTATTATACGCTCATCTCAAAGTTTCTCTCTCTCTCTCTCTCTCTCTTTCTTTCCCAAAAATTGTGTTTGTTTGAATACAGCGGTGGTTGGCGTGAATGGCGGGGGGGGGGTGCCGTTCAACTTTTTTTGCTCTTAACTTGCGTATCGTTCATCCGATCTTTATCATTCCTTCAGCAAATCGATAAATAATTTTGTCAACTCGATATCTCTAGAAGGTATAAACAATCTATCATCAAAACTGTGGGAGTTATAACGCTTTTTCCAAATTACGGGGGCTGGGTGGGACGTGCAAAAATTGAAAATAAGCTTGATCTGCCTGCAAGTATAAGAAATATATGTCCCATACATGTCAAACCTCTATCTCTTACCATCTCTGAGATCTCTTCGTTCATACGGACGGACAGACGGACATGGCTATTTCGACTCGGCTGTTGATGCTGATCAAGAATATATATACTTTATAGGGTCGGAGATGATTTCTTCTGGCTGTTACATACTTTTGCACAAACTTAATATACTCTGTGTACCTTCGGTACAGAGTATAAATATACGTAGTACGCACGTAGTACGCATTAATGACTACGCATTGCAGTTCTCTGGTGTATTTTCAATTTATTTTTTCAAATTGCTTCACAACAGATGGTATATCTCATAGACTAATCATTTCGGAACTATAATTATTGAATTGTAACTCTTTTCGTGACTTCAAATGCAGAGATGAAAAAAGTGGATCGGAAGATGCTGCCTGTATGCAGTGGTCCGGCATTGTTTTCGCTGTCTAAATGTGCTTGTATCCGGGTAAAATGTCAGCTCCGTGTCGCATTAAAGATGCCCGTAGTATATCATATGTGTCGTTGGAAAGTTGTAAGTCCATAAACAAGGCCAAAGCTTCTTCGGAACCATATCTTTGAAGGTGTGTGTGTCTGGGTGTGCGAATGCTTTCTTTAATCCTTTTAAGTCGCAGTGGGCTTGCATCAGCAACAGATTTTGTAATCTGCTAACTAACTTAGTCATTGTCCTTTGTATATTTAATTGACAGCGCTTCCGATAAATGGTCCTTGGTAAAATCATTGGTGGCTTCGGCAAGTTTCCTCTTCCTTGTAAAATTTGAACACTCCTCCTTACTTTTTGTGGCCTTCCTCTTGGACGTCCGGCTGTTCTGGTGGGTTCATATTCTGCCAATGTATCCAGCAAGGTATCCTCATTAAGCCAGTCCTCGTACTTGGAGCTGAATCTCTGAATGCCTCGGCATACTTTCATCCAATTTGCCTTAATACTTGAATATGTCAGGCGAAGATTATTTGTTGTACTTTCGCTTCTGTGCAGATTATCGTATAAGCTATCAAGTTCTTCTAAAGCAGCTTCCACGAAGTCCGTTGCGGTGGTTGAGTACCTAAACAGATCATATAATTTTGAGTTGTTCAACGCCATGTTTTTAGAGTGTTAAAAATAATTTTCCAGACTAAATACACTGGGAAAAAAAATCAATCTAAAATCTAGATTGAAAATCTCGTTTTCAAGAACCTTGCAATCTTAAAACAGGATTTATCATCTCACAACTTATCAGCCATCCTACAGTTTTCTGTAAAGCTTCAGATGAACATTTTTTTGATATATACTGATTTATAATGCTAAAAAAACAAAAATAAACATTTTTCGGTTGCAATGCAACCCACCCCTCCTGGGACTCGAAACACGACCTCTTAGTTCAATAACACATTGACACGGCCGATTAGTCGATTTTGCCGTAGGGGGTCAATTGTTAAGCGCAGCCAGTTGCAGTATAAGAACGCATGATGCGAAAATCTCTGCTCTTATACTGCAACTGGTTGGGCCTAACAGTTGCCGCTCGATAGTAAAGTTGTGGTGTCAGTGTTTCAGTGCGCAGAAGGTACTGAGCTCAGTATCCCTCCCAGTATCGGCAGTTTAATAACTTACAATTTTTATAAGTTTTTCAGAAAGAAGAAAATGTTAATAACACTGTGCAAGTCGAAAAAAAAGACATGACCGGACTCAACGGTTTCCCCCTATTTCGGGTCCCAGGAATCGAACTGCATCATTACTTTTTTGAGTTATCACGAGGCCTTCATACGATTTTTTTTTTTAAGTTTTTTATCAACTTTACCATTTTTAAGGGAATAAAACATTTTTTGACAGTCTCTAACTTATACAGTGTTAGTTTTTTTGGTAATCTTTCTTCAGCAAAGTTTCTTGGAATGTTCCAGGCTAAAAGTTTTGGGAACACTTCAATCCCCGATATTGGGGTTTTGGGGGTCTTTCGAGTCGATATGACGGAAAATCGAATATAAACCTCCTTTTTTGTTCGATTTTTCGCTCATGTTTCTCCAGTATTCAACTTTTCGTATCCAATGCTTATACACAAATGTAGATCTTATAAAGCCATGTAGCTTTCCCAAAGAAATCATGATGATAAAGTCTACCATTAAAAAAATATACTGGTAACAAAAATTAATATTTTTATATTTTTCAAAACATTTTTATAGTAACTATATTTGTGTGTATATATATAATGTGTGTATGTAGTGTGTATTATTAATGTATGTTACGCATTTATGTACGATGTTTTATTTATTGTTCATAACATTCGATCATCAAATTCCAACAAGTCAGCAAGCAACGAGTCAAGTTTTTACCACCAATATTAAAGAATAACAGCGATTACCGTTAAAAAGTACCGTTAAGAACTACCGCTAATTTGATAACATCTTGCTGAAGATTCATTATTTTTACATTTGAGCATATGTTGCAGTGATAAGTTTGAATTGGTAAATACTGATTTCAGTGCTTTAAAAAAAAAAAATTTAAATGAATAAATGTCCAATCGGTTTGACATTATTTTGCTACGTGCGTGGCAAATTTAGAGCCGACGGAGTAGACGAAAATTATCACCTGGAACTGCCGCTATCTACGAGGAATATTATAATTTGCCAGTAATTAGAGACAGGAATTGGGCTCCACATAATATTTGCACACAATGCAACAACAATTTAATTAATTGGAATAAAGGGCTGTGCATTCAAATGGGTTTCGGCATAACAATGGTTTGGATAGACGGGGGCAACCGTTCTTCATCATCATCAGGACCATTTTGGGCAGCAAGTTCCTACAGAGTCAGATGAGCATGGAGAAAGATTTCATCAGAGTGCTGCTCCCCTAGAACATTGGTACAGTGGTAAAAAGCTTGACTCCTTGCTTGCTGACTTATGTTGGAATTTGATGGACGAATGTTATGAACAATAAATAAAACATCGTACTTAAATGCGTAACATACATTAATAACACGCACTACATACACACGTATTATATATACGTAATTATATATACACACAAATATAGTTACTATAAAAATGTTTTGAAAAATATAAAAATATTAATTTTTGTTACCAGTATATTTTTTTAATGGTAGACTTTATCATCATGATTTCTTTGGGAAAGCTACATGGCTTTATAAGATCTACATTTGTGTATAAGCATTGGATACGAAAAGTTGAATACTGGAGAAACATGAGCGAAAAATCGAACAAAAAAGGAGGTTTATATTCGATTTTCCGTCATATCGACTCGAAAGACCCCCAAAACCCCAATATCGGGGATTGAAGTGTTCCCAAAACTTTTAGCCTGGAACATTCCAAGAAACTTTGCTGAAGAAAGATTACCAAAAAAACTAACACTGTATAAGTTAGAGACTGTCAAAAAATGTTTTATTCCCTTAAAAATGGTAAAGTTGATAAAAAACTTAAAAAAAAAAAAATCGTATGAAGGCCTCGTGATAACTCAAAAAAGTAATGATGCAGTTCGATTCCTGGGACCCGAAATAGGGGGAAACCGTTGAGTCCGGTCATGTCTTTTTTTTTTTAAAAAAACTATCACAGTGTAATTAAACAACCAACTAAAGTTTAGTTACTAAACCAACCAACCAATCACACCACAACAGCCTTACCCACACCACCCACCCATCACCTAAAAATAAAAAATGCTTAATTTATTTTTGTCTTTTTTTTCATCTTAAAAATTGAGATTGTTTCATCTTAAAGTCGGGTATAAACGATCTTAATTCAATATTGTTGGATTAAGATTTAAATTGAGAATATACTCTTGGGTTAAGATTATCTCGTCTCTGTCGAATTCTGATACCGTTTCGTCTCGTTTCAAGATTATAATCTTGGTTTCAGATTGATTATTTTCTCAGTGTACAAAGTACTTGTCTCGCCAACTTTCAGTTGGTCAGTCATAGACTAATCCAGGGACTAAGCCTGTCAATCAATATACTACTGTGATCAAATTGCAAGGTGAATTGTCTTATATTTTCAAAATCTTTATTTATTTGTCTAAATCTATTTCATCCCCTTCAAAGCAATCCCCTTCCAGTTTCCAGTTAATCACAGCACTTGACAAAGTTCTCCTTTAGAACGGCCTTCAGAGCCTTCTGCGATTTTGCTTATATCATCTCGATCGAGTCGGTGTTTCCGGAGCTGTCTCATGAGTTTGCTTAATAGACAGAAGTCACACGGAGCCAAATCAGGTGAAGAAGCAGGTACAGCTGTCACTAACACTGTTACCAAGTTACATAAAGAAAAACATTATCGATTGGAAAAATTCGGGAAGTTTAAATTAAAAATTCACTTTTCAATTTGTTCACAGTAGTTGAGTTTGATCCATTACCTGATAGGTACCGTTTGAATTAATGGTTTATGAAAGCGTTATGCTCCCATGTAAAAAATTTACCTGTTACCTGTATACACAAGGGAGTTATGTCGAATTACGCAATGCTGATATTATGCACGTGTTCAAATAAAATGTGTGCCTACCTGTGGCGAACATAAGTCAATATTGTAACCGTATTCACCAGCATACATTAAACATCAAAAATCATACATTAAACATCATCCATAAAAAAAGTTGATTGGCTTATGCTGAACGCTTTGATGATTTTTTTGGTAAAAGTAGTATGCGTCAAAGTTATTGTTTTAATTTTAAATGACAGCTTAAAATTTTCTGTTTTTTTTCATCCATCACAATCACAAAAATTAGCCATCATGATGGTACATCGCATTCGTTCACCACAACAATCGAACTAGATCCATCGATTTTCTTGTCATCCTTTTGTGCTGGCGAACACGGCCAATATTATTGTTCTGTGATTGGATGCTTGACTATATGGCTATCGTAGGTGCGTACCTGCTAATTTAAATGAGTAGTTTATTTATGCATCCTGCAAATGTACACTCAAAAAATAACTCACCCTAAAAAGTGCCATTTTCGCCCAAGTTTTTAGAAAATCGCCCTAAAAACAGGGCCAAAGGCGACTCGCTATTTATTATTATATTATTCTATTTTCTAAAATCAAAGGCGAAATTACCACAAAAATTAGAAAAGGCAATAAAGCAAATTCACCCTAAAATTTAGAGAAAAAATATATTTTTTTCTAAATTTTAGAAAGCTTTTTCTAAAAAATTCATTTTAGGGCAACTTTTCTAAAATGCAGAAAATATTTTCATAAAAATATAAATTTTTTTCTAAATTTTAAGGCGATCTCGATTTTAGGGCGATTTTCTTAAATATAGAAAAATAATTTTCTGAGTGTACCCAAATTTACCAGTTATGCACGCCATACAGTTTCTGGAACGATATCTTTTTTACCTCTAGCAGTCGCAGAAGCAGCTGGAAGCAGCTGGACTTTGTTGAATTAGGTAAAGGAATAATCAAAGAACATATTTTAAAAAAATGGTTGATAAAAAAATTTTTTATTGTTTTTATTTTCCATCAAAGTTGTAAAATAGTGAAAAAATAGACACTTGGTAAATAGCGATTTACCTGGAGAAACACAAAGCAAACAGAAAAAATTTTATTTTATAATATACTGAATAAAAACATAAATCAATTGAAACAAAAAAAGAGAAAGGAAAGCTAACTTTGTCTGTGCCGAAGTTTTAATACACTTGAAAAAGCTCGCCTCAAAGGTTACAGATTTCGACCAAACTTCGCAGATCAGTTTGAAAACATATAATTTTAATAATGACCGAGTTTAAGAGCGCTAACATTGAAAACAAAAAAGTTTTTCTCACAAAAACCCATTTTTCCGAACGATCGTTTCTATGGCAGCTACAAGAAATAGTCATCCGATCCGGTTCCGACATATTATCAGCGTGCAGCCAAAAGAAGACTCTGTGCAAAATTTCAGCTCGATAGCTTCAAAACTGAGGGACTAGTTCGCGTAGAAACAGACAGACAGACGGACGGACAAAGCTCAATAGACTCAGCTCGTCATGCTTGTGAAGAATTTATATACTTTGAAGGGGTGCGTTTATTTGAATTTGGATAGTCGTGTGGGCTCAACGGTTTTAACTGCCACGACAAGCAGTGCAGATCCTCACGAGTTGGCAGTGCCAAACATACGTCTGCTTACAAAACGTTGATGCACTGTTAATTAAAATAAGGGAAGGCTATTTGCGAGTATGTTTAAAAGCATATATTTATATTTTATTTAGAGTCGACAAACAAAGGCTGCAACAAAAGTATAAATACGTTACAAAAAAATATTTTATAGCTAAGGAAGCCTATCAAAGAAAATCTAATAAAATTACAAAATAAACTAATAACGACTCCGACACGGTGGGGCAATTTTGTTTGCCCGTCCGGCCAGCTATGCCCCTATTCACAGCAGATTTTAGTCAGAGACGTTATTAGAGCTAACAAAAACTTTAATAATATAGAGATCGAGAAGAGGGAGAGAGAAAACCTATAGTTATGTAGGAACAAAGGAAAAAAATAAGATAATATAA
>JBAMBO010001005.1:0-43485 GCA_037044535.1 Lordiphosa magnipectinata
ATCGGGTTTGGGTCAGTCATGGTCCGATCCTTCTCGGTCAAGTCCGTAATTACTGGTTTATTAATACAGCGCACGAAATCTTAGTGTGCGTGCGTCTCTTTTCTATTTCATCAGCCGAATACTCGAATTAACTGCGCACTTCGCTTGGCGTCACTTACACACACAACCACACACTAAGCTACACTCGACGTCAGCTTCGGCTGACGTCACGCTCTAACCGTTCTGTCTATCGATACTTGCTCTCGTGTTTTACAACACTTACCAATCGATCTAAGCAAGGCGCGCAATTCAAATTATCCTGAGGAACTTATCCCCGACACGGCCATTCTGACAATTACACGTCCTCGTGTAGACAGCCAAGATCATACATTAACTTTATTTTCAACTCAAACAATTTAATTTCTCTTCAAACTTTTACAGATTTTTATCAATTTTCATTACATTTCTTCATTCTTAACTTACAACAACAAAACGAATTTTTCATTTTCTAAATCAAACTTCGCAATCAACATTTTCTTGTCTTTCTTTCTTTAAACCAAACTTTCCTTTTCTTCCACTTTATCTTTGTTACTTAATCAAACATTTCTTCAGAAGTACAATCTTCACATATCTATTTATTTCATTTCATCTGTATCCATTAATCACATATTTTTCTCATTTTTCTCCAATATTCACAAATCTCTTATCATTTTTATCCAATATTCACATATCTCTTATCATTTTTATCCAATATTCACATATCTCTTATCATTTTTAACAAGTATTCACATATTTATCTCATTTTTCTTCACATACTGGCCAGTTACCCTTACGAGCATCGATAACCGTACACGACCTTGTACCTTCCGCCACTACCGTCACTTTAAACGGTTTCTAAACTGCCTCTCCCGACAGTTTGCAACAACTCATTGTTTCTTTCAACAACATACCGTCACTTTAAACGGTTTCTAAACTGCCTCTCCCGACAGTTTGCAACAACTCATTGTTTCTTTCAACAACATACCGTCACTTTAAACGGTTTCTAAACTGCCTCTCCCGACAGTTTGCAACAACTCATTGTTTCTTTCAACAACATACTGTCTCTTTCAACAGCTTCAACAACATACTGTCTCTTTCAACAGCTTCAACAACATACTGTCTCTTTCAACAGTTTCCATTACTACTGTCACTCTCAACAGTATCCTCCGGCGGGCTCAACTCGTCTCTATCGATATCCAACTCGCTTGGTACCTGCCCTCTGGCAATTTTCTTAGACTTTCATGTGAATACTTATAACGTCTTTTACTGTTCATTGCTCTCAACATGTACCTATCACCTTCCAACACCTCGGTGATTACAAAAGGGCCTCTGAACTTTGGATCTAGTTTCGTTTGGTGTCTCTCACTGTTCTTAAGCAACACGTACTCTCCGCTTTTATATTTAACCACTTTAGCCTTGTTCCTGTCAAATCTAACCTTTTCATAGTCCGCTGCCGTTTGCATGTTCCTAACAGCCTGCGCTCTCGCTTCAGTCATGTCAACTTCATTTTCAATGTCACTAATAGGAATTAAACCCATTGGTCTAGCAACTTTGCCAATAAAGAGCTCCAAAGGACTCGATTTTGTAAAACGATTTGCTGTACAATTTAAGGCTAACTGTACCTCACCCAACGCATCTTGCCAAGATCGTTCACTTGTCTCAACCACAGTCAACAAGTTTTTCAAGGTGCTCATAACTCGCTCAACCTGCCCGTTGGCACGGCTTGCACCAGTAGCAATCAAATGCAGCTGTATTTTGTTTGAAGAACAAAACTCAGCAAATTTCACACCTATAAAACTTCTACCCTGATCGGCTATAACGCGAACAGGCACCCCAAACATAGAGATTGAAGATTTCAAAGCATTAACGCAACTATTTGCATCAAGCGTAAAAGTATGGTGCAAATAGACATACTTCGTAAAAGCATCGATCTGGACTATTACATACTCTTTGCGATCGCTTTTACCACTCAGTTTACCAGATAGATCTATATGCACCGTGTGCCAAGGAATACTGACTTTTGGAATAGGATGTAGCTCAATCTGAGTTTTTCCTGACGAAGATTTTGCTACTCTGCATGTGATACAGTTCTCCACAAATTTACGAACATATTTCGCCATGCACTCAAACCAATAATGGTCATACACTTTGTCAAGTGTCTTTTGCCAACCCAAATGCATAATCGCCTCGTGTACCTGGTTTATAACGGACCATCTAAATGCACGTGGCACAACTGGCAAACATAGAGTCTTGGAATTTCTCTGGACTTTTCGATATAAAACACCTGATCTCAATTTATAGGTTCTTGCCAAATCTTCAGAAATGTCACTATCATTCAATCTAGCGACCAATTCCACTAAATCTTGATCCAATCGCTGTTCTGCAAGAAGCCAGTTTTCTGAAATTTCTGTAAGATCAATTCGCTTTTCAATATCTTTGCTTCGTGCCAAATTTGATTTGAGGGGTAAAGGATTTCTAGACAGAAAGTCCACATGTGCCATCCGCTTTCCCTCTCTGTACTGTATTTCAAAACTAAATGACTGCAAAAACGCCCACCAGCGATAAACTCTAGGTGACAGCTCGATTTTATTTCGCGACGCCTTTAATGAATTGCAGTCAGTGAAAATTACAAATTTTCTACCATGTAAGAAATGTCGAAAATGCTTCACAGCATTGACCACAGCCAATGTCTCCAATTCATAAGAAGTGTATTTAGACTCACATGGACTGGTGGTCTTACTGTAGTACTCCACTACGTGAGGTTTATTTTCAATTCTGTGCACAAGAATGGCTCCATACCCAATAGAACTTGCATCTGTATGCAGCTCGATGGGAAACTGAGGATCAAAAATCACCAAAACCGGTTTATTCGTTAGAATGTTAATAATCTTTTTGCGAATCTCCTCATGTTCACATTTCCACTCCCAACTAGCTTTATCTGAGGTGGGACCATACAGAGGCTTCATTATCTGTGAAAATCCTGCAACAAATTGCCGAAAATATGACGCCAATCCAATAAATTGACGCAACGTTGCAACAGACTTGGGCGGGGGCAACGCACTCAATGCTTCTATTTTACGTACGTTAGGACGCACCTCACCCTCCTGTATCTCAAAGCCAAGATATTGTACTGTGGTTCTCAAAAAGAAACATTTTGCAATGTTAAACGAAAACCCAGCCTTCGTTAGAACGTTTAACACAATATCCAACCTCTCAACTGCAACCTGCTTATTCGGTGCCACAATCATTATGTCATCCATGTAAACTATGACATACGAGAAAGCCAGTTCTTCCAATGCTTTCATTACCGTTCGTTGAAAAACTGAAGGAGCGTTCTTCAATCCAAATGGCATAGCCAAAAACTCATATTGTCCGTCAGGTGTAACAAAAGCGGTATACTCAATAGAGTCTGCATGTAACGGGATTTGGTAGTATCCGCACGCCATGTCTAAGCAAGTAAAATACTTAGCTCCCCGCAATCTGGCTATCTGATCTGCTATTATAGGAAGAGGAAATTTATCTGCAATCGTGTTAGCATTCAGCTCACGATAGTCGCCACAAAGTCTGGCAGATCCATTCTTTTTCTTTACCAATAATGCTGGACTAGCATAAGGAGAGCTGCTGGGTCGAATAACCTTACACTCTATCAATTCCTTAACTTTTGCTCTTACTATCTCCCTCTCACAAGGACTAAATCTGTATGGCCGCCTTTGTACAGTTTTTGTCGGATCAGCCAACCGAATAATCATTTCGCCAGTGGTTACACGAGTACGCGGAGTTTCTTTTATAAACGATTCTGAATACTTTTTCAACAAGGATATCATTTTATTCTTATCATCTCTCTTGCCTCTTTTCTGCTCTGGATTTCGTCCTATTTAAAAAATAGAACCCAGAAAGTTATATTACGTTCAGACACTTCAAAGCCCGTCTCTGTAACGTCCGGTGTACCGCAAGGTAGTCACCTTGGTCCTTTGTTTTTTACTCTTTTTATTAATGACCTACCCACAATACTATCTTACTCTCGGATACTTATGTATGCCGATGACGTTAAACTTATTTTAACTTTTGAATGACCCGACACATTCCATTAGATTGCAAGATGATTTAAACTCCTTGCAGTCTTGGTGCTTGGTTAATCATTTATACCTTAACTGCTCCAAGTGCATGTTTATGACTTTCCATCGTTGCAAACCTTCGCTGGCTATTTATACGATTGGCAATGAACCCCTGCAACGAATATCTACCGTCGTTGATCTTGGAATTCTTTTTGACCCCAAATTGAGTTTCAATACTCATATCTCTTCTATTGTTAATAGGGCGAATGGTGTACTTGGATTCATTAAACGTTGGTCGAAGGAATTTAATGATCCTTACACCACAAAGCTCCTGTACACTGCTCTAGTCCGTCCTGTACTTGAATACTGCTCGTCCGTCTGGTGTCCGCAATACAAAAAGCATATCGATCGTATCGAATCAGTACAAAAGCAATTTTTGCTTTTTGCTCTTCGTGGACTAAATTGGGACCCTAACCTTCGTCTGCCATCGTACTCCAGTAGACTCTTGCTTATTAACCTTCCTTCGTTAGCTGATCGTAGAGCAGTCCTAGGCGTTTCTTTTCTCCATAAGCTAATCATTAGTGATGTAGACTCTACCGAACTTTTAGGTCGCCTTAACTTTTCCGTTCCTTCTAGGCCAACTTGAAACTATTTACCTTTAATCTTGCCCAGATGCACAACTGATTATGCCCAGCACAATCGTTTTCGGGTCTTATGTCAAAATTACAATAATCTCTATCACCTGCTCTCAACAGATCTCTCTCTCTTCTCTCTAAAAACGTCTCTCTATAATTATCTCCGGGGAAATCTCTGACCACTCCCAGCTGTGAGTAGGGGCATAGCTTGTCGGACTGGCTAAAAAATCCTCCCCCACCGGGTCAGAGATTTTCCGGTTATTTAGTTTTAAGTTTTTCGTATAAATTTTTTATTTTTAAAGTTTACTTTAAGATATTTTTCTCTCGTCTCAGTTTTTTTGTTTTTTTTTTTTTTTTAATTTAATATATTATCTTATTTTTTTCTCCTTTGTTCCTACTTAACTGTAGGTTTTGGTTTTTTTCTCTCTGTCTCTTTCTTCTCGATCTCTATATTATTAAAGTTTTTGTTAGCTCTAATAACGTCTCTGACTACAATTGGCTGTGAATAGGGGCATAGCTGGCCGGACGGGCAAATAAAATTCCCCCACCGTGTCGGAGTCGTTATTAGTTTATTTTGTAATTTTATTAGATTTTCTTTGATAGGCTTCATTAGCTCATAAAAATTTTTGTAACGTATATAAATTTTCGTTGACAGCCTTTTTTTGTCAACTCTAAATAAATAAATAAATAAATTAGAATGTAGATGTTAGCTGGCTCTAGGTCGAGAAGAAAAACTCAGTGTTTTTGGTTTGTTTCCGATATATTTCGAATGCGCCTCGGCATCCGTCTTCAGGGACACTACAAAAACAATTTACCAATTATCACATTACTTCAAAAAACATTTTTTACATACAATTTATAACACGTCTGTACCGCTTGACGTGGAGTTCAGTACTAAATTATTGCCTATTGAGTAGATGTCTGTATATGTGGGCGCAGTTTTCAGTGTCAGTTTTGGAGTTTAGTCTCTTGTCTGTTGGCGTGTCAATTATATGTAGCATTTCAAGAGTAAAGCGCTTCCTGTAATTGCTCTCTTGTTGTAAAATTGTTGTTCCTTCAAAATTCGGTGAATGTCCGCTCTCCATACAGTGGGTTGCTAGTGCTGTTTTTTGATTTGTCGTTTGGTGTCGGAGCTTGTAATCCGATTTATGTTGTGAAATCCTTGTTTTAAGTTTAGACTTTGTTGTTCCAATGTAAAGTTTATTGCACCTGTTCTCTAAATCTCCATTGCATGGTATTTTATGTATAACATCGCTTTTGTCGGCTTTTTCTATTTTGGATTTCGTCTTGTTGTAAAAATTTTTTCATTGTGTTTGTGGGTTTGTGGGCTATTTGTATGTTGTGTCTGTTGAAACATTCCGATTTTGCGAAGCGCTCTGAGAGTTTCGGAACGTATGTAAGGCACCTATATGATTTTGGTTGTTTGTCGTCTCTTGGTTTTATTGTCTTGTTTCTACCAATTAATGATTTTATAATCTTCATGGGGAAGTCATTATTCGTCAGTATTAGCTTAATTTCGGAAATGATGTCCTTATGGTAAATCTCGTCGCTTATGTTCAGCATCCTTTGAATACAGCTAGCAGCTGTATTTACTATCATATTTTTTGGGTGTTTGGAGTAGAAGTTTATTAATCGTCCTGATGCTGTGGGTTTCTTGTACCATTTAATTTTGAGTTTGTTTCCATGTCTGTTGATAGTGGAATCTAAATATGGAAGTTTTCCATCTATTTCTGTCTCGGTGGTGAATTTTAAATTTCTATGGAAAGAGTTTAGTGCTTTTAATGTCTCATGAGCCTCGGTTTCCTTGATAATGGCCAACAGATCGTCAACATATTTGGTTAGCAATCTTGGTGGGTGCCTAAGTTTCTTCATTGTGTGGTCCAGAAGCTCTTCCATCACAATGTCTGCTATTACCGGGGATGCTGGGGAACCCATTGGCAGTCCTTTTAATTGGGTGTATAGTTGGTTCTTGAACTTAAAATACCTATTTTCCAATATACAAAATTTAACCATTTCCATAAACAATGGCTTCGGTATTTTGGTGTATTCTTCTATCGCAGTCCATTTTTTCCTAATGATTTCTAATGCCAAGTCTATGGGGATGCTCGGGAATAGAGATACTACGTCTAATGAGACTAATTTCTCTTCTTCCGAAATCTGAACGTCATTGGTCCGTTGTTTAAATTCAATTGAATTTTTAACATTGTAAATGGAGTCCGCAGTGATGTTCTTTAATATTTTAGTTATGTATCTACATAGTCCACTGGAAGGTGCACCTAATGATGAGCAAATTGGTCGAAGTGGATTGCCTTCTTTGTGAATTTTTGGAAGACCGTAAATTCTAGGAGGTAGCGCCGTACTTGTCGTTAACTTGTTTTTCTCTGTCTTAGAAATGATGTCTAGCTTAAACAGTTGGTCCACCAAACTGTTGTTTTTATTTTGCAGTCTTGTTGTTGGATCCTGCCTTAATTTCCTATATGTGCACATGTCCCCTAATATGTCCATCATTTTATTCCTATAGTCATCCTTCTCCATTGCCACCGTCTTGTTCCCTTTGTCTGCATTTAAAATTAGAATATTGTCGTTCTTCTTTAGAAATTTACGTGTTTGTTCCACTGTGTCAAGTATTGCACGATCTCTTGTGCTCTCTCTGTTTTTTGATTTAGCGTCTTTCACTAGTAATGAGAAACTTGTCCGCGCTGTTTCTTGTTGTTCTTTCTCTTCTATAGTTTGTATAAGTTCCTCTCCGTCCGCTATGTATTTAAAGAGAGGGAATCTCTTCCTGTCCACTGGTACCGCAAACTTCGGACCTTTCGCAAGCAACGCTTGTATGTTTGGCGGAAACTCAGTCTTGGTTTTGTTTATGAACCATTCGCTATGTTTGTTGTTGTACGCAAAGATTTCGTTCCGTTCTTTGCGCAGACTCTCATGTTTCATTTCTTGTCGTTTCTTAAGTGTTGTTGTTAGATTGCTGCAAACGTTTCTCTCGCTCTCTAAAAATGCTTTCGAGTCATCTGGACTAAGCAGCTGTTCTATCGTTGTTGTTGTTTTGTTCATCTCTTCACTTTGTATTTTAAGTATGTTGTGTTTGTGTTTAATAAGGAGGCCTAATATTTTCATATGAAACATATGTGTGTGTCTGGTCAGAGTTTGGCTGATGTCGGTCGGTAAGACTTGACTGTTTGTAAATATGTTTATACATTTGGTTGTGTTGCTAATGAATTTGGGGACTAATTTTGATTTGCGACACTTTAACAAAAATTTAATACTAGACCTTAGTTTAACTAGTTTTGTTGATTGCTGTTGGTATTTGTTAATAATTGGTTTAGAGTTCGTGTAGCTGGATTTAATCTTGGCGTATCCCATTTTGTTGAGGTTACTGTTTTCGGCGGGCCTTCCGTTATTAATATAATTGTAGTTAGTTAAATAAATAAATAAATAAATAAATCTCCGTACACTTCTGTTTCCAAGTTATCAAAACAAACGTCCTGCTCAGGGACCTCACAACCATTAATCTCTTTAGCTTTTACAATTTCCACTCTATCGCAAGATACTACAGCAGAAAATCCCTGGGCCAATATTTCGCGGCCTATAATAATATTGTTCTTCAAACATTCATCCTTAACTAAGTGAAACAATATTTTCAAACAATTTCCATCAATGTTAACTTCACTTGCGATCTGTACAGTGCTGTGGATATTAGCATTCCCAATGCCTTTCAGAGTGATCAAATTATTGAATTTCTTACCCATCAACTTTTCCGCTATACTCTCTTTAATTAAAGAGCACTCTGCCCCAGAGTCAAATACAATTGGAAACTTCTCACCTCTATGCAGCATACTTGCTTTTGGTTCCTCCACCACACATAGCTCAATTCTCTTGTCTGCACGCAATCCTGCTCCGCCTCTGGATGCTCTCTTCGGACATTGCGTAGCAACATGACCCTGCTCGCGACAGCGGTAGCACGTAATGTTGTTCCTTCCCTGCTTCTGGTACATATCACTCTGACGATCACCTCCCTGTAATTGTCCACTCGGCTGCTTCCTGACTCTACATTCAGCCCTTTTGTGACCCAGCTTGCCGCAAGAATAACACTTCACTTCGTTTGCTTTTGCTCGTTTTGCATCAGGTCCATCATCCAGAAAATTTTTACGCCGCTTATCCAACGTGAACACCTGTAGTTCCGACTGTAAGTCACGTCTGTTATGAACATTCGAGGTGTAGACTATTCTTTGCAAACGACGATCAGAGTTGGCCAAATGTCCCAAAACAACAGACACAGCGATTTCTTCTATACCCAAGGTACGCCATTTTGTTGACAGTGACGTCACCATTCGACTTGCGTATAACGCGAGACTCTCGCCAGCATTTGGACCACTGTTGAGCAAATTTAGAAACGTAGCCGCTGGTGTCTCCAGACTCTCAAAACGTTGCACAAAAAGTTGCCGGAACTGTTGCCATGTGATTCCAGGATAGCACACCTGCGACAGCCATTGCGACGCACCACCTTCTAGTGATTCACTTAAAGCCAAAATTAATGCACTGCCCTCCAAAGGTTTCTCACTCAAAACGATGTCAACCGTGGCACACCATTGAGTAGCATCCGCTCCAGAAACATCCGAATTAAATTTCGGCAGCACCACGAGACCATTTTGTTGCGGCTCGCGTGCGGACAACTGCAGCGATTTTGCCAATTCCAAGAAATTGCGATTTTGTTGCTCCAACAAAGCCCGAAACTGCTCCTCTCATCTTGTTGGACAGGAGTCAGATCCCACTTCTGATATCGGGTTAGGGTCAGTCATGGTCAGGATCCTTCTCGGTCAAGTCCGTCGTTACTGATTTCTTAATACAGCGCAGTGAATCTTAGTGTGCGTGCGTCTCTTTGCTATTTCATCAGCCGAATCTTGAATTAACTGCGCACTTCGCTTGGCGTCACTTACACACACAACCACACACTAAGCTACACTCGACGTCAGCTTCGGCTCACGTCACGCTCTAACCGTTCTGTCTATCGATACTTGCTCTCGTGTTTTACAACACTTATCAATCGATCTAAACAAGGCGCGCAATTCAAATTATCCTGAGGAACTTATCCCCGACATATATGACTCCGACGCTAAAGCTGCGTCTACTCCTATATATGAACCCGATCTCTTTCAGATCCTGCTTCAATCAGGGGGGCTATCTCCACAAAGACACAAGAGCGGAGTCCGACTTGGCTATATGGCCAACAGACGGGTTGTCCAGAGACGAGTAAACTCGGTAGGGACACAGATGGGCTTCTGCGTTGGCCAGTTGTAACAATCCGCAATTGCACCAAAAAAATTACGTACAGCAGTCCCAGAACAGGTGCGTCAGCGCGGCTGGCTGGCTGCGGCGGGCTATCACTGCTCTGAACGGCTGTATAGAAAACCTAATTAATTTGGAGACACACTCACACTTGCATAATTACCTTCGGGAGCACCCCAGAACACAAAAATTATACGTGCTCAAGCACTGTCTCAATTATGGAGGCGTTTTTGCACAAAAAGTTGTACTTCAACTATACAGGCACTGAGGCTTGGATTCTCAGTCTCTCGGCACTTTTATATTGATCAGCTGTTGACCCGGCGATTATCGTCCAATTCGAATATATTGGCGACAAAATTTGTCTCTTAAAAGCGGCTGCGTAAACGAACAGCTGACTAAAGAGAGCTATGAGATCTTCAAAGAAGCCATCCGCCTTCAAAAGCAAACAGCTCTCTCTGCCGTTTTCACGCGCCGTGGGCTTGTACATGTGCGAAACAGCAAACGCCAGTCCACAATGCATTCAGCGCTTGGGAGAGCTTTCACAATATGCTGAACATGAGTACCGTATCAATGCCTAAAACATCGAATCCGCTGATCCTGTTCGTTCTCTTGCGTGCCCTGATGCTCTCTAACAGCAAGATAACCTTTTTCAAGCTTAAACTTATTTTGAATTTTACCCTAGTTTTTAAGAGCTTATTTAAGAATAATTTTGTCTTTTTATCTACAGATATTATCTAGATACAGATACAGATAAAGATACAGATACAGATACAGATACAGATACAGATACAGATACAGATACAGATACAGATACAGATACAGATACAGATACAGATACAGATACAGATACAGATACAGATACAGATACAGATACAGATACAGATACAGATACAGATACAGATACAGATACAGATACAGATACAGATACAGATACAGATACAGATACAGATACAGATACAGATACAGATACAGATACAGATACAGATACAGATACAGATACAGATACAGATACAGATACAGATACAGATACAGATACAGATACAGATACAGATACAGATACAGATACAGATACAGATACAGATACAGATACAGATACAGATACAGATACAGATACAGATACAGATACAGATACAGATACAGATACAGATACAGATACAGATACAGATACAGATACAGATACAGATACAGATACAGATACAGATACAGATACAGATACAGATACAGATACAGATACAGATACAGATACAGATACAGATACAGATACAGATACAGATACAGATACAGATACAGATACAGATACAGATACAGATACAGATACAGATACAGATACAGATACAGATACAGATACAGATACAGATACAGATACAGATACAGATACAGATACAGATACAGATACAGATACAGATACAGATACAGATACAGATACAGATACAGATACAGATACAGATACAGATACAGATACAGATACAGATACAGATACAGATACAGATACAGATACAGATACAGATACAGATACAGATACAGATACAGATACAGATACAGATACAGATACAGATACAGATACAGATACAGATACAGATACAGATACAGATACAGATACAGATACAGATACAGATACAGATACAGATACAGATACAGATACAGATACAGATACAGATACAGATACAGATACAGATACAGATACAGATACAGATACAGATACAGATACAGATACAGATACAGATACAGATACAGATACAGATACAGATACAGATACAGATACAGATACAGATACAGATACAGATACAGATACAGATACAGATACAGATACAGATACAGATACAGATACAGATACAGATACAGATACAGATACAGATACAGATACAGATACAGATACAGATACAGATACAGATACAGATACAGATACAGATACAGATACAGATACAGATACAGATACAGATACAGATACAGATACAGATACAGATACAGATACAGATACAGATACAGATACAGATACAGATACAGATACAGATACAGATACAGATACAGATACAGATACAGATACAGATACAGATACAGATACAGATACAGATACAGATACAGATACAGATACAGATACAGATACAGATACAGATACAGATACAGATACAGATACAGATACAGATACAGATACAGATACAGATACAGATACAGATACAGATACAGATACAGATACAGATACAGATACAGATACAGATACAGATACAGATACAGATACAGATACAGATACAGATACAGATACAGATACAGATACAGATACAGATACAGATACAGATACAGATACAGATACAGATACAGATACAGATACAGATACAGATACAGATACAGATACAGATACAGATACAGATACAGATACAGATACAGATACAGATACAGATACAGATACAGATACAGATACAGATACAGATACAGATACAGATACAGATACAGATACAGATACAGATACAGATACAGATACAGATACAGATACAGATACAGATACAGATACAGATACAGATACAGATACAGATACAGATACAGATACAGATACAGATACAGATACAGATACAGATACAGATACAGATACAGATACAGATACAGATACAGATACAGATACAGATACAGATACAGATACAGATACAGATACAGATACAGATACAGATACAGATACAGATACAGATACAGATACAGATACAGATACAGATACAGATACAGATACAGATACAGATACAGATACAGATACAGATACAGATACAGATACAGATACAGATACAGATACAGATACAGATACAGATACAGATACAGATACAGATACAGATACAGATACAGATACAGATACAGATACAGATACAGATACAGATACAGATACAGATACAGATACAGATACAGATACAGATACAGATACAGATACAGATACAGATACAGATACAGATACAGATACAGATACAGATACAGATACAGATACAGATACAGATACAGATACAGATACAGATACAGATACAGATACAGATACAGATACAGATACAGATACAGATACAGATACAGATACAGATACAGATACAGATACAGATACAGATACAGATACAGATACAGATACAGATACAGATACAGATACAGATACAGATACAGATACAGATACAGATACAGATACAGATACAGATACAGATACAGATACAGATACAGATACAGATACAGATACAGATACAGATACAGATACAGATACAGATACAGATACAGATACAGATACAGATACAGATACAGATACAGATACAGATACAGATACAGATACAGATACAGATACAGATACAGATACAGATACAGACTCGTAAGTTAGGGTATACTTATTATAAATGTTACAACTTTTATACTGTGTGACCAATGTTAATTTATAAGATTCTGTCTTATTGTATTGGGAAAATAATAAATCTATAGCCAAGTCTAAAAAAAAAAAAGTAGCTTTTTACAAACATCACTACAATCCTCGTGATTTTCATCGGCCGGTATAATTTCATCAACTAAACTCTGCTCACACACTCTTCCAGATTGTGGTCACAAATGATAAGGTCCCCCGAAAAGTTTTTAGGTATAAGTTCAGCTATCTTCTCATAGCTAACGTACTTAAATGATTCCTTTGTGAATCCCAATTCTATCTACTTCTACTCTCTATATAAAACAGTTTGTCCTGACTGATTGACTGACTAACTAAGACGGGGTTTTGGAAAATTTCAACCGGAAAAGTCGGCAAAGCGTCGGGAATGCGTCGGAAAAGTTTGTATGGGGAACACTTTTTTTCATCCGATTGGCTAGAAATTTGGTTTGTCAGCATAGAACGCGAAATGGTTCGACAAGTGTTTTCCCGATTTCGAAAAATCCGCCCACGAGGAAAATGGTAGGAAAATTCTACATGCAAAAACCATTTTTCATCCGATTGACTTTAAACTCGGTTTGTAAGGATAGAATACGAAATAATTATACTCTGTACCGAAGGTACATAGAGTAAATTAAGTTTGTGCAAAAGTATGTAACAGAGAGAAGGAATCGTTTCCGACCCTATAAAGTATATATATTCTTGATCAGCATTAACAGCCGAGTCGATATAGCCATGTCCGTCTGTCCGTCCGTCCGTCTGTCTGTCTGTCTGTCCGTCCGTCCGTATGTACGAAGAGATCTCAGAGAAAGTAAGAGATAGAGGTTTGACATGTATGGGACATATATTTCTTATACTTGCAGGCAGATCAAGTTTATTTTCAATTTTTGATACGCACCCTCCCGCCCCCGCAATTTGGAAAAAACGTTTATCTCCCACAGTTTAGATGATAGATGGTTTGTACCTTCTAAAGATATCTAGTAATTAAAATTCTTTATCGATTTGCTGAAGGAATGATAAAGATCGGATGAACGATACTCAAGTTATGAGCAAAAAACGGCCAGCTAACACCCCCCCCCCCCCCTTTTTCTGGAATACAGAAAATAAATTTTCTGAGTGCAGAAACTGCAGTTTCTCAATTTCCATCTCAAATGTAAACTCCATGTCTTTGTGGTAATCGTTAAGCTTCTAAAGTGTTTTCTCAATATCATCCATCTTGATTGTTGCAAATACGATCCACATGTTTGATACACATCTTAAAAGATAATTTCATCACAGTATCGGCGATAATTCGTGATGCTGGCGATCCTATAGGTGATCTTTTCAGCCGTGTATAAATCTTCTCATCAAACCTAAAACAGATTTTTTCCGTATTGCAGAGGTCAAGATATCCATTGACAACTTTTTTGGTGTCTTGGTTTATTCAGCAATCTAACTCCATCTCTTTTGGATTACCTCTCGTGCCAAGTCTGTCGGGATGCTAGGAAAAGTGAAACTACATAAGCCGATACTATCTTTTCGTTGTCAAATGGGTGGCTATCATTAATCTGTCCCTTTGTGAATTTATCAGCTGTATTTAAAAACTAGTTGGCTGGCCATGCTCATTGTCGGCAGCTAAAAAAGGTCCTCTAAATATATTTCTAGCACTATTGAATCAGACGGACTGATTTCAAAATCGCAGCACCAGCCTTGAAGCAATTGTCGGTTCATTCTCCTGATCAACAATATTTGAATTTTCCCGGAAATAGTTCTTTATATACGTTGCAAGCTTCTGGCTATTAACTGTATTAACTGGATATCTCTTGTCCAGCTGCAAACATTTTTACACATATATGACGAAAATGCAATTTCGGAAACATCTATTTTTGACAGGGGAACGTGACACTGACAGTGAAACATTTCGTTACACCCCTTAATCCATACATATTATTTTTGTAAAAGAAACAAGTGAGACTGATGCATCTTAGAGTAGTCGCTGAACAAAATACCCTGTAAATTATTTTTTAACTGCAGCAGCAACAATGTAGGTACAGAGTACTTTATAGTTTAGCTTCACCGACGCTCTCATTTGTTGTGCTCTGTACCAAAGGTACACACATAATATTAAGTTTGTGCAAATGTATGTTACAGCCAGAAGGTAGCGTCTCCCACCCAATAAAGTATGTATTCTTGATAAGCATCAACAGCCAAGTCGATATAGCCATGTCCGTCTGTCCGTCGGTCTATCTGTCCGTATAATCTTGCAGATTTCAGAGATGGAAAGAAGTATATTTGCAGGCAGATCAAGTTTAGTTTTAATTTTACTATTACTATAGTCTAATTACCATAGTATAAGCTTATGAAAGCCGAAGTCCCCAAGCTCAGGTTATCCTGATCAACACATTTGACCGGCGTTAACTACACTCAAATTGGATGAAATTGGTCCTTACAAGTACGGTATAATAATCCGTCTGTATGCGAAGGAACTATAGTTCTAGCTATGGCTAAATCACGACATGATTATTCGGGTTTGATTCCAGTGTTTCAATTATTCACATCGAATATTGTCTACTAGGGGCAGAACATTTTCTGTCAATATATCCTCCTCATCGATTATAGGGTATAAAAATTACAACACACACTCACACTTGTGGATACTAACACTACAAATGCATTAGAATTGAGTTGAAGGATGTTTTCCGCAGTTCAAACATTTTTTCACACTGACAACCGTCTTACGATTTAATGTTGACAGGGGAGCGAGGTAAGCTGGAGATAAGTGAAGGCAGCAACCAACGGCGCTGCTCCATCCCCCCATCATGTATTAAGTAAGAGCACCAACCATGCTAACCCGGAATGACATACCGAAAGGCGCTGGGTCTGACACATAAGGCTCACATTGGCTTGGGACTGGTGTGTGGGGGAGAGGGTGACATGCGTGGAGAGCGAAAGAAGCGACGCTGGCTACGTACAACATGGCTGTCAAAACGCTGTCAATGTTTGTGCTAACATTTTAACGCAAAATTATTAAGTGCCAAATGTCGGAAGCGAGTTATATACTTATGAATGTTCACAAAATAACATCGCACGCAGAAGCAATCAACACTGTCCCTTCTCCTGAAACCCGTAGGATGAGGATGGTGTCCGTGCACAGTTTTTAATGGGATCAAGGAATAGGCTCACTACTTGTTGTAGTTTTGGAAAACATTAGTTAGACACAATTTAAATACAGCCTATCCGTTACTGAAGAAATAAAAACGAGAGCGTAAGTTAAAGTCGGCTCTAACCGACTTCGATATACCCGTTACTCATGGAAACAAATGTTTAATAGCCTTACTGTATGCCTGAGGTGGGTCAGCCGAAAAGTATGCAACATTTTTTAACTCGTCTCTCTCTCTCGCTCTCTCTCTCTCACTAAGATTGCTGCTGAACGCAATGCTTAGGTTATGAGTGGGGTGGGTGGTGGGTGTTAACTGATCGTTTTTTGCTCATAACTTGAGTATCGTTCATCCGATCTTTATCATTCCTTCAGCAAATCGATAAATAATTTTAAGAACTAGATATCTCTAGAAAGTACGAACCATCTATCATCAAAACTGTAGGAGATATGACGTTTTTTCCAAATTGCGGGGGCGTGGCAAAAATTGAAAATAAACTTGATCTGCGTGCAGACAATAGGAGTCTACATTTCAAATTTGGTTGCTCTAGCTCTTCTAGTCTCTGAGATCTAGGTGTTCATACAGACGGACGGACGGACGGACGGACGGACAGACGGACAGACGGACAGACGGACAGACGGACAGACGGACATGGCTATATCGACTCGGCTGTTGATGCTGATCAAGAATATATATACTTTATATGGTCGGAAATGATTCCTTCTGCCTGTTACATACATTTGCACGACTTTAGTAGACCCTTTTACTCTACGAGTAACGGGTATAAAAACGAGAGCGTAAGTTGAAGTCGGCTTCTATATATCCATTACTTAGAGGAAGAAATGTTTAATAGCCTAGCATCAATCAAGGTTTTCCCGAGCAGAAGACGTTCCAGCCACCCATGTAAGCGTAGAACGTTTATTTTCCGGTGTAAAGAATTTTATGTCTCCGAAATCAGATGGACGGAAATACTATTAATCCTTTGTAAGTAAATTTTTTTGATTTTTTTTTTATGAATACAAACTTGTGAATTTTAAATGGCAAACACACGCGAATAAAATAGATTATTTATGTACTCATACATGTGTATAGTTTGCTTACCCACTTTGTGTGGACGTCAGTTTTAAAATTTCTGTTAATTTTACCGGTTCATACCGGTACGTCCCGGTATACCGAAATAAAAATCTAGGTACTGATACGGAACCGAATAAAATAGAACGAAAACGAAACCTTTTACCGAAACAGAAATTTCGGTACGTACTAGAACCGGAACCGAAACTCGATTCGGTTTGATTCAAATCATTCAAAACTTTGGTCGAGCCGAAGTTTGCTTTCCTCTATTTTTATACCCGTTAGTTGTAAAGTAAAAAGGGAATATCAAAGTCGTGCAAATGTATGTAACAGGCAGGAGGAATCATTTCCGACCATATAAAGTATATATTCTTGATCAGCATCAACAGGCGAGTCGATCTCAGAGACTATAAGAGGTAGAGACACAAATTGTTGCATGTCCAAATCGAGTTTGTTTCAGATTTGGAAATTTCTCCCTTCTCCTCCTTTAAACCGCAAAAAAACTGTCAGAGCCACAATTTTAAAGTCCGAACCTCGTGACTTAATATATATTATATTAAGTTAGGCCCAATATCTATGTATTTTGAAAACCACAGAAAGATCCGAGCAAAAGCTCTGAAGTTTTGCAAGTACGCCGCCCTGTTTATTTGAAATATATTTATATTATTTTAAAATGTTTTCATTTTAGGCTTAGTAAATTCAAAATTATGTGAAGCACGTCAAGCCACACGAAAATGTATTCTTTCGGAAAATTAAACTCAATATTAAATTAGGAAATCAAAGCCAAGAGAACAACATTACTTGGTACACTGTATTTTTTTGAGTCGGGTCACTCGACTGCAGCACTATCACTTGTTTTAATTCTATTGTTGTTGGTGGTAATTATATAGAAAAAAAGTTGAATAAAATTGCATGCGATGATAAATCAAAGTGAATCATCGAAATGACTAAGAGCGAAAAACTTTTCTGTGGCTGAGAAACATTTGCTTGTAGCCCTTGTTGAGTCTAAAGGGCGCTGTCCATGGCTACAAAAACGGCCGCGAAATGAAAAACTCCATATAAAAAAAACTGCTAAGGAATTTTTGTGTGTGGCCGTTTCAAATTCGGTTTCTACCAATCGCGAAAAATGCTTACGTTTGCCAATACGTTATATTCAAGCGCTGTTAAGTGCTTTAAGTGCTGTTAACGCCTCTTTTTTGCCGTGACGTGAACAAAATAGGTTTATATTCTAATTTGTGCGGTGAAATTGAATGACCAAATTGAAATCTAAAAAAGATTCCTGCACAAAGCGTCGCCTAATGGCTCTTTCTATGGCGGGCAAGCTGAGTTTAATAAACGCCGTGAAAGTTCGGAGCGAGGTGCTGGACTTGGCGGATAAGAAACACTCGGAAACCCGCCAGAGAACACCGGCGGACCGGAGCACGGTCTGTAACATCATGTGGCATCTCCTGTCACCACAAACCAACAGCGAGGAGCTTAAAATCTATTTGCCCAGCATTCAAACACTTCACACTCCAGTCTCCCCAATCAGTTCGATTTCATTCGCCTCAACTATGTCTTCGATCACAGCTACCAGACCAAAAGGAAAATCATTGAACAGCCGCCGGTGCTCAATGATCGCGACAGTAAAACGGCCACAAACCAAATGCCCGCTCCCAGTTCAGTGGACAGCGAACTGCTGGCCTCCTATCAAGCGGTAGGATAGCGGATAGTGCAGCCTAAAATGACCCCCTGAAGGTGACCGAGCAAAAGCGGATTGGGCAACGAGGATGTGCCCTACATCAATGCCAATTATATCAAGGTAAGAAATGGGCGAACCAAACATCAACTTTATAAATCAATTCCATTTCTCAACGTTTCCCTGACAGGGCCCCAACTACGTGGCCAAGTGCTATGTGACCACCCAGGGACCGCTGCCCATTACCATTTTCGAGTTCAGGGGAGCCGCCAAGTCACACATGCTACAGCAGTACATCCAGAAGATCATCATGCTGACCTGACCAACTTTACGGAGGCAAATCGCAAGAAATGCGCGAATTACTTTCCAATCGAGATGAACGACATCTTTGCCGTGGCAGCCAAGTGCGAGGTGTTCGTTAAGTGCCGCTGCTCGGGACTACATCAAACTGCATTTAATGCCATTGATTGTGCCAGACTCAATTTTAATGAAAATGTCAGAAGAGGCAATCACCAACATTCACTGCGCTAATACTGCAGATTGTCAAATGTCATAATGATAAGAAAAATTAATTTATTATTAATTTCATTTAATAATAAAAATATATTAAAATAGCACAATACATATGTTATATTCATAATCCTGCAAGGTGTTGTTTATAAGTTCGCGGGCATATTTAATAGCGCCAGAGCAGCGCAAGGTTTCTTTGAAACGTTTATCGACAGAGTAAATTGTGTTATCGTGTTATCAACATAGGCTTAGCAGACTCTGTTAAGAATCTGCGGAATATCAATTTTTTCACAAGAAATTTTTTGGCGACCCGTGGATACCGCCCTTAACAAATGTATTTTTGATAACAAAAAGAGAGAGGTGGTGACCTGGAATCAGAAAACCAAGGCTTGGCAGAGTCTTGGAGATCAGTTTGCCGCCATGCCGGACTTCATCGCCTTTGGAATGCCTAGCGGGAGAAGTGCGAGAATTTAAAAAAAAACGACCGCGAAAAGAATTTGTCATTAAGAAACGGACGACCTTATCGCACTGGTGGCGGCATTCCAAGAATCGCTGGAGTCTTGTCTATTTCCCAAAAAACTTGTGGCATGATCCTAAGTTCAGCCACAGGATTGGAAAATGTGGTTAATAATGATGGTACGTTTTAACTTATGATACGTAAGCCTTAAAAGTAATTGATTGACTTCTTAAATTTGAGCACAAATCAATCAGTCAGTTGACTAGTTGGCCATCAGTGTTTGTGATGGCCAGTAATGCTCTAGCGTGGGACACTTGATTACCTGCATGGTTTGACGAAGGAAGTTTCACTGCACAGAAGTCACCCGTAGTGATGGCACTTGCATAAGAGCGCAGCGCCAATAACAATCCATGATTCCTCTTAACAACCCAAGTCATAATAAATTGAATCGCAACTGAAGTTAAGGTTTTTCCAGTTACTTTAAGGAGACAAGATCTCTCTAATCCTACACTGAGAAAACAAAATTGCTGCACGGCACGTGTAGAAACGTCAAAGCTAAACGAATCGTATTGCGCCCTGCTAAAGTTCACACGCAAAATGTAGAATACAGAAAGCTACACGTGGCGTGCAGAAAAGCTACTCGTAACGTGTAGGATTTCAATATCTAAACGTCACGTGAAGAAAAGCTTATTTCCGAATAACTTCTATATTTTTTATGCAGCAATCTGAATACCACCCGAACGTTTAGGTTTCTACATTAAAGTTTGAATATTGAAATCCTACATGCGTGAGGAAATTCTAATCGTTAAATTTAGCTCTATATCAGAACTGAATTCTAATATTTTATTTGTATTTGCTGAATGCAACATGTTGGAAACCTACTCGAAACGTATGCAAATTTCAGTCCCGTATGTAAATAAGCAGAGCAATGAATTCGAACTTAAGAATTACAAGCATGCAAAAATTTGTGTATGTTTTCAATACAAGTACATCTTATTTAATACAAGTAGCACATTAGATGCCTTGCCTCAGGGGCACTGCGTAGCTCAGCCGTATAAGTCGTCGTTCCAAACGTGTTTTTCAGTCCCCAGGGCCCCGAGTTCAAATCACCCCCACAGAGTAAGTAAAAAAAAAATATAAATTTGTTTAATGTAATATTTTTCAGAACCAAACTTGGTGGGTGGGGAGTGTGGGTTTGTTGGTACTCTTCTGCTCTGAGATGATGCGCATAGTGAAATAATTGAGCTTTCAAGATAGCAGCAGCGCTCGCGCGCTTATAAAAAATTATAAATTAATAAAAAGTGCGCAGTCATTTTCTTTTTTTTTTTGCGTTAGTGAAAATGTAGGATTTCTACACGTTTTGACCGGGATTTTCAACCCATAAATTCATAAATGATTTTCTTCAAACATTCTTAGCCGAGATTTTTTCCTCAAACTCATCAATAGATGGCGCCACAGCTTCGACAATTTTAGTTACGAGGTTTTAATGTGTAACTAACTTTATTGAATAATAACTTAAGCTAACAATTATCGTTGAGTTGAACGGAGCGAAGCGGGCGCCAGCCGCGCTAATCGAAGCCAAGCCAGAAACTGAGCGCCAGGGATGGCGCGTGTTGTGTCGTTCTGCTACTGCGTTAGGGATGGTGGTCGATGAATAGTGTGACCAGAGGTGGCCAGGGCTGCCACACAATTGTGGAATTGTGCCACACAATTGTGGCAGCCCTGGCCACCTCTCGTCACACCATTTATCGAGCACCATCCCTGACGCGATAGCAGAACGACAACACGCGCCATCCCTGGCGCTCAGTTTCTGGCTGGCTACGGCCGCGCGCGGTCTGGCGTCTGTTCAACTCAAACAATAATTGCATAGAAAAACTAACATAGAAACACACTTTGAAACGCCGCTCTTTTTTGAGTGATGTTAACTCCATTGTGACAAGGAGATACTTCAATAGTGCCAAAAAAATCTGTTACTCAAAATTATTGTCGACATAGGAAAACACGGTGGTTAGAGGGAGATGGACATAGTCAAAAAAATAACTCAGAGAGTCAAAAAATAACTCAAAGAGCCAAAATGACAGCGAACAGCTGACAAATGTCTGAGTGAAAAGTTGTCGACGCAGCAAAGTGTGCTTCTATGTTAGTTTTTCTATGATAATTGTTAGCTTAATTTATTATTCAATAAAGTTAGTTACACATTAAACCCTCGTAGCTAAACAATGACAAGCTGGCATTGCCATCAAACAACATAGTCCGCTGTTTAGCAGTAGGTAGAGTTTTTAAAATTTTGAACAACACATTTCGTATTTGGTTTATTAAAAGCAATGGGCAAACAAGCCTGCAAGAAGCCAAAGGGGCAGCCGCAGCAGCGTGGTGGTCACCGTAAGCAGGCCATGTCATCGGTCAAAGCTAAAAAAATACAAAAAAAACGGACAAGTACGAAGCGGAGCTCTAGCAAATGCAGTCACACAGGCAGAGTTGGATCCTTCGACAAGCAAGAACTTGTCTGGTGTTGCCTCATCCAATCTCAATTCCAAAAAGCAACCACCTGCTGCTGGGAATAGGCGATTTAAAAAACTGAAGAATGATTTGGTCAGGAAATCACCCAAGCGATTGTAAAACAAAAATCTAAGCCAAACAAAATCAAAAATATCAAATATATGGAGAATCTCGTGAGTTTCATTAAAAAGAAATACGACCCACAATCCAAATTCCAGCACATCAGTTTTCTATGCTTTTACACAATTCCAAGTTCGATGAAAATCGGTCAACTATATAGTAAACTGCCATATATACCGTGTAGCTGCTACACTCAGAGAAATAGAGAATTTCACTCTTGTTCACTCTGTGTACCGTTGATACAGAGTATAAAAATAGAGGAAAGCTAACTTCGGCTCAACCGAAGTTTATATACCCTTGTAGCTTGATGGCGCCACTACTTTAAAAAATTAGCTTGACAGTTATATGGCAGCTATACAATATATTCATCCGATTTTGACCAAACTCCTCAAAATTTTTTGGAAACTGATCAAATTTACAACTGGAAGGTATAAAGACGCTACCATTGAAAACAAAAAAGTTTTTCTCACTAGAACTTCTTTTTCGACCTATAGTTCCTAGGGCAGCTATATGCTATAGTAATCCGATTTGGATCAAACTTAGCTTAATTGTGTGGTAGCATATAATATTGATCAGTAACAAGTTTGGGAGCGATAGCATTGAAAACAAAAAAGATTTTCCTACTAAGACTTTTTTTCAGACACATCTTTTGTAAGGCAGCTTTACTATATAGTTGACCGATTTTAATAAAACAAGGTGGAATTACGTGAAGCATATAAAACTAATAAATACGAGGTTTGGGAACGTTCGCGTTGAAGACAAAAAAGTTTTTCCTACTACCCAAACATTACCAACACATAGAAAGCACACAACACAGGCACATAAACACAAACATCACTAACAATTAAAGTCTCCGATATGGCTCCTCCAACCAAACGTCAACGCGAAAATGCTGGAAATGCAGTAGATGGACGCACATCCGATGCTCCATCTCCTCAGTTTCTTGAGTTGCTAAATCTCCGGTTCGCTGAACAAGCGGAGCTTATCCAATCAGCTGAGGAACGCATCTTGAATGGCATAAACGACCGAATGAATGACATGCGATTCATGGAGATTCAGGGCTTGGGTCAACGAGTGCAGCAGCTGGAGAGTGAGGCGGGCCAAGTCAGCGCTCTGAAGGAGCAAGTGCAAAGGTTGGAGGCGAAGCTCGAAGCGAAGCTTGTTGTGCAAGCCAATCTAAGCATTGCTGCGGACCTCCGAATACATGGTGTTCCCTTCCACGAGGGCGAAAACCTCAAAATAAATTTTCCACACCCTCTGTTTCTCGCTCCGCATCGCACCAGCACCAGCAATCAAAGATGTTTTCCGCATCAGACCGAGGAAACCTTCGAGCACTGTGGTGGACCCAGTGATCATTGTCAAGCTGGAGCAAGTGCAGGACAAACTTTTCTTGCTCAGGCAAATCGGAGCTTATAGACGCGAGACAAAACAACAACTGTGTCTGCAGCTTCTGGACTTTGATTTACCGATTGTCAGTTGTTGAGTTGTTCGGTTGTTCAGAACTCCGAACAACTGACTGAGCAAGAACAACTGAACTACTCCTACTGAATAACTCACACTGTACAATTCACACTGAAAAATTGAAAAAGAACATGTGCACTTGTTCAGTTAAGTGAACTACTCCATGTTGTTCACTCACTCATGAACAACCCAAAACTAACACACGGACGGCGGCATCTTAGTTCACACGACTATTAAGCCTTCGCGAGAGAATGCGAAAGTGGCACTTAGCCGCTCAGGAAAACGTTCGCTTTGAACGTCCAGGTCGTCGGCTCAAATCCCCGTCCGTAGAAGCATGGTTTTTCTCTCTTTACCAGAGATTAAAACCGTATCCGAAACCGTAACCGAAACCGTAACCTATTCGGTTCAATGTTTATTGAAGAGTGAGAACAAAATCAGCATCGCTGCACACAGGCAGCCAAAACACAAAAAGGAATGAGAGTAGGAATATGCAGAGAGTTGCTCATACACAACGATAACTTACAGTTATATGAATACGAATGTGTAGACAAAACTAACGAAGAGAGGAGACGCTTTGTGTTGTACACTGGTTAACATATATTTATTTCCAACACTCCTTCTCAACGCAAGCTGTCTACTCTTACAAAAATCAAATTAAAAGTAAACTTTAGTTCTGCATACCCATCATGTCAACAAATTTCTTATGCTTAACTTTACTCAGGTTTTTGGTTCGAACATCCGATATCATTTCTTCAGTAGATACATATTCAATTTCTATGACATTGTTCTTAACCATTTCTCTTACATGATGATACTTAATATCTATATGTTTGCTGCGCGCATGAAACTTAGAAGTTTTAGCCAGGCATTGCGCGCTTTGATTGTCGCTATACACTTTCATAGCAGGACCATCTCTAAAACCCATTTCGCTCATGAGTTTTTGTATATAAGCTGCTTCTTTAGCAGCTGTTGAAAGCGCCACATACTCTGCTTCAGTGCTGCTTAATGCCACGACGCTTTGCTTTTTGGACTCCCATGAGAAAACGGCACCTGCATACAAGAAAGCCCAGCCGCTGAAAGACTTCCGGTCCGTGCTATCTCCAGCCCAATCAGCATCGACGAAACAAGAGATGGGCTGCCCAGTCTTTTTATAATGCAGACTCAGCTCGGCTGTTCCCCTTAAGTATCTCAATACTCGCTTAACACCCGTCTCGTGCTCTCGATGTGGATCTGCGTTCTGCTGTGCAAGCTTGGATACCGAGTGAAGAATATCAGGACGTGTAGTTATGGCCAGATATAGTAGTGAACCTATTACTGATTGGTAGCTGGCTTGGTTCACCCGCTCGCACTCGTCTTTGTCACATTTGACTTGGAAACCAGCTTCTAGAGGTATAGCATTAGATTTACAATTTTGCATACCATACTCACATAGCAGGTTCTCGATATACTGTTTGTGGCCTATGGAGATACTGCCTGTCTCGCCTTCACGCTCTATTTCCATGCCTAGGAAATGCTTCAACTGCCCACCATCGACAACATCGAACTCGGCAGCTATGAGCGATTTTACATCCATGAGGTCTTCTTTATTTGTGCTGGCCACAATTAAATCATCGACGTACACGACAATGATGTCCATGTTCCTGCCATTCCGACGTGTGTATAGACATGGCTCGCTAACACAGGGAACGAAGCCAATTTTGAGAAGTACGCCATTTAGTTTCTCGTTCCATTCCCGGCCGCTTTGCTTTAGGCCGTATAAACTCTTGTGCAGCTTCAAGACACGCGCAGGGAACTCTGGGTTAACAAATCCCTCTGGCTGTCGCATATAGACCACATCTTGCAGCTCGCTGTTAAGATAAGCGGAAGATACGTCCATTTGGTGCACATACATACCCTTCTCGACTGCTAATGCAATCACTAGCCTGATAGTCGAATACCTGGCCACAGGTGAGAACGTCTCGGTATAGTTCACACCGTATTTTTGGGAGCAACCCTTAGCCACCAAACGAGATTTGAAACGGATGACTTGGCCATTTTTATCACGCTTCACTGCAAACACCCACTTTGAGCCAATGGCCCGTTCACCTTTGGGTAAATCAACCAACATCCAAGTTTTGTTGGCTTCGAGACTATCCATCTCCTTCTGCATCGATGCTCTCCAGTCATCAGAATGATCAGAGCTCAGTGCAGCATCGACGCTCAATGGTGCTGCTACGTCGTCAGTCGTCATAACATTCAGGATGTTATACTGCTTGCGCGGTCGTCCCGGCATGCCAGTGTAGACTTTCTTTGGCCGGCCACGGCCCCTCTTCTCACTGGTAACATTTGAATCGGGGTCACTAGTATCCTCAGCGATCACCACTGCAGGCTGCTCAGGGTTTGGCGATACCTCACTAAGCTCATCAGCATCTGCAAAATCCTCATTTTGCTCGCCATCAGCACTGCATGCAGGATTGGACTCGACCATGATCAGGGGCAGTTCAGTACCTGCCAAGTTTGTGGCCTCTACGGTGACACCTGTAAATGAATCTTCAAGAAAAATTACGTCACGCGCCACTGTTACCTTCCGTGTACTTGGATTGTACAAACGGTATGCCTTAGCCGTCTCGGAGTAACCAACCATTATTCGTTCCTCACCCTTTGGTAGGAATTTCTTGCTGTGAGTCTTGTTGAGCACGATAGCCTTAGTGACGAACACTCTCAGGTGGCTTACAGATGGCTTTTTCCCAGAATATGACTCAAATGGTGTCATATCTGCCAATGTTGACGTCTCTGAGCGATTACGCAGGTAAGCTGATGTATTAATAGCCTCTGCCCAAAATCCTTCGCCAAGACCAGCATGCACAAGCATGCTCCGAGCCATCTCCACCAATGTCCTGTTCGCACGCTCCGCCACACCGTTTTGCTGGGGAGTGTGTGGTACAGTAAGCTGCCTTTTAATTCCATTGCTTACAAGAAATTGTTCGAACGCGCCGCTCAAATATTCGCTGCCATTATCGCTTCGCACACACTTTATCTTTTTTCCAGTTTGGTTCTCGACAAGCGCTTTATATTCCTTAAATTTCTCCAAAATTTCATCACGCGTTTTTAAAAAACACACGTACACATGCCGCGATCTGTCATCAATAAATGTGGCGAAATAACGTGCACCTCCTATAGAATGTTTGTTCATAGGTCCACAAATGTCTGTGTGCACCAATTGTAGCACTTCGCTGGCACGACTTTCCGATTTCTTTGGAAACTGCATGGTGCTAATTTTACATTTTGCACACGTTTCGCACACATGCACCTTGGGTTCAAAGCACTGTTTTCCTTTTAAGCCATGCACTAATCCGTTTTTCATCATTTTATTTAGGCTTGCAAAATTGAGATGTCCGAAACGATTGTGCCATTTAATTATCTCTGTTAAATTCGTTTGCGCGCCAAAACATTTTTTGTTATTTACTTCAAGCAAAAACAAATCTTGTTGCTCGTGGGCAACCAAAACAACATCGCCATTGCGATTTCTTATGCGCGCACTGTTTTTCTCAAATTTAACACTGAATCCCTTTTGGATTACTTTTGCAACAGATATGAAATTACATTGCAGGTCTTTCACGTATAACACGTCAACCAAATCAATCGTATTATTTTTCCAATTCAAACGCACTGTACCGCGACCGTTTGCTTCAATATAATTGTTTCCTGCCAAAACAATTCTTTCCTTGTGGTCTTTCAATTCCAGAAAACACGATCGTTCACAACACAAGTGAGCTGTGGCTCCACTGTCCACGCACCAAACATTCTTAGCGAATCCACTGTCTTTACACGCAGCTGCAAACACAGAGTACGACTTTTTGTCGCCAGTCTCTTTATTTTGATTGTTTTCCTTTTGCCGACAATTTACCGCAATATGCCCGATGCGGCCGCACGACCAGCAGCCAGCATTTTTTGTCTTTTTCTTCTTCGAATTTTGCTTTGCACTATTCCCGTAACTGTTCTTTTCCAAGCGATTTTCGTTCCGCGACGAGAATATTTTTTGCTCTCCGTTATTCACCGTGTTTGCTTTACGCCTCTCGCTCTCTTCGAGCAATTTTATTTTTAGCACACTTTGAGACGGCAACGTGTCACGCGATTCAACTGCAACCACAAAATTTTCAAAGTCATCACTTAAGCTTGACAGCAGTAATATAGACAAACACTCATTGGGCATAGTAACACCAATCTCACTCAGTTTTTCGTTTACATCAGTAAACTTATGTATATGCGTCGCCATAGTGTCCGACTCTGCCATTTTCAGGTGTAACAACTGCTTGAGCAAAGTAACACGACGTGCAGGTCCCATGGGCATATGAATTTCCTTCAACCGTTCCCATGCACTTGCTGATGTACTGCAATTCTTTACATTATTTATTTGCGATGCCTTAATGCAAAGCATAATGCTAGCAAGAGCCTTTTCGTCTTTGGCGTCAAACGCAGCCTTTTGATCAGCACTGTCATTTTCACTTTTCACTACGCGACCGCACACTACAGACCACAAATCTGCATGTATTAACACGCTTTTCATTTGAACGACCCACGCACTATAATTTTGGTCATCCAACTTTTCTATTGACTGCATTGCGAAACTCATTTTTCCTAATGCAATACCATTTAGCTTTCCGCTAAATCAATAGGTCTTAACAATTGTTACTTGTCCAGAAAGTCCAGAATATTTGCATTCACTTTCACAGGCAACAAAAACTTTTCCAAGAACTACTCAACGATCGACGCGCGGAGTTGCAGCGAGTTCTGGGCCCATAACCTATTCGGTTCAATGTTTATTGAAGAGTGAGAACAAAATCAGCATCGCTGCACACAGGCAGCCAAAACACAAAAAGGAATGAGAGTAGGAATATGCAGAGAGTTGCTCATACACAACGATAACTTACAGTTATATGAATACGAATGTGTAGACAAAACTAACGAAGAGAGGAGACGCTTTGTGTTGTACACTGGTTAACATATATTTATTTCCAACATAACCTTTAACCGCTAAAAACACTTTACAATTTGTAAATTTTTTCTTATAACCGTAACCCAATAACCTTTATTAACACAACTGGTTATCAGTACCGAAACAGAAACAAATATTTGGGTTAATTTCTGTTTTTCCTCTACTAGCAAAAATTTCGATTATATTTATTTACAATGAACCATTTTCATAAATATGAATTTATTCACTAAAATTGGCTGCTTATTTATTATACGACGCACTGTTGCTAATGGGCACAAAGGAAAGAGAGCGAACGAGAAAGAGACAACGCAGCTAACTTAAATCTATACCTTCCTCATTTTTCATTTTATTTGTTATTACACAGCCAGTTTGTTTGTAAACTACTTCTGTTAACAAGAAATTAAAGATGCCAGGGTTTTGATGTGCACACTGGAGGGCAGACCATTTTTAATTAGTAAATGACGTTGGATATTGCGGAAAATCTTAAGTCCATATATCAAATGGCATGGGATGCGAACATTGTATCATCGGTCGGTCATTTATTAGTAAGAATGTGATATACTCGTCTTAAAAATGCGCCTTTCATAAAGATCAATTTATTTTTGTTGCAGGCATAAAAATTCAATATGTTGTTTTGAGAACTTTGGCATCTGATGAGATGTTTTCGCATCACTCGGCCATCCATGTTAAAGACGTTTTCATATCATATCATAGTTCTAAATCGATTTGGGACTGGGACTAAACAGGTATACTCCTGTACCATTGATAACGGACGCAATATTGTCAAAATGGTGGAAAAAAAAAGTGAATCATTTTATTAATATTGCGTGTTTTCAATGGTTAGATGTGCTGCCCATACCCTTCAATTGTATCAGGATAAAAATTTTCAGTGTTCAATATAATAACTATGAAACGATTGACTTAAAAACACTTTTGGTAAGTCAAAAAACACTTTTTTACAGAAAAAGTCGACTGACGACTTGGATTATGTCCAAAAACAATCGAAAATATTATTGAAGTAAGAACTAACATTCTTGAATCAACAATGTTTTGTATCTGCAGTAAGTCAACAAATTCTAGAAAACGTCGTCCAAATTCAAGTATCAAATTTCTTAGATTGAGTGCGGAATAAAAGAATGCAATGGAAATTTTAACACAAGTGTGTCCATTTAATTCCCATCTGGTCCCAACACTTTGCTTGTAAAGTAATTAAAGATTTCTGACCTGCAATTAGACCAGTAGGTCTATTTAATACAGAAACTCAAGAGAACCAATTGGTAAATCTTACAAATGTTATGGCCATGAATCAAGTAAACATTGTAAAATACTTATTCAATGTACACTATTTTTGACTTTAGAATTTATTAGACTTCATCAAAGAATATTTTGCACATATTTTAAGTATGCGAATCCCTGTTTTCACTGACAAAAGCTAACTATGAGCTTTTTAAAGAAGCTATGAAAATGAAGAAACGAAAGCTCCTCTCTGCGGTCTTCATACGCAGCTCTCTCGTGCACGTCAAGCAGCATGAGAAAGCAGAAGTGATGTGCATCCAAAACAGACCCGGCCGGCCATAGTTACCACGAGTCGAAGTCAGTCGTGCTTTTACGCAAACGCGAGCCGAAGTCATGATTGTGTGTTTCGGTGAACATAGAATTGCAAGTAAATCGGCTGTAGTCTGGAGAGAGCTCTCTTGCACACCAACACAAGCACACTTTTTTATCCTCTCCATTTGGCCGGCACTGATCCAAAAGCTTGAGGAGCTTTTGGCCTTGCAGCGTGAAGATCCCCCCTCAGCCCCTGCATAGAGCGAGTACTAGTAATTCACTTCGCACAGAATGATATGATTTGATGATGATTTTGGAGTGTCACACAAGAACTGATCGAAAGCACATTAATTCAAAACGGGTAAGCTTTTTTCACTCGGGTAATAATTGAACAAGCTTGTCAAAGCTCGCGGCTGAACAGATGCCAGCGGATATCATGCCGCCACTGACGAGTACTTTTATTGACTCGCGTTTTAAACATAAAATCACCAGCTTACTCGGCTTGTTGACAACAAGCCCCAAGCGAGCAACATTCTTACACACGAACGCTTACTCGGTTTGTTGACGGCGAGCTTCTGCTAATATTATGTGCAAATCCAACTGCGTCACACTTATTACGCAGTAGCTGAGCAGCGGTGAATGACAGAAATTAAAAAGTTATTGCAATTTGGATTCTCTTCGTGGCATAATGGCAGAAAATGTAGAATTTATTTCTGGGCAAATTGCAAATGGCAATTACACCTTGTCTGGCCGACGCAAAGGAAAAAGTTTTGTGTGGAATGTGGTGTGTGAAATTTTAAGACTATTCGTCTAGTAGTGGCAGGTTCGTTTACTGTCGGACTTGCAGCAAGGTGTTAAATGCCTTTGGAAATCAAACGTCTAATTTAATCCGCCACAGCTGTTGTAAAAAAATTAAAGGAGTCACAAATTCTAAAAACATTCTTTACCACAAGAAGGAGAGAGGGAACCGTACGCCAAATACAAATGCAAATATACAAACGATATCGTGCTATCTCTTTTGCTCTCACATGTTGTTGTTTTTGGCGTGCTGTTCGCGCCAAGTGTGTTACTCGTATCGCATTTGTAGCAAGGGGAAAAGAGATTTGCTTCTAACAGCCGGCAGCAAATCATTGATTTCGGCAACAAGTACTTGCGGTGACTTGTAGCCGAAGGTACGAGTCGTCTCGGGTATTTCTACTATGCAGTACTCGAGCTCGCCAATACCCGATCACATTTGAATTTTTATACTCTGTACCAAAGGTACACAGAGTATATTAAGTTTGTGCAAAAGTATGTAACAGGGAGAAGGAATCGTTTCCGACCCTATAAAGTATATATATTCTTGATCAGCATCAACAGCCGAGTCGATATAGCCATGTCCGTCTGTCTGTCTGTCTGTCCGTCTGTCCGTCAGTCTGTATCTCAGATCTCAGAGATGGTAAGAGATAGAGGTTTGACATGTATGGGACATATATTTCTTTTACTTGCAGGCAGATCAAGTTTATTTTCAATTTTTTCCACGCCCCTCCCGGCCCCGTAATTTGGAAAAAACGTCATATCTCCCACAGTTTTTATGATAGATTGTTCATTCCTTCTGGAGATATCTAGTAATCAAAATTATTTATCGATTTGCTAGAGGAATGATAAAGATCGGATGAAAGATATACAAGTTATGAGCAAAAAAAGATAACCAACACCCCCACCCACCCAGCCAACCACCGCTGTATTCAACCAAAAACACACTCTTCGGGAGAGAGAGAGAGAGAGAGAGAGAACCTTAGAGATGAGCGTATAATAAAAATATTGCACGATAAGCGCGTGACTCCTTGAATGTATTATAACATTACAGTTGGGGGCAAATGAACTCGTACAGAGTATGTAATAGTCGGGCTTGACCGACCTTCACACTTGTTTGTTTTGTGTATGCTACAAGCAAATGGTCAACGAGCTTTGAGCTTTAAGTTTAGTCGTACCGCATATGAAGCATGGGTGTTTGATCATTCATGTGTGAGCTCGCTGCAGTTCTCTGGTGTGTGTTTTACTGAATTTGTCTTATCCCAGCAAACATTTTTAGTCGCCGAAGAGTCGCAGGCGAGTTGCCAAGAAGTTCAATTTAATAGCCCGCGATATCGCATTCTGATCGTTTTCTGATCGTCTGTTGGGAGAAAGTAAGCCACTTCAGCGACACTTCCAGAAGAGTCGCGGAACAGTCTTCTGGAAGTGTCGCAAGAGAACCTTTTTAAAGAGTCGCATAAGAGTCTCCCAGAAGGGTCGCGAAAGACTCAATTGAAAGAGTCGCAATTCAATCGCCCAGAAGAGTTGAAGAAGAGTCACCTAACTACTACGCTTTTTTATATATAATTTTTTTTTAATGAATTTAATTATTAAACTTATGATTAAAGTCAACTTTGTTTCTGTCTGATTCTACATAATGTGAGCATCGGATAATTATAAAGAAAATGAATTATTCATAAATTTACACATATTTTAAGTATATAGCAATAACTCTGGAAAGATGAAATGAAAACTTACAAAACTAAGAAAACTTTTTTTTAATAATATATATAAACAATATGTCAGTAGCGTTGGAAAATTTCTTATGGCCAACATCTGAAAAATAAAAAGAAGTTTATTATATAAATACATGAAAAATAATATAACCAGGGCTGCAAACCGGCTAGAAGTCGAACTGCTCCGAAGTCGGTGACTCCTGATCGAACGAGAACCCGAACCCAAATAGTTTCGCGGGTTCGAATCTCGGAGTGAGCCCATCCAGTCTTTTAGAAGGTTTGCAGCCCTGAAAGTAAACATAACCTTTTATTAATGAAAAGAGTTTGAATTGTTGAATACTGGGCTTCGCATTTGTTCCACGCCATGTCAAATTTACCGCTAACTCATCGGATAACACGGCTTTTAAAGCGTTTCTTGTAAAAGAAGGCACATCGCGGCCACCAAGCTAATGAATGTGGGACTTCTGAAATACGAAATATAAATTACAGCAATTCCTTTTTAAGACAATTTGATATAGATTGACTAACCATATGAGTTTTCGTAGGATCGTCCGACAGTAGAATTTCGACCAAATTGTTGAGTTCCATCAAATCGTTCACAGGTAATCTAGGTAGGCACGACGTCTGCTCTTCAGAATTTTTGTTATTCCCTTTTTTAGTTCCTGTACTTCGTTCTTTAAACATATTATTTCCTCTGTCAATTTTTGTAGCAATGTAGTATCGATAAGTACTTCGTTGTTTTGAGTACAGTTTGAATCCATTGTTTGTCCAACTAATTAATAAAAAAAACAGAAATAAAGCGCAATAAATCAATGGATTTATTTTCCAAGAAAGCAAAAGTTATTTGGTTCGGTAATAGAAAATTAAAGCCTTAGTTTTTACATATGTGTAACCGTCTGCACCTTTTTCTTTCGACTAAATTCAATGCTTTTGTGTTTTGCTGCGTTTTAATAAGGAACTGTTTTCTACAAGCCTGTTAAAGACTTGAGCTGCAACATGGATAGATTTTTTGATTTGTTTTTTTAACTTTTGAAGGTAGTTTTCAAATCTAAAAGCGCTTATATTATCCAAGCCATCATAGGTTTCAGCGTCCTCATGTATAAGCAACAAATAATTAAAGTTGCATGTTAAATAGGCTTTGTTGTACAAAGTAGATATTTGTGCCGCAAAACTTTGAAACAGGTTCTTCGCCAAATTATTATAAATTTTGCAATTTTTTTCGTCCACCAAAATTCTGATTGCAACGGATAATTTGAAAAAGTGAACGTCTTTGGACAATATGTTTTGTAAAAGAAATGGCCCAAAATATAATAGAAAATTTAGCAGTTCGGTTGCTTTCCATCTTTCAACCTGCAAGAGTTTCCATAGCACATATGCCAAGATGGAAGGCAAAAGGTTTCCCCTTTTGTTCTGTGTACAGGAGTAATAACCGGTATGCCCTTTTATTCCTAATACAAAGGATCGCGCTGGTGCATCCATTACAAAGCATCTGATTTTGATCTGATAGACCTTGCCCTCAAATGAAACACCGTCTTACAGTAGCTGGATCATTTCTTTTGTAAATTCAGATAGGAATTCGTCGGAACTTTTTGGTTTACTGTAGCCTTCGTAAATACCAATCAACAATACTGTTTCAAATCGCGGAACATTACACAAAATTGGCCAGACTTGTTTATCCGAGCTTTTACATAACGGTAAGCCATCAGTATTAAAATCAAGCTGAATAACTTGTTGCTCGTATTGATTTTCTATTAGAAAAGGCGTCTTTAACTCCGTAATGTGTGTAGAAACCATCCCCCATTTTTGAAATAACGGCATCCGTTGGAGTTTATTTTAATGTTCGGCAGTCTTTTGGAACATTTATATTATGCTCCTTCAAAATGCTTAGCAATTCATTTAACGCACTATTGCAAATATTATGATTATTTGCCCATTTCCTTAACTGATGATTGAAACTAAGTAAATCACAATCACTTCCATTTCCATCACTTTCAGTGCTTAGTTCAGTTAACCATTATTTTCATCTTCCATAATAAAGTCTTCATTCGTGAAAATATTTGTTGACACAATTGCATTAGTTGTTTCATTATCTTCAGTTTCTCCAACTTTTTGGAACTTTGGAGTACTTAAATATATGTGACTCAAAATCCTAGCAGCTTCGCGCTTGCTTCTGCATTTAATGGCAATTGATGTCGAACTCATTTTAATAGAATTTTTGTGTTGAAGAATTGTTTAGTTTTAAATATTAACAAAGCAAACCAATATATAAATAGTCTTAAAACTCCTTCACTCGTCCGCACAGTTGACAAATCAAATTATTACTGCGGGACCCAAGCAGCTTTACAAGAAAATTTAGCTCTCATTTGCTCATAAGCAATGTAAATTGTTTTTGTAAAACTTCACTTTTTGACTCTAGTCTCTGAAAGTTGCTCGGTTCCGTTACTTAAGCTACTCACGCGCTTTCGAGACAATGTATTTGTTATTGTAAAATTGCTCTCTTTGATGCTTGTCTCAGAAAGTTAAGCGGTCCCGTTATTTAGGTTATTCCTTCATTCCCTCTTTTTCGAGATAAGCTGATTACCGCCAAACGATCGACAGGGAGATTGAATCTTCTGGAAACCTCCCCCGCGACTCTCAGAAGATAGCTAAATGATTTAATCTTCTAGCAATCTTCCCCGCGACTCCCAGAAGACCCTCTTCCGCGATCGCCGACTAAACGATCTTCTGGGAGTCGCGGGGAAGATTGCTAGAAGATTAAATCTGCCGATAATCTTCACCGCGACTCTCAGAAGACTCTTTTTGGCGATTGGCGATTAAACAATCGCTCAATTGTTTGCTGGGAAATGTTAGGTGCGCATCTAATGTTAGGTTTGAATTTTCACATTAAATGCAAAATAATTTAATTAATAGATAGGCGAACAGTCATGCACTGATTAGGATATTATGCAAGCAACAGGAAGGCTAAAAAGTATGTCATATTATAGCTTAAAGTTTGACGAAGAAAATATATGAATTTGGACATTTATTTGTTAGTTCTGATGTAGATGTAATATGTGTGTCTGAAACTTGGTTTGTCTCTGATATGTGTGATGTTTTAGTCTCATGTGAAGGGTATTCTATGTTTCGTTCAGACCGTCAGGGCCATGCCGGGGGTGTTGCAATATTCGTAAAAAGCAAACTTAAAACTGAATTATATGCAAGCAGGACGCTGGAAATGCAATAGAATATATTTTTCTAGAGATTTGTGGCACCAAGAATGAGGCAAAAAATTTAATCGGCTGTATATATCGCCCAAATCGAAATGTAGAATATTCAGAATTAATATCGCTTATTTCTGTCTGTTCAATATAATCTACTTTTCCTCTATATAAAAACAGTTTGTCCTGATTCACTGATTCACTGATTGGCAATCAACGCAGAGCGCAAACGGTATGAGATAGAAGGCTGAAATTTGGACCGGAATTTCGGTCCTGGTTTGGTCCTTGGTTTGTAAGCATAGTACGCGAAATAATTCAACACGTGTTTTCCCGATTTTGGAAAATCCGCCCAGGATTGAGTTGAAACTCGGTTTGTAAGGAAAATGTAGGCAAAAGATTATTTTTCATCCGATTGGTTTAAAACTCGGTTTGTAAGGATAGAATACGAAATAATTTGAAATGTGATTTTCCAATGTCGGAAAATCCGCCCCACAGGAGTGAAAATTCCCGGAAAATTCTGTAGGCAAAAAGTTATTTTTCATCCGATTGGTTGGTGTTCAATATAATCTACTTTTCCTCTATATAAAAACAGTTTGTCCTGATTCACTGAATGGCAATCAACGCAGAGCGCAAACGGTATGAGATAGAAGGCTGAAATTTGGACCGGAATTTCCATTAGTGGTGAAAGTGCGTACTAAGACGGGGTTTTGGAAAATTCCAACGGGAAAAGCCGGAAAAGCGTCGGAAAAGTTTGTATGGGAAAAATTTTGTTTTCCATCCGATTGACATGAAATTTTTTTTGTAAGCGTATTACGCGAAATAATTCGACACGTGTTTTCCCGATTTTGGAAAATCCGCCCAGGAGGAAAATGGCCGCAAAATTCTACATGCAAAAAACTATTTTTCATCCGATTGGCTTGAAACTCGGATTGTAAGGTTAGAATACGAAATAATTTGAAATGTGATTTTCCAATGTCGGAAAATCCGCCCACAGGGTGTGAAAATTCCCGGAAAATTCTGTATGCAAAAAGTTATTTTTCATCCGATTGGTTTGAAACTCGGTTTGTAAGGATGGAATACGAAATAATTTAAAATGTTATTTTCCAATGTCGGAAATCCCCGGACGTGAAAATTCCCGGAAAATTCTGTAGGCAAATAATTACTTTTCATTTGATTGGCTTGAAACTCGGTTTGTAAGAATAGAATACGAAATAAAGTGAAATGGGGCGGTTACGATAACGATAACGGTAACGATTCACTATACTGATGGCGACGCAGCGAAGCGCGACGGGTTATATGCTAGCGATATTATAATTTCTGGAGACTTAAATAGTGACGTCCTAACAGAAAACCATTTGAAATGTAGCATGGAAGCTCTTGACTTGCATCTTGTAAATTTTAGTACACCGACTCATTACTCGGGAAATCCCAATACTCTCTTGGATGTGTTCTTTGTGAACCAAACAAATAATACTCTTTTATTTAAGGGGTTACATGGGTTTCGCGGGTTCAAAAAATCGATTTTTTTATGGCTTATTAATTTCTACAACATCTCAAGAATATTATCCTAAATTTTTAAAATCGATCCGAATAATAGTTACGGAGATACAGCCTTTGGAAGGTGTGCGCTCCAAGTCAGGTATAGAAGGGTCAGCGCGCCTCAGGTATAGTTGAGGTTATCCCAAGTTTCTATCATATAATTTATTAAAAACGTGGTATTATTTGTGGTTATCTAGTCTCATTTGTGAAGGTGATAAACAATGTATAAAATTTCAAGAAAACAGTTAACCCTTGGAGCTCGTAGAAAAGATACACCGAGAAAAATGAAACAGTCCTTTAATCCTAAAGATCCGGAAACTGATAGTTCCTTCACGAGCACCTCAGCAAAAAAATTACAAGGCTATGATAAAGAGCACGTGCCAGAGGAGGACACGCTCCAATATTTAATCATAGATTTTGCCTTGGTTTTCTCAACTCCTTCATCGTTTGTGCGGTGTTCTAACATTATTGACAATGAAGATGAAAATCAATTGTGTAATGGTAAAGTACAGTTTAAGCAATGTTCGAAAATTGGTCTGGGATATAAAATCGTAGTAGAATGTGAACGAAGTGATCCAAAATATATTTTATCTTGTCAAAAAATCGGAAGAATGTATAAACTAAATCGCCGGTTCATTTTTGTTATGAGAATATTGGGCTTAGGGCTCGCCGGATGCAAGAAATTCTGCGGTTTGATGGAAATAAGCAGTTCATTTTTAGACCAGTCTACATACGATTTTTATATTGATAAAATACATGAGTGTATTGAGACAGTTACTCAGACTCTATTCTCATCTGCTGCTGCAGAAGAAAAACAATTTACAAATATTGAAAAGGATTTACAAGATACGACTGATGTGAGTGTTTCCGGTGACGGTACCTGGAAGAAACGTGGTTTTTCATCACTACACTCAGAGAAAAAATAGAGAATTTCACTCTTGAATCAAGAGCATTCGTTCTCAAAAGTACGGTAAGAGTGAAAATTCTTAATCCAAGAGCGAAATTCTTGATTCAAGACTGAATTTTTGATCCCGACATTCCTGATTCAAGAGTTTCAGCTCTTGATCCAAGTATGAATAATTTTTGATTCAAGAGTTTCAGTACTTGATCCAAGAACGAATAATTCTCAAAATAAAAAAATTAAAACGAATATTTGGGGTGGGGTGTGTGGTAGAGACACTACCCGACCCGACCCGACCCACTTACCATTATCACCCAAACCAACCCCAACCTCCACCCACCAAACTTTGTTTTAAACTGTGATTGATTTTGTGATAACCACATAGATATATTTTTTTTTTCTTACTTTTCTGGGACTTGAACACGGTACCTCGAAAGACTGAAACACACACAGGCGACGAGCAGCTTAACGAGCTCAGCTATCTTCCGTAAGCTAAAAGACGCGACGAAATCACACTTATAAATAAACTCAGTTGCCTTTCGTACGCATCGCACAACAACAAACTGCTCATGCGCTCTCACTCTCTGCGAGAGCGAGTCCAACACTATTCTCTCAACAACAAACTGCGCATGCGCTCTCACTCTCTGCGAGAGCGACTCCAACGCTATTATCTCAAAGTTAAGTTGCCCTCACCCCCTTGCCTATAAAAAACCAAATTGAGAACGTTTAGAACGAATTTATCTCGATTCCAAGAGCGAAATTCTTGAAAATTCAAGAACGACTAATTTGTTTTTCAAGAGCGTTCGTACTCATATTATTCGTTCTAGTTTTTTCTTAGTGTATATGGTGCCCTGGACATTGCAACTGCTGCAGGATCTTTACTTTATGGCCCAGGAATCGACGATTTACTGTAAATTACAAAAAACATTTTTTTTCTACTTTTATTGTTACTCATAACTTTAAACGCGTTTTTCTCGGAACAGTGTTTTCAAAGTCGGTTGTCAAATGTTCCGACCGATCTTGATGAAATTTTACACAGGTGTTCGAGATACAATTTACTCGTGCTTGGACGAAGGATTTTTTTTTTTTCAATTACAACGATTTAAAAAAAAAACAAAATGTCAAGCAAATTTGACCAAAATTTTCATTTTTTTGGAAAAAGTCTGCCAAAATTCAAATTTTTCTTTTTTTTTTCTTTCTTTCGTTCAAGCACGATTTTATGGTCTTAACTAAAACACTTATTTTTGTTTTTTCATTTTAGATGATCCTATCAGGAGTTATGCTGACAACGCGGACGCACCTTTTTTCGAGGGATCACCGGAAATGACGTCACAATGGAGGAGTTTTAATTTTTTTTTTTTTTAAATTTCAGAACTTATTCTTTAAATATGTATTTATAAGACAGAAAAAAGTTTGAATTAAATAAATGATTTTTTACATAGAAAAAAAAATATTGAAAATAGGCCCTTTTTTACCCGACGAAACCCATGTAACCCCTTAATCAAATTTCTGTACTTGCCATCTCAAAACATGACCTTATATTTCTTACTTATAATATTATATTTCTCTTGACTATACTGACTACCCTATTATGTATAGAGACTTCAAAAACATTGACTATGGCCTACTAAATACCGAACAACATAAATGTGACTGGGACAGTTTATTTCTTCTATCCACTGTGGACGCGCAAGTTGAGCATCTACAGTTAAACATCACCAACCTATACAACACGTTTGTACCTTTAAAAAGTAAACTCATTCGGCCAAGGGGAAACCCATGGCTCAGTGCTGAAATTAAACGAGCAACCGTATCACGTGATCAAGCGTACAATAAATGAAAGAGGTACAAGACTGCTTATCATTATACATTCATTAAGGAATTGAGGACGAACGTCAACAAAATGATAAAAAATGATAATAAATTTAACAGTGCAATTACGCCTAGTCAGTCATGGAAGGAGATAAATGGGCTTGGCATTGGAAAACAACGATCTCCAAGCAAATGTGATACCGACGTTAATGAATTAAATAAACGGTTTGTTCAAAGTCAAGTACCTGAAGTTACTCAGAGAGAAAAAAGTCGTACTAAAATTAAGATAAAACGAGATCGAATTTAGTAGTGGCAATCTCAAAAAAAAATACTTGAATTAAGTACGTTTTACTCAAACTGAGTACAAAAAATCTTAAATCTAGTAAAAAACCAAATTTAAAATCAGTATTATGAAACTTGAATAAAGTTTTGGTCTTATTTAACTAGAAATGAATAGAAAACAATAGAGGAAAGATAGCTTCAGCTCCGCCGAATTTTATATAACCTTGCAGCTCGTATTATTTAAGTAAATAAATGTAGGTATTAAATAATTTTCATACATTAATTTCATTTTCGCATTGAACAATGCTAGTTGAGGGTTACTGTGACCATTTGGCTGGCCAGTTCTTTATATCCTTGCAGAGTGAATTTTAATGTATTTTGATATTTAGCAATTTTAAGATCTGTTGAGGGTTGCCAAGTTGCAAAAAACATGTAGTGAGCAGTGAGTAAGTCCATTGCATTCATAAAACTTATGTACTTATTAAATTGTTATCTTCTATCTGCAATGCGCTGCACGGAGAGTTTTCAAAATGGAACTGCAATAATAAGCTGAAGTGGTCAACAGATTTAATGGAACAATGGAATTTCCCATACAGCATTGATGCTATTGACGGAAAGTACGTTGCGATCAAGACACCACCCAAAAGCGGTAGCGCGTTTTACAATTACAAAGTAAGTCAATTAACTGAGGCAACTTTCCTTGCTTCTATAAAGTTTTCACTCAATTGTGCTTTTGGCGGTATGTTACGCTTCATATTGGTTTACGTACATTGATGTTGATGCTTACGGGAGTGAGGGGGAAATGAATGACTTTCCACATTGTCCGCTTGGAAAAGCAATTCACATTTCCGGAGGATAGCATGCTGCAGGGAGTACGCACTCCATTCTATTTTGTTGCGGATGATGCATTCCCGCTGCACAAGCGCATAATGAAACCATATGGGTCTAGAAACCTATCCACAGCAGAAAAGATTTTGAACTACCGGTTAAGTCGTGCTCGTCGTTGTATTGAGAATGCATTCGGCATTCTAAGAAATAAATGGATGTCTGTTGAAAACACTTTGCGGTGTGGCCCAGAAAGAGGGCAAGATATACCTTCAGCATGCTGCTATCTGCACAATTAAATGACGCGATTATGCCCAAGAGAATATGGCGCTACGGTTGAACGCCTATTTATAGAAAGCACAGCAGACACCGATGCTAAAACCTTCCATAGTCGGCTACAGGATTACCCTAAATTTATTAGAAATAATATAAAGGATTTTTCTACTCTACAGCAGGCTTAGTACCTGGGCAAAATGAATTTGGAGGTGTGCGCCAATAAAAAAGAATTCTATTATCAATTATTTATTATAAAATGTTGGCATGGGACAAGTATTTTTTTATTTGTGACGAGCTATTGCTTGGCATGCACCTTCAAAAGCAACAAATTAGTTATCTCCACCTCAGTTGCGGTTGCTATATCGACTGGTAGCTTACTTAGCAACTCATCCCAAAACGGGATTATCGATCTAGTCTTTTTATTTTCTAAGTACTCGCCAAGCAAATTAGTGATGCCATCATCTCCGGTCGGTTCCTCCATATTACGTCTTTTTGAAACCTTTTATTGCTGCAAAAGAAGTTTTCATTTATTACTGTTATAATAAACAGGTAAATAGTACTTAAATAGGAATAAACCGATGACTGCATAATAGGCAGAAAAGCCATATGTCGACATTTTCACTTACTCTAGGCTGACATAAGTCAATGCCTCTTGCGCTGCCACTTTTGACAAGCTTACTGCCATGGTATCTCAGACTGTTCCGCAGAGATGTTGGAAATTTCCCACTCGTTTTTTGGTTTTGCGCACATTTTTTAACCCCATCTCTCACTTGTTTCAAAATAATTGTAATCAACATATTCCTGTTCTGTGTATCAGCTGTTCTCTCGATCCATACGCGCTTCGATAGGCCAACTATCGATAAGAAACTGTGGGTTTCGTTCATGTTGCTGGATACTTAAGGAACGAAAAGGTAAACTAAAAATTCCTGTCACAGTTTTTTTAATATGAAGTTTGCCAGGAATTTTTAGTTTCCGCGGTGCTGTATACCCGGCTTTAACCGACAAGTATTTACCAGTTAGATTTCTTGCTGGGTTATATTTCTGAGAATATAAATAATACTCAAAATGCAAAACAAATCATACGGTCCAATCAACTTTATTAAATTTAATACCACAAGAATGGGTAAATATTAAAAGTAAAAAAACAAAATTAAGATTTTAATTTAATAGACTTTACTTCGCAGCTTGTTCTAATGAAAAAGCTGTATCTTGCCACCCCAGTGACCGAGAGTCGTTCCAAGCGGTGCTTTGTTGGAACGTGCATACCCGCGTGTGCCGTGGCTGTGCCTCGCCGGATGCAGTGTGTCGATCTAGTTGGACCAGGCC
>JBAMBO010001007.1:0-61078 GCA_037044535.1 Lordiphosa magnipectinata
TTGCGTCGCTAACTCTTATAGTAGCCCCGCGCCTGAATGTTGAATCCCTTGACCCGTGTTACTACGCCCCTGTCTATTTTCGAAGATCAACCGTTATGTACGCTTTGTAGTTTTGTAGTCTTGCTTGCATGCATACGCAACGGTCAGCTTCTAAACCGTTGCTTTGCCTGGCTTTAGTAAAGAATTTTCTGGCAAGCGGTGTGGATGTGCATAAAAGGCAGAGGCGAGGAAAGCACAAATGTAAGATAATTTAACAGCAAATTATGTAATAGAGAGAACTAAGAAATGTAAATAAAGATTTCAGCTCTTCGTCAGCACACATTTGAATTAACCCACAAATCAAGCCTTTGTGTTGGGCAGCGGACTGTGGGGGAGCTCGAAGTCGGTGCTACTTTTCTGGTTTAAAGCCTCTGGCACGCATCGCGAACCAACATCCTGAAATATTTATTTCCAACCAGAAAAATATATTTTTCTGGCTGCGCGACCTGTAATACGTTTTCAACTCCCAAATCAGAGTGGATGCAAGAGCGGCAGTACGTCAACAACGAACCGGCTTGCAGGGAACAAAGAAGAGATCGTGTGCAAATATTTCATCAGCCAAAAGACTTTTTCCTGCTTTATGAGGACTTCTTCCACGGTGAAAACTAGCCAGTAGCACGTGGACAACGAGCTGGCTAACCAAGTGAGAAGCGAGAGCGAGAGGAAGAAGAAGCGCGGTAGCACGTGAACAACGAACCGGCTGGCTGAACTGTGGGGTTGAACATAACCTCAAACGTTACGTAATCTGTGTGAGGTCATCAGGCCGTATAGAGAACCTAACCTCAATTGTTGCGTAACTCTGTCGCGAGTTTGGGACAAGATGTCGAGCCCAACCAAGGATGTGACTGATTTGGAGTCCAGCATAGGACAATCAGTGAGATCAATGGTGTCACAATTGGATTCAAGGCAACCTAATGGGCAAATCAGCTCGACGCCTGAGGCCCAGAATGACAAGGCCGCAGGTGACAGTGGAGCTACAAATCAAAAGCTGTTTGATGGAACATTTTTTAATCGCACAGGAATTGATAGTGTGATTGGGAAATCGTCAGTGCCTGACTCAACGTCATGGGGCACTCAACAGACAGCTTTAGTGACATCGGAAAGAGTAAGCCTGCCATTTCTAGCAAATACGGCTGTATTTAACCGCATGACGCCGGCATATGGCAGTGTATATACAAGCACAAATGCAGCGCTGCCAACACTTATGGCTCCCTCCATGTCGCAGGGACAAAGTACTGGGGCAGAGCATTTGGACAAGGAGCAAAGGAATGCCGCATTATCTTCAGCTCATATAGCAGCGCGCCATGTGCTGAGCAGAGATCTACCTATTTTCTCTGGAAAGCCTGAAGAGTGGCTGCTCTTTATCAGTAATTATGAGCAGTCCACTGAACGATGCGGATTCAGCAACGAGGAGAACCTCATCCGGCTTCAGAGGTGTCTCAAAGGATCAGCGATGGACGCTGTGCGAGGCAAGCTGATGTGTCCGGCTACTGTGCCTTATGCCATAGGCACCCTGAGGATGCTGTATGGACGTTCCGAAATTGTATATTCTAGCCTGCAGCGGAAGCTAAGAGAAGAGCCATCCATACGCCCAAATGATTTGGATTCGGTTATTCGCTTTGCTCTGGCCGTGCAAAACTACTGCGCAACGATGGCTGCGATTGGGCTCAGCGAGTACTTGCATGATTCTACGCTATTAAGTGATCTTGTAGAGAAGATGCCGAGTGACCTAAAATTGGATTGGGGAAGATATCGGCTGACTCCAGGTGGAGGCGCTGCCAATTTATGCATGTTTGATAATTGGCTGTTTGGCGTCGCAATGTGTGCTTCTATGGTGACACCATATGCTCCTCAAATAGAAGATGATCCCAAAGGAGCGAAGAAGACGACTAAGGAACGAGTTTTTGTGCATAATGAAATGCAAAGGCATGGATCACAGGAGCTAAAGAAAACTTCGTGCCCAAAGTGTAATGGAAACCACCAGTTGGCAGCCTGCCGCGACTTTCTGGAGATGAGCAGTAGCCAGAGGTGGGATTTGGTGAGAAACGAGAGACTTTGCTTCTACTGTTTCGGGCAACACATAGTCCGAAATTGTAAAGCAAAGAAGAACTGTGGCGTCGATGATTGCAAAATGGTGCACCACGTTTTGCTGCACGCTGCTGCTTCAAATTGCAAAGGACAGCCGAGTCAGCGCGCAGTAGTGGAAAAATCTAACCTTGTGCAGCCCTCAGTTTTGTTTCATGGTAAAGAAGCAACTAAGGCATTGTTTCGATACGTTCCAGTTAAGCTCTATGGGAGGAGGTGCATCAGAAAAACGTATGCGCTAATAGATGAAGGCGCAGCGTGCACCCTAATAGAACGAGCGTTAGCTGATGAGTTGGAACTGGATGGCCCCATCCAGGAACTTTGTTTGAGATGGACTGGCGAGGTTACTCAGACAGAACGTGCCTCCAAGTCGGTGAGTGTTGGAATATCGGCGAGAAGCCCAGATGCAGCACGGTACGAGCTTAAAGGCGTGCGCACAGTTGAACACTTGGAATTGCCCATTCAATCCGTGAGCAAAGACTTACTGTGCTCACGCAGTCACCTTCAGTCCATACCAATCTTGCCTTACGAAAGTGCTAAGGCGCGAATCATAATTGGACTGGATAACATAAAAATGAGCGTGCCTTTAGAGCTGCGGGAGGCCGATGGAGATGACGTCATTGCCGTGCGCTGCAGACTTGGATGGTCTGTGTATGGCCGTCACTGCGCCGGTGATATGTCTTCAATTCGCTTGTTGCACATGTGTGAATGCAACGATCCAAGTAGTTTGCGACAACTGGATGAATCCATGAAGGAGTACTTCACACTGGAGTCCCTTGGCGTCAGCGTTGCGACCAAGCCCTTAAGGTCAAAGGAGGATGAGCGCGCAACGCAAATCATGGAGGCGACGACAAGCTATAGCCCAACTGAGAAACGTTGGCAGACAGGCTTGTTGTGGAGATTCGACAAAATTCAGCTGCCAGATTCGTACCCAATGGCATTAAAGCGTCTCAAGTGCTTGGAGACGAAGATGTCAAAAGATGCAGATCTAAAGATGTTTCTGACGAATACAATTCGGAGCTACAAGGAGAAAGGCTATATCCGCAAGCTGGAAGAAAGTGAGAGCCCATCTGGTACAAATTTATGGTTTCTTCCTATTTTCACAGTTACCAACCCAAACAAAAAGAAGACGAGACTGGTCTGGGACGCGGCTGCCAAAGTTGATGGCATGTCGCTGAACGATGTACTGCTCAAGGGCCCAGACGTATTGGCTTCGCTAATGGGCGTCCTCATTCGCTTCAGAGAACGTCCGATCGCTGCAGCTGGTGATATACGTGAGATGTTTCACCAGGTAACAGTACGACCAGAGGATCAGGCAGCGCAAAGGTTTTTATGGCGCGACGGTGACCCCTCACAAGCTCCAGAGACGTACGTCATGATGGTCATGACTTTCGGAGCGTCCTGCTCTCCTGCATTGGCCAACTATATAAAAAATCGCAATGCGGAGCGATTTCGCGAAGAGCAGCCACAGGCCGTGGTAGCTATTTGCAAGAACACGTTCGTCGATGACTGGTTGCAATCTGTCGACTCCGAAGATGAGATGATCATGCTGGCAACTACAGTGAGGAGAATCCACGCCGATGGTGGGTTTGACATGCGCAGCTGGACATCCAACTCCATGATCGTACTGCGAGCCCTTGAAGACGAACCAGATGCCCCTCCCAGGCGCATTGCTTTATCAGATGAGGCCCAAGAGAAAGTACTAGGCATGTGGTGGTTGCCTGGTAAAGACGTGCTTACGTATGACGTCAAACCCGAGCTGATTGAGAAGGCCTCTGCGACTAGGCCTACAAAGAGGAAGGTGCTGAGTGTAGTGATGTCGATTTTCGACCCACTCGGTTTCCTTGGATTTTTCATCATTCGTGCCAAAATAATCCTACAAAATATTTGGCGCTCTGGAGTAGCGTTGGATGACCCTATCAAGGAGGACGATGAGTCAGATTGGAGACTCTGGTTGGAGTTGTTGCCAAAACTGAGGGAAGTGAGAATCCCAAGATGTTTGCCTCTGGTATCTGCTGCGCAAGGGTTGCAGCTACATACATTTGTGGATGCCAGCATGGACGCATACGCAGCTGTTGTCTTTCTGCGTGCCGAGCTGAATGGCGAAGTGCGATGCTCGCTGGTGGCCTCAAAAACCAGAGTGGCGCCTCTCAAGCCCGTATCCATACCCCGAATGGAGCTTATGGCCGCAGTCTTGGGTCTAAGACTGGCTAGGTGTATTGAATCAGAGCTTTCAGTGCGCATTGACCAGCGCACCTTTTGGAGTGATTCGAGGAATGTACTCTACTGGATCCGATCAGATGCTCGAAAGTTTCACCAATTTGTGGCTCTGCGCATTGGAGAAATTCTTGAAGGCTCTGAAATCACAAACTGGAGATGGGTGCCAACCGCGCAAAATGTGGCGGATGACGGCACCAAATGGGTGAAAACACCGGATATTGCAGGTCATTTGAGATGGTTTTTTGGACCAGATTTTCTGTATCTGGATGAGACACAATGGCCAAATATGGACAAGACCACCGAGAAAGATGACACTGACGTTCTTCATCATGAGGAAGTGCCTGTGCATGTGCCACCTTTATCCGTCATTTCACCCGACCCCACACGATTTAGTAAACTGGAGAGGCTGCAATCCTGTCAGCGGCGAGTATTGGACTTCTTGCGACGTGTAGTCAAGAAGCCTATTGGAGGATCGCTGCGCAGCCTTTTAAACCCCGAACGAGATGCTGTGGCAGACGCTGTTTTTATTTGCGTTTGCCAGGAGGAGGAGTGGCACAACGAAATCAGCTGTTTGAGAGCCGGACGCGCAGTAAAAAATCGCAAAAGCTTGCTGTATAAGTGCTCCCCCTACCTAGATGACTTGGGTGTGCTCCGTATCAAAGGCCGTATAGATGCAATCGACGGCATAGATGTGGATACGAAGCGACCCATAATACTGCCCAGAAATCATCGAGTGACGTATCTGATAACTGAGTTTTATCACAGAAGGTATCATCATTTGCACAATGAGATCGTCGTCAACGAGATGCGGCAATGCTATTGGATTCGAGGTCTACGCGCTTTGGTGAGAGAAGTAGCGAAGAATTGTCCGAAGTGTCACATACGACACGCCCAACCAGTCCCACCAGAAATGGGCGATTTACCTATGGAGCGGCTGTCACCATACACGCCGCCGTCTACTTCGGCCCCATGGACATAGTAGTGGGCCGACGACATGAGAAAAGGTGGGTGTGTTATTCACATGCCTCACAACACGAGCTGTACATTTGGAGATTGCTGTTACGCTCTCAACGGACTCCTTCCTGTGCGTCATGAAGGCGTTTGTAGCACGAAGAGGAGTGCCGCGCCGAATGGTCTCAGACAATGGCACCAACTTTAGAGGTGCCAGCCGAGTATTGCAGGACCACATTGAGCGATTATCCACAACAGCTGTGGAACAGCAATATCCAACTCTGAGTTTCAGCTTTAACCCACCTGGCGCGCCGCATATGGGCGGCGCATGGGAGCGCCTAGTGCGCTCAACTAAATCTATACTTTCAGAAATCCTACCAGCTGAGGGTCTGCGAGAGGAAGTGCTTCGCGCCGCATTTGCCGATGTCGAGCAAATCTTGAATTCCCGTCCATTGACCTATGTGCCACTTGTAGATGGCGAGGCGGAGGCGCTGACCCCGAATCATTTTCTGACTGGCAGATCAAGTGGACTGCGTGAAAGCGGCTCATTGGATCAATCTGGAGCTCGATTGTCGAAACAGTATCGGGTTGCCAGCCAACTAGCTGACCACTTTTGGAAGAGGTGGGTGCGGGAGTATCTTCCCACACTTACAAGGCGCACTAAACGGTTCCAGTCATCGCCCAATCCGATAGATGTAGATGACCTGGTGATCATCGTGGACGAGAACGCCAAGCGCAATTCCTGGCCTAAAGGCAGAGTGATAGATGTTCACCGAGGAAAGGATGGCCATGTGCGCAGTGCTGTTGTGCGCACAGCTGAGGGGCTTGTCACACGCCCAGCAGTGAAGTTGGCCAAACTGGATTTTATAGAAGGTAACCCACCACGCAGTAGAGCTGGTGAATTACCGGGGGGCGAATGTTGCGTCGCTAACTCTTATAGTAGCCCCGCGCCTGAATGTTGAATCCCTTGACCCGTGTTACTACGCCCCTGTCTATTTTCGAAGATCAACCGTTATGTACGCTTTATAGTTTTGTAGTCTTGCTTGCATGCATACGCAACGGTCAGCTTCTAAACCGTTGCTTTGCCTGGCTTTAGTAAAGAATTTTCTGGCAAGCGGTATGGATGTGCATAAAAGGCAGAGGCGAGGAAAGCACAAATGTAAGATAATTGAACAGCAAATTATGTAATAGAGAGAACTAAGAAATGTAAATAAAGATTTCAGCTCTTCGTCAGCACACATTTGAATTAACCCACAAATCAAGCCTTTGTGTTGGGCAGCGGACTGTGGGGGAGCTCGAAGTCGGTGCTACTTTTCTGGTTTAAAGCCTCTGGCACGCATCGCGAACCAACAGTTAAGGGTACAGAGTATGTTATAGTCGGGCTTGACCGACTTTCTTTCTTGTTTTTTGCTTGTGTTTCTCTCTTCTCATGCGCTTGTGTAGCGACATCAGACCAACGTTGCGTAGTTGGCACACCGAGCTCGGTGCTGAAATTCGTTCAGTGGGTACACACACATACATGTCAAGCCAAAATGTGATTTAGCTTTTTGTCGTCCACTGCTTCAGACCGAAAACGTGAGAATCGTCAACACCGCAAATTTGATATGCATTTGGCTGGTGCGCGAATTGCGACCAGCTTTGCGGCATTCAGCCGTCGACACGACAAGTCCTCTGTGCGAATCTGCTGCGATTTAAAATAATAAATTTTAAAAATCCCAAATATTAAGTGCGTGGCTCTAGGCTTTCTTGGAAATGCCAAAAGTTTTAGAATTTCTGGAAATAGGGTGGGAGAATGGTGTGAAAATTTGCGAATTGGCGTGGATAGCGTGAATGCCCAATCGCGAATCTGTGAGCGCCATTTCACAGATGTATGTCACTCTGCAGGCGGGCGTTGGCTCCGTACGGGATCGATCCCAACTATTAGTTTCGGTCATGCTGGACAGCCTGTACACCAGTCGTGTTTTGAATTATGGCAAAGAATGTGCTGTGTGGTTGGGTGTTCATGCACATCCACTCCATTTGCACGGCTTTCCCACTGATCCTCGGAAACGCGATCAGTGGAAACTAAACTGCAATATCAAATCGTCCATGCAGAGCAACGTGCCATCGAAAACGATCGGTCGAAAAATGAGTCTTAGTGCGAAGAACTTTATTGTTTTCAATGAAATCGTCCTTAAACTCGGTCATTATTAATATTATATGCTATGCTAACAATTGGCCTTGAACTCTTCCCAGAACTCCTTTTTCTCACCTCGAACTTCATACTGAACGGATTAAAATAACGTTTGGCATTGAACCCACCCCCGCAACTATTTCCCACCATTGAATTTTCCTGTTACGGGAAATCACATTCAAATTATTTTGCCTACTGTCTTTACCGTGTATTAACTAATACGAATGAAAAATAATAATATTTCAATACAGAGTTTTTCAGGCATTTTCACACCCTGGGGGCGGATTATCCAACATCGGAAACTGAAATCACAAATTATTTGGCATTCTTTCCTTACAAACCAAGTTTCAAGGCAACGGGATGAAAAATGGGTTTTTGCATGCAGAATTTTTCGGCCATTTTCCTCGTGGGCGAAATTTCCATACAAAATTTTCGGTCAATTTCCTTTGCGTGTGAATTTACCAAAATCGGAAAAGTTTCCCAAATTTTATTTTATAGTGAGCGCCTAGATAAATTAAAATAAATGCGAACTCGATAACAGGCTAACATACAACAGGTTGCCATTCGCTTAGGCAATAAAATGAGAAGTGACTTTGGTGAAGATTGGCAACAATGCCGACAATGACAACAATACGAATATCTATACAAACAGTCTTGGCACATACTACATACTTATAAAAAATATACAAGATATACACACAGAACGAAATGACAGGGCGCGATATACATGCCCTTCCTTTCGCTCTGGTGTCTTTTCTCTATGGCATTTGTAGCCAAAACAAAACAGCACAAAAACAGCAGAAGAAAACTGCAACGCCTCGATGGCTTCATGGTTTTTTTTCTGTTAACTTAACAGTGAGAGCGATTTCATCTCTGGTTATTTTGTCCTCTCTGCCACTCGTGATCAGCTGGCATGTGTTATGTAAAGGCAAACAACCCTAACCATTTCTGCCACACAGAACACTTTGCCTGCTTTTAGGCTGACTCGAATATTCTGCCATGTCTTGGACCCAAGTTACACTACATTTTCGAATTTAACTTTGAATTTTATACGTTCAGCATTCTTCAGATTTGTTCGCAGTAACATAATTGCATTCAATGTGGTTGAGTCCATACAACTTCTTAGCGAATTCATTATAAATTACGCCAGAGAATAGGCGTTCCACGTTAACCTTTGTAACTGGAACAGAAAGCACGACTTTTGAAACCTCATACAATTCTGGGAACTTTTTGGAGGATTTTGGCCACCAGTTAAGAATGTTTTCATTGTTTTGAACACGTTTAAGTGCGAAAAAAGTCTTACTGGAATCCACAACAATTGACACAATTGAAGTTTTTTTATCACCATTTCTTTTCATGCAATATTATATATGCCTTAACTTTGTCGGCGCTTTCAGATGAACTAGTATTAGAACTGCATTCATCATTAAGCAGTGATTGATCAGCAACCGACGAAATTTGTGCATAAATATTTTGTAAAAGATTGCTACAAGTATTTTTTGGCTTAGTACTTAACGTAACGTTATATCTAGGGTACAAAAATATGCCAAATAAAAAGCACTGTTTTCAAGAAAGGATTTCACTCGTTTTTCTATGAACAACCTTTTTCGCTAGAGAGGACGAGTTTTTGGATATTTCCAATTTGCTGTGTATCCAAGTGGAACAAATATCCGCTGGTTCTATCATGCGTACAATTTGGCGAACTGAGTCCCACACATTCCGGTGCAGAAGAAAGTCGTTCTCTGCAGTCTTAAAACTGGAGCAAATGTTGAAGATGTCTTCCGCCAGCAAATATTTGAGCATCCTGTAGTTTGATCTCCAACGCGAGACCAAAACTACGATGCGCTGTGGAAAGGCGAAAAAAAAAACGAAACTGCACCGGTACCAACGTACTAAACAAATTCTTCGTTTTTGGAGTTGTAACTCTTTTGATGATACACAAAAAAGTTACTTTTCTTTGTACTTTGTATTTGTGAAAATACTTTAGTCGCTCTAACATAACTATAGTTACAGTCATTTACGACGTACTTTATTTTGTGATAGTTTACACATTTTTTTTACGAAGAAAATTTAATGTTTTGCTTTGTGCCACTTTAGATTATTTTCTATAAATAATTCTTGCAGTTATGACGGAGGAGTCGTGTGAATTCACATCGAAATGGATTTCGGAAGGCAAACTTCGCCTTAAAAGATCTGAAGCGAAGAGCTACTGCCCCTCACCACAATCTGACGATACTCTTGAGGAAGAAAAAATAACTTAAAAAAAGAAAAGAAAAAACTCTCGACAAGGAAAAATCTGCCACACAACGACAACAGAACCACTGCCACACAACGGCCGAATAAATGCAAGCCCCCCCTATCTTCTGTGCCACAGCCACCCCGCCGGCCTTCTCCCCCCCTGTTGCCGCCAACCGCCCGGTTTTAGCCAGTGAGCCGTCGCGGAAAACCCAAGGACGGTGCACTGGAAAGACCCCAAAGCGTCCAACGCCCACGCCGCACACGCAGAGTTCATTCTCGAAAACGTGTACGGGCACTCGTTGGTCGCCCGGTGGAGTCTGGTTCGTTAGTTCCAACCGGAGGAGTTAGCAGCCGGTTAGCGCATTTACGCAAAACATGTACACGGGAGTTGTCGATTTGTACACTGTTAATAACTAAACAACATTTATTCATACTTCCACCTTCCTGTTGCCTCCTAGCCGCACCTTTTGTCAAAGTCCCTACTCCAGTGTACTGAGGCCCTAGCCAGCTTACCCGTTTCCGCCGTCCGTCTGTCCCTGATCCTCCTGAATCTCGCCTCTCCACGCTCACTTCTACTCGGGTCATAGGTGGGGCTCCTCTGTTCTCGCCTTCTCTTGCTTCTGTTCCTTTCCGCTTGCTCCGTTCAATGCTGCTACTTCACTTCGACTTTTACACTTTCTTCTCTCGATTTAACTGGGCTTTGCCGCTCCCGATTCATAACACGTCCGCATAGAAAAACTAACATAGAAGCACACTTTGCTGCGTCGACAACTTTTCACTCAGACATTTGTCAGCTGTTCGCTGTCATTTTGGCTCTTTGAGTTATTTTTTGACTCTCTGAGTTTTTTTTTTGACTATGTCCATCTCCCTCTAACCACCGTGTTTTCCTATGTCGACAATAATTTTGAGTAACAGATTTTGTTGTCACTATTGAAGTATCTCCTTGCCACAATGGCGTTAACATCACTCAAAAAAGAGCGGCGTTTCAAAGTGTGCTTCTAGGTTAGTTTTTCTATGACGTCCGCATAGAAAAACTAACATAGAAACACACTTTGCTGCGTCGACAACTTTTCACTCAGACATTTGTCAGCTGTTCGCTGTCATTTTGGCTCTTTGAGTTATTTTTTGACTCTCTGAGTTTTTTTTTGACTATGTCCATCTCCCTCTAACCACCGTGTTTTCCTATGTCGACAATAATTTTGAGTAACAGATTTTGTTGTCACTATTGAAGTATCTCCTTGCCACAATGGCGTTAACATCACTCAAAAAAGAGCGGCGTTTCAAAGTGTGCTTCTATGTTAGTTTTTCTATGACGTCCGTCCGTTTCATAGAAAAACTAACATAGAAGCACAATCTGCTGCGTCGACAACTTTTCACTCAGTTATTTGTCAGCTGTTCGCTGTCATTTTGGTTCTTTGAGTTATTTTTTGACTCTCTGAGTTTTTTTTAAACTATGTCCGTCTCCCTCTAACCACCGTGTTTTTCCAACGTCGACAGTAACTTTGAGTAACAGATTTTCTTGTCTCCATGAAGTATCTACTTGTCACAATGGAGTTAACATCACTCACACAAGAGAGGCGTTTCAAGGTGTGCATCTATGTTAGTTCTTCTATAACTTGATTCATTTGTTTTCGCCAATTTTCGAGCCTTGACCCAATTTCGGCTTGCGCGCTTTCCATCTTCGGCTTTGGCGTCGACGTCGCTGCTTTGGCTGTGTGTCGAGCGTATGCCACACGACGATCGTCCTCTCTTTCGCACTCCAGCCTTGGCCTATTTTCGCCTGTCCTCTGTCGACCCGCGGTTAAGGCTTGCGTCTGCGTCGCTGCCCGTGGCCGTGTGTCAGACGCCCGCATCGATCGCTCTCTCACGTTCTCTCCCTTTCGCACGCCAGCCATGGCCTGTGTCCGCCTGTCCTCTGTCGACCCGTGGTTAAGGCTGGCGTCGGCGTCGCTGCCCGTGGCTGTGTGACAGGCACTTGCAGCGCACGATCTCTCTCCTTTTCGTCAGGCAGCCTTGGTCCATGTTCGACTGCTGCTGTCGGTGCGTGTTCGATCGCCCATGTTCGGCCACCTGCAAGGCTTGTAACGGCAAGTTCCTCCCTTCCCCATCATGCCCATCGTTGGCAACTACGCAGTTAACGCAGCTGCGTAAGGTCAGTGATGGGACGGTAGTTAGTGTTGAGCGGGTTTTGGCGGGTTTTGCTGGCTATTTAATTAACTAATACTGTGTAAACTAACTTAACTAAGCTTTACAGGCCGTTTTACGGCTTTAACTATCCACTTATATACCATGAAAATATAAACTTAAATACTATGATTATATGCTACTATGGCTATAAGAAACTCTGGTTTCATTGGCCTTCCTGGCTATCTTATACCTACTAGCTTAAGTACTATGGTGAGTAAATAAAAAAATGAGAGGCCGTATTTTACGCTCTCGGATCTTTCGAAATTTGAAGTTGCATACTCCAATATTTATCAAAGAATTCCAGCAGTTCCGAAAATATAGACCTTATCTTTTATTTAGATAATGTGTGGTGGTCAAACAAACAAAAACTCAAACTTTCGATGTATTGTTTTGGAGTCCAAAAATACAACATTCGAAGCATAACACATAAATTTTTAATCAAAGGACAATCCCAAACTGAGGGAGATAATATGCACAGCATTATTGAGAAACAAGTAAAACGACATGATCTCAAGGTCTTACAAGAAGATTGGGGTCAGAATTTCGGGAAGAACGTGCTGAAAGAAAAAATAGTATGGCAATTTATTAAAGTTCTTCGAGTTGAAAACGAGAGCCCTGAATCCTTTTTTTATAAAACTTCTTACAAAGACGTCAGTTCCATCAAACCTAATGTGCGTAACATCAAGATGGGAGCTTCGAAGTCTTGGAAATCAATTAGGTGCATTTATTGTGTCTTCAGTAGTTTCCTTTTTGTGAGTTTCGTCTAGTCGGCTGTCCTGTTTTAATCCCACATTATGTTATATATCTTTGAAGTCATTTTTAAATAATGCTTAACTTTTTTCAGTTTAGAAAGAGCAAATTCCGATTTGCAGCCCTTATCAGAGAAAACAAAGACGGACATAATACACCTCGTTAAGAAAAATATAGTTCCACAAAGTTATTTCGAATTATACTATAAAAATATTCTAACTTAACTTAATGTTCACTTAAGCTTAATGTAACTTAAATGTTCACAATTCTTGCATTTTGAAAATGTGTTCATATAAAATTTCTCATTCTGAATTTAGTATTTCTGTATTTTACTTATCTTCATATTTTATAATTTGTTTGTTTAAGCTGGTACTTAGTTTCAACAATTTATTTCTATCAAATGAGATATTTATTTCAGCACTAAAAATAAAAAAACTAAAAATAATACACAAAATTTGTTTTAGGTATTTCATCAAAAACGTCACAACTTATCATTTCTAGTTTTCTCACGAATTTTAAAAGAAAACTTTTTCGAGTTTGCTTAAACCTTATTACATAATTACCTTTTTTTAAATTAACCACAATTTGTTTATAATAAATGATTCACGAGCTGAGAAAACGTTTTTTGCGTTTACTGAAAATAGCTAAATTTTGAGTTGAGCCTCTTTAGTTAAACGTGTGCGATATGTCCTAAAGAAAACCATTTGAAACCATCATTTCAAATGGACCAAGTAAAGTTTAAAAAAGCTTTTTGCATCAGAACCTATACCTCTGTCTCCTAATGAAGCGTTAGAATTTATGTTTGAAAATTCTTTAAGCAAATATTAATATAATTCAATGCGAAATCTAAACCCAAACCAAAATTTTGATATATATCCCAGCTGCAAAAGATTTCAGGAAGCCAAATTACAATTGAGACCTGCAGGAATAACTGCTACTATAAACATATGTTAGCACATCATTTATATCACATGAGAGTAACTATTGTATAACCGTATTATGGTAATATTGCATAACGGAATTATGGTAATATTTCTTTGAAATTTAACATTTTTATAGAGCAATTTGTAGGGGAAATCAAAAAATCTAAATTAAGGTACATATGCATAGGTAGGTATTCTAAAATTCAGAAAAAATGGCTTAAGTATAAAAATTATTTTTTTAAATTTTGGTGCGATTTTAACCCTTGACTAATTTTTTTGAAAAATAATTTTCTGAGTGTGGGCGAGGCAGAAATTTGAAACAAACATGACCTGCGTGCAGACAATAGGAGTCTACATTTCAAATTTCGTTGTTCTAGATGTTGTTTGTACAGACGGACGGTACCTACTGGTTAGTGATAACTAGACATCCGATTTTATGTACTTTTTTAAATGAAGGTTGATTAAGGTGACAATTTGGATTTATACTAATTAAAAAACCCACTTTCCATTGGAAACTGCATATTCAATATATGCAAATTTTGCATATTTTACATATGCAAAATATGTAAACAAATATGCAATAAATATTTAAAATGTGTAATTGTATAAAAAATGTATAAAAATTGAGAAATTTGCAAAAATTCTTTTTGTTGAGCTTAGATTATTATCAAAAATATATAGATGGCATATATAGACGGTTAAATGGGAGCTGTAGACCGAGCAAATGAAAGGTGTGCCTTGAAAGTTCCAAAATATTGGGAAATTTCTAAATTGTTCATTAATTTCAGACTTTTATGAAGATTTTATGGACGGCTAGAGTACACGGGTAAATAAAGATGTGGAACAAATGGTCAAAAAAATCGAGAAATTTCAAATTTCTCATTTAAATTTTGATTATCATAAAGAAGGGTAAACCGGCGGGTAAATAGGAGGAGTAGATCAAATGGTCAAGGAAATCGCGAAATTTGCAAAATTTTCTAACGACCTAAGATAACTATGAAGGTTGGATAGATGGCAACTGGACCAAAAGCCGCGAAATTTGTCAAATTTTCTTTTGACTATTTACGAAAGCGCGGTTTTCGGAATTTCGGTAATTCGGAATCTCCAGAATTATATATTAATCCCTTCCTGTCATGTGGATGCTGAGAATTTAAGCGGTGCATATTTGAATTTAAATATGTCAGACATATTTATTTTCCCCTCGTCAGTTATTTCCGAATCAGAATTGGAAAATATTTGATTAAGGTTATCAAATGAACCATAGTCCGGGCCTCCGATCCAATACGTCCTTTAGTTTTTTTTGCAGTTTTATACCGAATTCTCCTTTCACACCATTTAGAATGTTCTTTACTTCAGATAAAAGCTTGAAAGTTTTTGTAATTTCCATATTTCTTTGTTCCATCGAGGCTATAATTTCCTGTTCCTGTGTTTTCTGTTAAAGTGATGTTTTATAAAAATTAGATTTGTGCGTAATTTGGGATTCTTGAGGATTTCTTGCGCAGTTTTTATAGATAGCGCATCATCCGGATTAAATGATTCAATGACCTTCAATGAGAAGAATATGTTTTAAGAGAATGCAGAATCTAAAATATTTATTCTACACTTACATTTTTGATACCGTCGAAATGAGTAGTAATAAAAATAGCAGCATTAAGCCATGTTCCCCAGCGTGTAAGAACAGGCTCGGTTGGGAGTTCTATTTTCAACTTTTCCCTGTATAGCTGAAGGCGCCTTTAAAAAGACCTTTTTTACAGCTGATATATACGAGTTGACTAGTGGATATGAATTTCGTATGGTTTCCGCCAAACGATTTATTCCATGCGCCAAGCAATTCACATGTAAAATTTTTGGATAAAACACCTTTAAGCTTTGTCCAGCATTCAGCATATATGCTGCCGCATCCGTAATTAACAGCAGTGGTTTGGTTTCATATCCTCTTGGCCAAGGTTCTATGATAGAACTGTTTACAAAACGTGCTATTGCTTGATAATTGACCTTATCCAATGCTTTAGTTGAAACTAAAAAGGTTTTTGAAAGACCATTTTCAGTTAAGTTCCCAGCAATTAGATTGGCCACAAATCTGCCCGATTTGTCAGCGGTTTCGTCGACCGAGAGCCATATTTTATCGTCACCCAAAGCCTTACGAATACACTACTATACTACCAGATAGGATTTCCGTAATGTACTTTCTTCTGGTATTTTTTTTCTTAATGTATTTTTTAAGAAAGCCATTAAATGTCTCATTATTTAAAGCATTGAAAGCTATGTTGGCTGCAAACAAGGCTTCGCAGAGTTCATGTTGAATTCACCATTTTCATCGTCCTCCACTTCAACTGGCATCTGCCATCTTACAGCCAATTGTTTATGACGCGCAGTTGCTAAGTGTTGCTCCAATTGCGACTTTTGATCGCAAGCAATCTGATTTAACAAATTAAAATATATTTTCTTTTATTAATATGAATATTATTATTTTATGGATATATTGTACTCACTCGTTTTTTATTGCAAGTAAGACAGAAAACGTTGTCTTCCTGTATTTCAAAACAGTTTGATTCCAATTCTTTTAGCCATTTCGGCATTTTAATTAATTAAAAGTTGAATTGATGAAGTTGATTTACAAAGTGAAACGGACTTGCAACAAAATCAGAAAATGGTGAGCACAGAATCACAAAAAGAACACATTAACCCTGGCCTACTAGGATAAGAATTTATCTGAAATGTCATTTCATAAAAAATAGGTTTTTTACATATTATACGTATTTTACATATTCTGCATATTTTTTATGCAAATATGCAATTTATGCAAAATGGTTTTTTGCGGACTCAGATCGTTTTTCAATAAAAATAAGATGTGTGCAATCAGAACTTAAGTCGGACATGCGGTTCAAAATATGCAAATATGTAAAATCCGATGTCTAATTATCATATATACCAAGTTTCAGCTCTGCAGCATCAATATTAGACGTTATGACAAAAAAACGACAAATGGGCCCAATGTGTAAGGGTTGAAAGCGCTCTTAAATTTAGAAATAGTTTCTATTTGTAAAATTCTCTTTTTTCCAAAAATTCTGGAAAAATGTCAAGTATAGAAATTATTTTTAAGTTTTGACTAATTTCTTAGAAAAATAATTTTCCGAGTGTGGGCGAGGCAGAAATTTGAAACAAACTTGACGTGCGTGCAGACAATAGGAGTCTACATTTCAAATTTGGTTATTCTAGCTATTCTAGTCTCTTAGGTGTTTATACAGACGGACGGTACCTACTGGTTAGTGATAACAGCCTTAATATGAATGCGATGTAGCATATGATTTGAATGCTCAAAACTTTACAGGAAAATAAAATAGATTAAGTTTACTTACTCAGCATCATATCGCCACGTATCTGAAAGCTTGCTTTCCCATGGTATAAATGTTCGCTCATAAGGATCTACGAAATAATCATAAACAGTGTCCTTAATCGGAAAACAACTCTCCATTTCACGAATAAAACCGTCCAATTTCAATCGACTCTCCTCGTCCACAGTGGCGCAAATCGACCATACCAATGAAAACATAAACCACAACTTCGTCATCTCTTCCAATAGTTCTAAATTGTGGGAATTAATACCATTCTGTTTGGTTGCAAATCCCTCAAGTAACTTGCACAATGAGATAACACTGTTTAGTTCGGTTGTCTGGACGGGTTCCTTGCAACGTGTACGCCTGAATTCAAGCAATTTGGCAAGCGTAACTTCAAAATGTACCCGAAGAAATTCTGCGAATTCTTTAACTTTTTGACGGTTAAGCCAGGAGTTTACATATGGTTTCCATCCCCAGTCGTTATAGTCGTTGTACACCATTCCACATCGGGATACAGTCGCTGGTGAAGCTACAGCTAAATCGCCCACTTCAAAAAGTAAAGACACCTGAGCAGGCATTGTTATTCGTTCACTGTTCACTAGTGTAAGAAGTTTGTTATCGTCCATTACAGAGTTCATATTCTCAATCCACACAGCATCCACGGGTCCATCAAACAAAAGCCACTTTTGAGTCAAGTCTTCGTCTGCACAAATCAATCGCATTATTGAACTAAGCACCCCATCAAGCCATTCACCATTGGCCAAGTTGTACTCTCCATATAGCTCGGCCAGATTGAGGGCTTTTGGATTAATAGGGTGAACAATAACGGCCTCCCAACCTTGAAATCGTTGCGAATTCATTCGGCAGTAGGCACCTTGTAGCGTTCGCCAAGTCACTGATTTTGCGGTGCCCGTATCTCCAATTATCATTACGGAATGTCGGGAGTTTTTCGTTTCAAACAGCTCAATGACCTTTTTACTGCGATTGGAATTGGCTGAAGCCCAGCTTCTTTGAATTCGTCATTAACAGCAATATAAAAATCGCTATAGTCGATTACGGGTAAAGTAACTCCGGGAATATATCAGCCATAATACCATTAAAAAGTGGCAAGTCATTGGCGGTCAAACGTGCTACATTCATATCTTTCATAGCTAAGTATATTATTTCCTCTTCATTAGTGTTTGGTAACTGTCGTCTCTTTTGTCCTGCGTAGCGAAGCAGCGCTACCATAGAACGGAGCCCAAAGTCATAATGAAATTGCTTAGATAGTTGCTGCTTAGCTAGTTCGTACAAAGTATATACTTTACGTGCCAAGTTACGAGTATTTGAGAAACCATCATCGAAATTGGTCGAAACATAGATTTTAAATTATCTGGTAGTTCCGTTCTGCCGGCGTATCCAGGATTCATAGTGATAAAAAGCCCCACTGTATGCTTTAACTTTATATTCTGACCTTCAAAGACAAACTCGGTAGCCTTAGCTGCAAGAGCTCCCATAATGGACATAATTTGTTGCGCTACGACAGACAACACTTCTATGTTTATGCGGTTAAACTCATCGAAGCAACCCCAACAACCACTTTGTGCCAATCCAGAAAAATTTTTTCCTATGCTCTTGTAGTCCAAGCCCTCTGAGCAATTTGTTACTATAACCCACATACCTAAAGCTTTACCAAGGTCTTTAACAGTTTCAGTCTTTCCAGTGCCTGCAGGACCCTTAGGGCTGCCACCACGATGGAGATGTAAGGCGGTGGTTAAGGTAATATAGCATCGATCTGTGAGTGGTGTAATTACCAGTCTCCCTGAGTTACCTGTGTACTCGTGGCCATACCAGTACTCAGTGTTAGTCTGCCTTATAACGCACAACTCAGATTCACGGTGCTAGTAAAACCGCAGCTGTGAGAACCACTCAAAATTACTTGTATCCTTACAGTTGGCCTTGTACATACGTTCAATAACATCGCGTCCATGAATCTCAATAGTGATAAGAGTATTTACTTTGAGGCGCATAATTTTATTAAGGTCTTTTCGACTCATATCAGATAGCTTCAGAAGAACTTTTATCTGCTTTCTCTTAAGTTTTCGGAGAGGCTTCTTTTGGTCAACCATTTTGCAGTGAATGAGACTACGGGTGCACTCTGTAGTCCATTGTATTTGAGCAGTAGTAAGAATCATTTGACCCGGCCAAAGTGCGATCCATTTCTCATTTTCATTAATAAGCTTTTTCAGAGATCCTCTTGTTAGTTTTAATAGTTCTTTCATTACAGCCAACATATATTCTTCTAGCAGTTTTAACCAACGTTCCGAAGGACCATCGATGTAAAGGACCTGTAGAAATTCGATGAATTCACCATCATCAGCATACATGCCTTTAGCCTGCCAACGACTTAGAGTCTTTCCCACACGCTTAAGCTCGAGCTTGTAAAGATTATCAAACAGTTTTTTCAAGTGTATTTGCACCAAGTCAGGCCTCTTGGCGTTTCCTAAAATCTCTAACATGTCATCATTGGAAATAAAGTAAAATCGTGGAAACAGCTGACGTTTGGTCTCAAGATAAACCTCTAATGCACGTTGTATAAGTTCCAGTCGCTCATCCATTCGGATAAAACGATTTAACAAAAAAGGGGGTGGTCGTATGTGCGTAGCTTTGACAGCAGTTTTAGCTTGGAACATTTTACTGGATATGGTACGGAACTCATCGGTAATAGTAGAAAATCGTTTGACTTCATCAAGAAGCTGCTTACGAATATCATCTCCCTGAAATATATTTTCTAAATAAAGCCATTGACGTTGTACAGTTAACCCCTTCTCTAAAGTTTCACTTATGTACGACAATGTCTTTTCCCAATAATCAACGACTTCAATAAAGGGCTCTACGAAGCGAGTGGCCTTCATGGCAGATATTTGAACCATGTGTTCTTCGAGCAATTGAAAGCAATCATCCACATTTTTGATTCGATAAATTCCATCGTGATAAAAAGCCATTTCAAAACCTTGCTTTTTCCAGATATTGGCAATACTTTTGATTCCATTCTCAATTTGCAATTCCATTGTTGCTGCATTGGAAATATCTTGTATTTCTTCGGAAAATGACTGAAAGTCCAAGTTAATTATCAACTCCAAAGTAAACTTCTTTGAGTTCTCATCAAAATCGCTGTGGGATGGTAAAATAAATATAATTAAGAGAAGTTTTGAATAATAAACTATACATATAATATAAAAGTGAAAGTATGAATGTTTGTATGTTTGATGATTTTGTTTGTATGTATGTTTGTTCCTTATAGGCCTCGAAACCACTGAACCGATCTTCACGAAAATTTCACAGTAGGCAGTCTTACGCTATATCTCAAGTCTATGAACCGCTTCGAAAGCGGTCAAAAAGTGGTTCTGCACCATATCTCAGTAGTCATTCAAGATATGAACTAGGGACAGCAATGGAATTGTTCCATAATTCTGGTTCAAAAAAAAAAGTTAACATATATAAAATTAAGGTTTTAAATAATTTTCGTCGAACATTCTTAGCTGAGTTATTTAACAAACTCGGCTATAGATGGCACCATTACTTTGACCATTTGCTTGCCAGTTTGTTATATGGCTAGCTATGCGATATATTCATCCGATTTTTACAAAACTTCCCAAAATTGTGTGCAAACTGATAATATTCATAATTGGAAAGTAAAAAGACGCTACCATTGCAAACAAAAAAGTTTTCCTCACTAGAAATACTTTTTCGACCGATTGTTCCTATGGCAGCTATATGCTATAGTCATCCGATACGGCCGGTTCCGACAAATGTGCAGCGTGTTTGTACCAAAAATTTTCGTGCAAAGTTCGGTTTCGATAGCTTTAAAACTGACGCAGGAGAAAGCATAGAAACAGACGGACGGACAGACGGACATGGCTATATCAACTCAGCTCGTCATGCTGATCAAGAATATATATACTTTATGTGGTCGGAGATGCATCCTTCTATGAGTTACAAACATCTGGACAATTTTAATATACCCTCTACAAGGGTATACAAATAAAACTCGGGAAAAAACATCATCAATGAATTTTTACATTTAAAACTCGACAAATATATTATATAGTATTTTAGATTTATGTGTAAATAAAATCAGTCAAAATCATTATGGACAAAGGAAAAAAATAAAAATTTTTAATAATTAATACTTTATGAGAACAAAAACCAAGGCTGCAAACCTGTAAAATTTTTGTGAATGTTCGGTCCGGAAGTTCCAACCCATAATTAAATGAAAGGTTCGGTTCGCGTTTCCGTACTAATCGAACCCAAGGTTTTGCTTCGAGTCTGGGTTCATAGATTGTTTAATAGTTGACAGATTTTTGCCTCACTATTCGGTGCAAATATAGACATATATTTGATCAGGAGAATGCGTTCAGATTACCAAGCTATGTATATGAGTCGTCAAGGCGACTGGACCACATTACTAATGGATATCATTCATAGGTGTTCTAAAAAGTCTTTCAAAAGTGCCTGGTCTTTGAATTTTGAAAGCCTCACCTTCTACGTACATACTCAGCCAGCTGTCTGATTAAAAAGTCATAAATGATCCTTTTGTCGGGAAAATATGGTGCCCAAGCCGAGAATTTTCTTAAAGAATTTTCTTTATAGCCCGTTTTTCTCATTAGTTTTGACTCAATTTCGAGTCATATTTCCAATCATTTGAGTCTTTTTGAGCATACCCATGAGTCATTTGAGCCATAAGACTTTAAGTCAGACATGAATTTAAAGAAATTAAATCAGTTTTGACTCAATTCAAGTCATATTTCCAATCATTTGCGAGTCTCTTTCTAGTAGTATTTCAATCAATTTCGTTTTGAGCATATCCATGAGTCATTTCCAAATCTTCTTTTAATTGGACTTGAATTTAATAGCGTTAATTTTCAAAAGAGCTTAAAAATGACTCATCAGAGCGATACTTGTTAAAATGATCTTCCAAATGCATTTGCTTTCCCCTTTTCCGACTATACTTATGTTTTTCTTTCTTCTCGAAATCGCAACATGGATTGGATTTCTAAAAAGCATTTTTAATTATTAACTTAAGCGATTCTGTACTGTACTATTAAGTAGTTTCTTTCGATCATAATATTGAGAAAACTAGAAAAGATCTTAAGATATTGACTTAAATGATTGCATGAACCGAACCTTTTTTTTGTATACAGTTCGGTTCAGGTTCGGGGGCTCAAGTATTTGAAGGGTTCGGTCCATAGTCCGGTTCAAGGAACCCGGAAAACCCGAACCGAACCGGTGCTTTGGGGTTCGGTTCAGGACCGTTTTGCAGCGTTGATAATAACAAAAATTCTTAAATAATTATTATGACGGACAGTTAAAAAAAATGTTGCATACTTTTCGGTTGTCCCACCGCAGGCACACAGGAAACGGGTATCTCGAAGTCGGCTAAAGCCGACTTTAACTTACGCTCTCGTTTAACATGTGAAATGAAATGAATTAAAAAAAGAGGAAAGCTAACTTCGGCTCGACCAAAGTTTATGTACGCCCCCAAACCTCGTATTTATCAGTTTTCTATGCTTTTACATAATTTCAACAAGTATGATGAAAATCCGACAATTATATAGTATAGCTTGTAGTGGCGCTTGAAATAAAACTATAAATAGTTCCGAAAAGTAACGGCGTTCCGAATTCAAACCTAACGGCCGTTAGAATTTAAATTAAGTCATCCGCTTAAAAGTATGCAACCCGTGAAGTTTTAGCTTCTTTCCTGTGGGTATCAAAGAAAGTCATAGAAAAGGAAACTATTAACAGAGTTCACGGAGAGGCAAGTATAAGAGGGTGGCTTTCTCATTTCTGTTACCAGCCTTCGTCGCTTAACTCACACCCACGATCTTTCTTTCGCTTTTTGGCAGTCCACCAGATCAGAAGTCTTTCTTCAAGTGCGGTCACAAATACCTACAAAAAGTAATAGAGTTGTTCGTCTAAAAATCCAAAAAAGTTTAAAGTACAAGTGAGCCGGAGAATTTAAGCTGTACTCACTGCCATACTCAACTGGGTAAGTTGGCCAGTTTGTCCCTAAGGAAATTTTCGTTGTCCGTTTTTTTTGTGGCTGATGTGTCGAGATCGAACTTATAGTTTTTTTTCTTTTCACCCTGATCTTCTTTTCAGGTGTGGCACAAATTACACCTAATAAATTAATGGCTGCTCCATCACCCGAAGCAAAGCCCAATATGTCGCCTTGTTCATAGATGGCTGTTGTTTAAATTTCGTCATTTGGCGACTAAGACACTTAATGTGCATCAGCACCGTTCCCTTGCCCAGATTTGCACATGCCCACACACAGAAAGTTCAATTAAAAACCATTTATATTAGCAGCGAAAAGAGTTAGCTGAACTCAAACGCATACATATATGTATGTCCAAATATACCGACATTGAAATCAGCTGGCAAAGCCAGTGAATTTGCACTAGTTGCCTTCCCTGCATATTTGGATCAAAACCCTAGAAAGACGAAGAGAGCAGCTTAAATTAGTTCCACAATGCCCTGCAGCGAGGCCGGCCGTGTTGCTGCCCTTAAACTCGATTTTACGCGAAAAATATGTTAAATGTGCACGCAGAAATGGTCTAAAAAGAAATAACAAGTAAACTAGGTTTAGCCATATGCCTAGATTATAGGCCTAGTGAGTTAAATTTTTTTTATTTTTTTTTTGGTTAAATTAAATCTTTTTTTTTGTGTGAGTGATGGCAGTGCAAATGTAAAAATATTTAATTTGCATAATTTCCCCCAAAATAATCAGTCAGAGAAATTATGGTTTTTCTCCCTCACCGTCTTCGGATCGCCATATTGGTATTAGTGAAAAGAAATTAAACTTAAAGAAGAAAAGATTCCAGAGAAGTGAGTGTGAAGGAGAAAGAGCATAGCTGCTGAAAATTTCTCTTTTTTTTTGTCCCTGGCTATTCCCTCTTTGTCTCCCATATATTTTTGGCGTGATTCCAATTACAGCTACTCGTCGATTCGTCTTGAGAGCGCTTTCAAGGAAGGATTGAAGCATGTGAGTAACAAAACGAACAAAAAAAAGTTAAAAATAGTTTACGATATTCAAAGAGAGAGTACTGGAAGTGTAAAATATCAAGTGCCAATCGAATGCAATCCACTGAGAGATAGTCAAATAAAAAGTCAGTGGCAATCATCGTTGCCTGTGGATGCTGTTGCGCTCCACCGTTTAATGCATTGGTCGGCTCTCTCTTAAGCTCCAACGATCAATTGAGTGTGGATGCTGGTGCGCTCCACTGGAGTTGAGGCCTGTGAGTTGGATCAGCTCACTTACGTTCCACACATATAAAACGAATTAATATTGCCAACAATTGCACTACCAAAGTCACACCGTCAATTTGCAAGTAAAAGAATTTAATCCTCTATAAATGGCTTTTAAAATATTTTTAATCACTATATTTTAACTAAGTATTAATATTTTTATCTCATATATATATTTATATTTTATTCTATTTTATTTTATTATGTTTTTAAGTTTTGTTTTTGCCCAAATTGGAGTATATAGTCCAAGGAAAAATTATCCATCCTTTAGTACTAGTTTAACTTGAATTTTGTTGTCTTTTGAAGTAATCATGAATCCTACTTTTAAAATAAATCTTTATAACGTAAATATGTGTTAAATTTTGGAGTAAGGAGGAGTCATGCATCTTCGAGGTATGTGGGGGTAGGAATGCTTTAGGTGTTGTAGGGATCACCGACCTGTCTTAGGGCAAGCGGCGATGGTGATCATGGTAGGGTGGGCAATAGCTGGCAACAATACACCTGCACAGCTCGAGCACCAACACCTAAGCATCAGCAGCGGGAATGACAACCTAGCTGTCATCCTTTTTTAAATGTGGGGTAAATCTGTATCTAATATTTTCCGTCCTGTTCTTCTGTCCTTCCAATCTTTAAACTATCCACATGAAATAAAGCCCAAGGCCTGATATTCGCACGCGAATCTCAATAAAATTGTCTATAAAAAGCGAGCAAGTAGTACAGTGGTACTCTCTTAAATCGAACCCATCCCTTTGCCGACGAATACGTAGCCGGAACCAGCGCGTGCTCCGCTAAGCTACCTCAACATCAGCTCGTACACCGAAATATATCCACACGTTATATGTTACAAGCTGCTATACAAAAGAAAGGTCTGAAACAAAGTCTTTGTAGGAAAAATTATTTTGTTTTCAATGCTATCGGTCCTAAACATGTTACTGATCAATATTATATGCTACCACACAGTTCTGCCAAGTTTAATCCAAATCGGTTGACTATAGCTGCCATAGGGAGCTCTCGGTCAAAAAAAGTTCTAGTGAGAAAAACTTTATTGTTCGCAATGGTTGCGTCTTTAAGCTTTACAGCTACTAATATTATTGGCTTCAACAAAATATTGGGATGTTTGGTCAAAATCCGTTTAATATTATATATCGTATGGTTGCCATATAACAAATAGACAAGCAAATTTAGATAAGATGTTTAATGTGTAACTTTATTCAATATCACTTAAGCAACTCAGCTATGAATATTCGACGAAAATCATTTAATTCCTGAATTTATATAAATTATACATGCAAGGGTATATAAACTTCGGTGGAGCCAAAGTTAGCATTCCTCTATTTTTATACCCTTGCAAATGGTATTATAATTTTGCCCAAAAGTTAGAAACGCATAGAAACATTCATTTCCGACCACATAAACTATATATATTCTTGATCAGGGCGATGAGCTAAGTCGATTGAGCTTTGTCCGTCCGTCTGTTTCTACGCAAACTAGTCTCTCAGCTTTAAAAGCTATCGAGCTGAAATTTTGCACAGAGTCTTCTTTTTACTGTCGGAACCGACCGAGCTGCCATAGGAACCATCGGTCGAAAAATGGGTCTTACAGAGAAAAACTTGTTTTTTTTTTTCAATGTTCGAGTCCTCAAGCTCGGCCATTATTAAAATTCAGTGCTTTCAAACAGATTGGCAAATTTTGGTCAAAGTCGGATGACTATATCTTATAGCTGCCATAGGTCCGATCGGTCGAAAAATGGGTCTCAGTGACAAAACCATTTTTTTGTAAGTCAATCATTCTTAAGGTCGGTGATTACACTGTGACACATTTTTGAACTCAAAAAAGTTGATAGCGTCGAGACCAAAAAATTCTGAAAGGGTATGATGGTAGTATAAAAACCCTGTCTGGGTTTAGTTTAATTAGCTGCCGTTTTCTTTTTATAGCACATTGAAATTTTTCGCTTCAGAGTAGGATTTACGATTCCATATCTCGTAAGCTATTTTTATTATATTTATTAATAATTAAAAATAAATTTTGCTCTTAGATCTTTGGCAAAGTTGTTGCTCTTGGTTTGGCCTATAAAGCATTTTTTTTGTAGCAAATCAAAACAGTTACATCTTCATACTCAAAATTACAAAAGTTTCTCAATAAAACCAAGTTTTTACCACTTTTTTACAGTTTTTCAACTTCATCTTGAAACATGTTACAAATTTGGACAAGTAACATAATACAAAGTTGTAACTTAGACCTAAATAAACAAACTGTTGTAACGAACCAACTTCATTTCATTACTCTCTCACATAGTTATAGGCCCACAAGCACGTACAACTGTCATAAAACCTCGAAAAAACGAATATTTTCGGTAAAAAAGAAATAAAATAAAATTTTGTAATTATAATTTATAAGCTATAATTTTTTACTATTTTATTGATTTAATACAAAACAATTGAAATTTTTGACTGTCAGCCAATTGCTACCAAAAATGGCCATTTTTCGAGTTTTGATTACAATTCTACATGCTTAAGGGCTCGTAACTATATGAAGGACCAATCGAATAAAGTTGGAATGTTCCAACCGTTTGTTTAGTTAAGTCCAAGCTACGTTATTGTCCTGCATTGCTTAGTCAAATTCATTACAGTTTTCAAGATAAAGTTGAAAAACAGTACAAAATAAGGGAAAACATGATGATTTTACGACATTTTTGTAATTTTGAGTACATAGATGTGACTTTTTTGACTTGCTATTTAAAAATATTTTGTAAGCCAAGCCAAGAGAAACAACTTCCTCTAAGACGTCAAAGCGAAATTCCAAATAGTTTACGAAATATGGAGTAGCGAATCCCAATCGGAAGCTGAAAACATAAAAGTGCAATAAATAGAAAACGGCTGCTAACCAGACCAAACCTAGCGAACCCTTTTGTGCTACCATTGTTGGAATATCCACGTGTAGGAGAAGATAACCCGACCGCAAAGAACAACGCAGCGTGTGCAAGTTAATGGTTTAATGTGTATAGAAGAACTGAACGTAATTATAACAATGCAACTGCTTAAGTCTAGTGAGAGTGAGAGCGGCTTAGATAACAGAGATGGCTCCCTACTCTCTTATAATGTTATTCTGTGTTGCGAGACAGATCATATGTTGCTTACTATGAAATAGAGTTATACAATTTCAACACTTTTGCTTAAGCTACATATTATCTGCACAATGTATTAACCCAAGATCCTTAACAAAACCGCAATGCTTTTGCTTACTTAAACTTTTTGTTAACACATCTGCAACGTTACTTTCACTGAAAACATGTTCCAAAATAATCTCATTACAATCAATTTTTTCTCTCACAAAATGATACTTGATGTCTATGTGTTTTGTGCGCTTATGATGTACTGGATTTCGCGCTATATGTTGCGCGCTGATGTTGTCGCCATAGATGGTCATCGGATCCAGGTTTGACCACCCAATATCTTGCAGTAGTCTTCTTAGGTATACTGCTTCCCTAGCAGCTGTTGATAAAGCGATGTATTCTGCTTCGGTGCTGCTAAGTGCGACGACGCTCTGCTTCGATGAAGTCCAGGAAAACGCACTACCGCCCAAGAAGAATGCGTAACCAGAATACGACTTTCTGTTCAACTGATCGTTGGCCCAATCTGCATCTGCGAAACCTCTTACTGGATCGCCAGACTTCCGATAGACAATGCTCAGACCCATTGTACCGGAAAGGTATCGCAACACATGCTTCGCTGCAGTCTCGTGTTCCACGTGTGGATCTGTATTTCGCTGTGACAGTTTGCTGACTGCATGCAAAATGTCTGGTCGGCTCAAGACTGCTAAATACATAAGCGAACCAATAAGTGACTGATAATGTGTCATATTTACCTTTACACATTTTTCATCTTTGCAACCAATGTGGAAGCCAGGGTCTAGTGGCGTTGCCACTGGACGGCATTTCTGCATCCCATACTCGTCCAAAAGGCCTCGGATATACTTTTTCTGACACAGCCAAATTGGACCTTGGTTGCGTTCTCTTTGTATCTCCAACCCAAGGAAATAGCACAGCTGCCCACCGTCTTGCATATCGAATGCTGATGCGATCTTTTGCTTGATCGCACTGATGTCCTCCTCGGTAGGACAAATGATGATCAGGTCATCCACATAGACAGCTATATAGTGGAATTTATGTTGATGCTCCTTGACGTACAGGCAAGCCTCGTTCTTGCTCCTTTTGAAGCCCATTCTTTGCAGGACCTCGTCCAATGTGTTGTTCCAGATACGGCCAGACTGCTTAAGTCCACAGATCGCCTTTTGTAGTTTCAAAACCTTGCCGCGTTTCTTTTCATCAACAAAATTCTCAGGCTGCTTCATATAAACGTCTTCTTGAAGCACGCTGTTCAGGTATGCGTTTGATATGTCCACTTGATGCATGTGCAACTGCTTTTCAGCAGCCACTGCAAACAGCATCCTGATCGTCTCGTATCGTATTACTGGGGAATACGTCTCCCAATAGTTGACGCCAAACTGTTGCCCACAGCCTTTGGCAACGAGTCGAGACTTAAGTCTTTCGATCTTACCCAATTTATTTCTTTTGATTCGAAACACCCATTTCGAACCTATGGCCTTTTGCCCTTTCGGTAGATCAACTAATGACCACGTGTCATTCGCTAGTAGAGCATCGAACTCTGTCTGCATCGAATTTGCCAGTCATTTCCTTATTGACCACTCAACGCCTCTTCTACACTTTGTGGCGTCTCAGTGTCCTCCAGACTGTTCAAACTATTCAGGACATGATGCTGCTTTTTGGGCCTACCAGGATGGCCTGTTCGAATAAATTTTTGGTCTACCTGGCCCACGTCGAACTAGCATATCATCTTCTGATCCCGCCTCTGGATCACTTGCGCTGACAAACAGCTCCTCCTCATCGCCGCTGTCCATACTTCTACTACTGCTGCCGCTGCTTTGCAGCTCAGCTTGCTGCTCACCCTCGTCCTGACCTTGGACTGATGCATTAGACTCCTCCTCTGAAGTCAGAATGGTAGACTCTGTATTGGACTCAAGTCGAATGTTGTTTGTTTTAAAATTATTATTTATTTCATCGATTTGGTGGATCTCATTTGTTTTTGAAGAAAACTCACCTTCGACGAACTTGACCTCTCGACGCTCGCATACGCTTCGCTTCTCTGGATCGTCCAACGGTATGCTTTTGCTGCAAAGGAGTAGCCAACAAACAGTAGCCTTTCCCTTTGGCTGGAACTTTCCTTTCCTTGTCTTATCCAGGGCAAATGCTCTTGATCCAAACACTCGTAGATGCTTTACTGATGGCTTGCGGTCTTTCCACATTTGGAACGGTGTCAATCCATCCAATGCTTTTGTAGGGCACCTATTCCTTAAATAGGCTGCTGTGTGCACTGCTTCGGCCCACAAAAACTCATTCAAGCTAGCATGAATTAGCAAGCTCTTGGCCATTTCCACAATGGTTCGGTTTGCTCTTTCAGCCACACCGTTTTGCTGAGGTGTGTACGGAACCGTTAATTGTCTTTTGATTCCGCACTTGATCAAGAACTCTGTGAAATCTTTGTTCACATATTCTGTGCCGTTGTCGCTTCGCAAAGCTTTAATTTTTCTGTTCGTTTGGCACTCCACATAGTCTTTAAACATTTTAAACTTTTCCAAAACTTCGTTTTTCGCGCGCATGAGATAAACGTGTATTTTTCTCGAGTAATCGTCTATAAAGGTAACGAAATACCGATTCCCTGCCAACGATTTCACGTTCATTGGTCCACAAACGTCGGTGTGAATCAATTCTAATAAACCTTTCGTCACTCTTTCCGACTTTTGAGGGAATGGCAATGAACATATCTTTGCCTTGTTGCACGTATCGCAATTTATGTTCCCGGACATGTCTCTGATATTCATTCCGATCACCAGATTTTTCTCGCCGAGTTTTCTCAAACTTTGGATCTTGTGGCTCGCGAAAAATCGTTTAGCATATGTACCGCACTGTTTTCTGAGGGCATATTATACACATACAAATTGTTTTCTTTCACTGCTCTCAACATTATTTCGCCTTGTTTATTCTTTATTAGCGCTTCTTTGTTTCCGAAAGTTATAAACTTTTCATTTTCTGCCGCTTTACTCACTGACAAAAAATTCATATGCAGCTCTGGAACATATAAAACTTCTTTTAGTTCAATGTTTACATTTCCAGCTTTAAACTTCACTGTGCCATTACCGGGTGACTCCACATATTTCTCAGCTGCTAGCATAATCTTTGCCTTTTTCTCAGCAAACGTCTCGAACATACTTCTTATACAGCACATGTGCGATGTCGCACCCGAATCGAGACACCATGTATATTCTCTTTGGTTACTGATGCCGCTGTGCATCAAACAGTTAGATTGCTCTCTATTTTCATTGTCAGCAGTTCTCTTATTTCGGCACTCATTCGCACGATGACCGGGTTTTTGACAACTATAACACTTTCCAGCGAATGGAAATTTCCCGATTTTGTGGTTACTTTTGTTACGATTGTCTTGGCGATTCTCGCTTTGATTTTTAGCTTTCTTACTTTGTAAGTCTCTATGTGCATATACCGCTTGCACACCTCGCTCGCGATCATCTCTTTCTGCTTTCCTTGCTCCTTCTTCTAGAAGCTTCACTTTTATGATTTCAAACGGTGGTAACTTGTCACGAGTTTCTATTGCCACAACAAAATTTTCCCAGCTGTTTGGCAAACTGGACAATATCATGATTACTTTTAACTCGTCGTTGAGCCGTAAGTCGATTTCAGCCAACTTGTCCGTAATTTCAACAAATGAATTTATGTACTGGACCACGTTATCACCTTCACTCATGTTCAACCGTAGAAGTTTCTGGTACAACTGAACCTTTTTTATTGGACCGATCGACACATGAATTTCTCGCAGCTTCCTCCATGCCTGGGCGGCCAATACACACGTCTTTATGTGCATCAATTGCGTCGGTTTCACGTTTAGTATAAGGCATGCCAAAGCCTTTTGGTCAATTATATCCCAACGTGCGGACTCAGCCGGATCTGTGGGTTTTTCTAATTTGCCACATGTCACATTCCACAAATCTTGAGTTATCAGTACGCTACGCATAGACATACTCCACACATCGTAATTGTCTTCACCAAGTTTTTCGATTTGGAGAGACACACTCATTTTGTTAACCGTCCACGTTACTTTTTTTGCGGGTACACGAATTACTGCAGTTTAACAAAATTTATTTGGAGTTCTTCTCATTGACTTTTTTTTGGTCAAAAATATTAAACCATGCGCTTTACAGTTAGGGAGTCTGGGCCCATAACCTATTGTTGGAATATCCACGTGTAGGAGTAGATAACCCGACCGCAAAGAACAACGCAGCGTGTGCAAGTTAATGGTTTAATGTGTATAGAAGAACTGAACGTAATTATAACAATGCAACTGCTTAAGTCTAGTGAGAGTGAGAGCGGCTTAGATAACAGAGATGGCTCCCTACTCTCTTATAATGTTATTCTGTGTTGCGAGACAGATCATATGTTGCTTACTATGAAATAGAGTTATACAATTTCAACAACCATCATACCCTTTCAGAATTTTTTAGTCTCGACTCTATCAACTTTTTAGTGTTGCACAGTGTTATTAATATTAAATGCTTTTAAACTAATTTGAAAAACTTGATCGACATCGGGTGACTATATCTTATGGTGCCATAGGACCGATCGGTCGGAAATGGGTCCTAGTAAGATATTTTTGTTTTGTTTTTAATGTTGTAATATATGCTTTCAAACAGATTTGCAAATTTTGGTCAAAGTCGGATGACTATATCTTATAGCTGCCATAGGAACCATCGGTCGTAAAATGAGTCTTAGTGAGAAAAACTATTTTGTTTTAAATTTTATCGTTCTTAAACTAGGCGATTGTTAATTTGACATGTTCTCAAAAAGATTCGCGACATTTGGGCGAAATCAGATGTTTATCTGTCGGTAAATGGGCTTTAGTTAAAAAAATGTTTGATTTTTATGTAAGCGTTCTTAGGGCCGTTCTCTCATGTTCCTGTTTTTGCTCAAATCGAAATCCACCAAGATTTTGGAACTAAGTTGGTTTTTGTGCAACTGGTTGTCTCATGTAGGTTGATTATCAATTTGAGCATTTGCGCCACGGTCACACCGGCAGGACTGGAAAGGCACTAATAGTAGGTTGGCAGCACCTCTGCACTCGCCCGTTTATTGTTATGTCTATTGGGCGCCAATTTGAAAAAATAAAGCAAGCATTTTGCAAAGGAAGACAAGGATCTTCTTTCGGAAAAACTTGTTACTATGATGGGAGATTAAGCAAAAGGTCTAAAGCTAAGTCCACTCAGGTAAATAATTTTGACTAATTTTGATGAAAGTTTAGATTTATAGGCCAAATTGGCAAATTTTCCCAAACATATTTGATCAAATTATTTGCGTATGAAACCATAGTTATAGTGTTAAGTCCTGTAAAATCTTCAATCATGACTATTAATTATAATCAGGGCTTAATCCCGAAACGAATTTCGGTTCCGGTACACGTTCCGGTACGTCCCGAAATAAATGTTTCGGCTAAAGGTTCTATTTCGGTTTTCAATTAATTTCGGTTTTCGGTTTCGATACGGTACCCGGATTTTGATTTCGGTATACCGGTACGTATCGTTATAAGTTCTAATTTTTTTAATATTGGAAAAATTTAATTCTGAGATAAATCAAAATCATTTTATTCATGTGTAATAAAACGAATCAAAATTCAACACAAAATTAATGGTTTCACATTTAATCATACATCATACAATTTTGGGAACTTTGTGGAGGATTCTGATCACCAGTTAAGAAGAAGATTAAGTTTCATGGTTTCGAAAACGTGCGAGAAAGTCTTAATGGAATCCAGTAGCTATTTGCGACGAAGCTAGCTAGAGACGACGAATTTTTTTATATTTCCAATTTGCAGTGTATTCAAAGGGAATTAAAATCACCCAAAACAAGATTTTCGGCTTGAAGTTTAGTTGTGACCACCTCCGCTGGACCTAATATGAGTACAGTTTCGCGAACTGAGTCCCACACTTTCCGGTGCAGAAGAAAGTCGTTATCTGCAGCCGCAAAACTGGAACAATTGATGAAAATGTCTTTCGCTGCAAATATTTTAGCATCCTGTAGGTTGAGCTACAACTCGTGACCAAATCTACGATGCGCTCCGCAAAGGTACAAAAACCGAAACTGTACCGGTACCAACGTTTCGGTTTCGTTCCGGTGCTATCGGTTCCAGTAATAACGGTAACCGGTTTTCGGTTCTCAAATTAAAATTTGTATTGGTTCCGGTTCTGGTACTTGATTTGAAACGGCTTATTTCGGTTAACGGTTCCGGTACCGGTTCCGGTATTAAGCCCTGATTATAATTTTGCCAAATTTTTTACCAGTGTGAACTTGGCTTAAGCAATGAACTAGAGGAATTAGTATGCGCATCTGTCTCTTCAGCAATGTTTGCATGTGTCTTGTATATAAAAAGCACATCCAATATTTTCAGTTTTTGGTTTACTTATTAACAATTCAGACTTAACTGTTTTTAGCAGCAGTTGGTTTTAGTTTTCAAATATTTTTTAGTGTGACCATACGACACAAACATAACGAGAGCGTAAGTTAAAGTCGGCTCTAACCGACTTCGAAATACCCGTTACTCATGGAAAGAAACGTTTAATAGCCTTCCTGTGTGTCTGAGGCAGGACAGCCGAAAAGTATGCAACATTTTTTTAACTTGGCTATTTATCATCCGATCTTGATGAAAACTGGAGGGCTTATAGATGTTGCGAATATTAATGTAAGTTTTAAATTTGAGATCGATATCTCAAAAACTGTGGGAGTTATTCAACATTTTTTATTGTGGGGGCGGGGGTGGGCTTGTCAATAATTTGAAATAAACTTGATCTGCGTGCAGACAATAGGAGTCTACATTTCAAAATTGGTTGCTCTAGCTCTTCTAGTCTCTGAGATCTAGGTGTTCATACAGACAGACGGACCGACGGACGGACGGACAGACGGACATGGCTGTTGATACTGATCTAGAATATATATACTTTATATGGTCGGAAATGATTCCTTCTGCCTGTTACATACATTTGCACGACTTTAGTATACCCTTTTACTCTACGAGTAACGGGTATAAAAATACATAATATGCGTTAACATGTACATGGTTTTGATAACAATGGGGATGAAGTTCATGGCTACGAAATCCACCTAGATGGCTAGCCTTGAACATGAGCAAAGCAAATGCAGTAAATTCACCTAGATTTGCAAAAACAGCAACATGAGAAAACGGCCCTTAAACTTTGACATTTCAAAAATAGCATTTGTAAGGGTATAACAACTTCGGCACAGACGAAGTTACCCTGTCGGGTCACGCAGCTCCTAAAACTAATTGCTCGCTTTACAATTAAGCACAAAAAAATAAAAAAATCGGTTCCGGCACTGGTTCTGATTCTGAGTATGATTCGGTTCTTTTCGGTAGACGGTTCCGGTTTGAATCCCTGCTTACATGTTAATGTTTCCCTAACTAAATATGTGTTACTTCACAAGCATCACCAAACCCATGAAAATTCTGCTCAAGCTAACCAGTAGCATTTACAGTCCGGTATCTTGTTTATTGCACTCGCAATATCAGCAAAAAGTAAAAATGCAAAAGCAGGTGAATAAAAAAAATTAATGATTTCACTTACACCTGCATTACTTGTCGAACTCGATTCCAATGCCGCTCACGCATACATGGGTTTTTCAATGCAGTGATCAGTGGTAACGTTTTGCTAAAACTATCCAAATTTTTTGTGGTTACCTCTAACATCGCCCAATGTCGATTGTAAAATTTTTTGCTTAAGCTCGTGAACTCTTTATATAAACTCAAGGCTATATCTTCCATTTCATCGATATTAATTTTCCAAAAGTTTCCTTTTCGCCAGCCTTCCCAATTCATTTGCCAGTCAAGTATGAGCTGCCAAATGTTTTGCACTACCTTAACCTCAGAATCCAGGGTACGAAGATCCATGCTTTCTGGTTGATTAACATTGAAAACGGCCAAATCGCGCATCAGACTTTCTTCGAATTTAAAGCAGTCCTCCACTTACAGTGCGATAATTTTTAGAAATTTTAATGCTATTCTTGGATTTCTGTGGAGTACATTAGATAGATTACAATTTTTAGAAAATTTAAATTAGGTAATTTACATGGTGGCTGCCGTTGGAAGCTTTAAATAGAAATCATCTAAAAACTCCTTGAGAATCATTTTAAATTTCTCTGCCTGTTGCAGTAAAATTTTTTTGAACTCTTCTCGATTGTTGTCAAGCATTTCATCGGCTTCTCCTAATCTTTTAAGATAGTGTTGCCAAGCTGATTCAAGGCCTGCAACCTTTTCCCGAATTTCTCAGGCATGTCAACTTGATACTTATCTAATATTGCAAAGAGGTCTAGCATAGGCGGGAAAGTGGCTTGCTTAAGAGGAGCTTCCTCGACTAGTCGATCAAAAATTTCTTTAGCATTCAGTGACTCCTTGAGGGTACGGGGCACCATCATTATTTTCCGCTCATTTCGACGTATATAGCGATATATTCCTTTGAAAAATCTAGTTTCAAAATTGTTAAAAATTACTAAGTGTTTTCACTTACCTCGTATTAAAGAAAAAGATAGACTTAGCAGTATTTTAATATTTAACGCCTGCCACTTCTCTATCCAATCTAATATAGAACTTTTAATATAATTCTGATTCATAAGAATAAAATATACATGAGATATAGCATCCACAAATGAAATATCATCGGCCATAGCGCTATAATATTCTATACTTGCTTCAAAGATCTCTGCCGTCATGGGAGTGCTCTTTACGCGCTTCGTAAATTCAAGCTCAGTTGTCTCCCACAACGCGCGGACAATTCCAAAAGGATATATAGCCATCAATTTCCTCGCGTTCATGGCTTATTTCAGCTTCTAAGTGCCGAATTAGATCTATACATTCCGGATCTTCACGAAATACTTTTGGAAATGGGTCACTTTGTTGCTCTTTTGGAAGTTTCATTTTATTGCTAATGCGAGGAAATTGTTCAAGTATATTATATATGCGATCGACGTTATCCATAAGCAAGTCGGAAATTGTGTCCATATCCGGAGATAGAACAATTTGGCGGTCCTTTATGTCAGATTCCATAACAAGGATGGGGGCAGCTGCCATATCTGTATCTCGATGCAATGCTGAAATAATCATGCTAAGGCCCAATTTCTCAATGTCCGGTTAGTCAAACTTACCGGCAGGTTGGCCGAATTCGCGTGTCTCATGCTGTCTTTGGCGAGAACCGAGCGGCAAAGTTAACCGCTGCCTCATGATGGGGTCAAATTTTAACCTGCCGGCAAGTTTCGATAGAATTATCGATATTTATCGATCGACAAACAGCTGTGCCCAAAATTTGTATTGTTTACTTTGTCAATTGCCAAAACAAAATGTTTATAAATAAACAAATTTGGAAAATAATGGAAATGGAAGATTCAGGCGGTAAGACAAGAAGACACAGGAGCGGAAATATGGAACTTTCTGTTCAGCAGAATAGCAGCCGCCGCATTCATGGCATATGTTTTGAGCGCCACGCCGGCATAAAGCAAAGCAGGTAAACTTACTGCCCGCCGTCTGCAAAATCGAAGGACCCACCTGGTCAATGGCACCACCAATTGCCTCATGCGATGTGGTATACCGATTGTGATCTAACCGCTGATCCGTGTGCACCGCCAGCACCAGGAACGGTATTACCACAATGGCCAACATGGTAACAAACTCAGCATGTCAAATAAATCTTGCTAGGATTAGAGCAAATATCTTCGCTAAGTAACAGGTAAAACCTTAACTTCAGTTGTGATTCAATTTATTATTATGATTTGGATTTAACAGGAATCGTGGATTGTTGTCAGAGAGCAAACTTATGGTGGCGCTGCGCTCTTATGCAAGTGGCTTCTTCCTTATCATTGCGGGCGACTTCTGTTGAGTCAGACTTCATTCGGCAAACCGTGCTATCCGTGCCATCACAAACAGGCACTGACTGATTGATTTGTGCTAAAATTTAAGAAGCCAATTAAATATTTTAAAAGCTTACATATCATAAATAAAAACGTACCATAATTTTTAACCACATTTTCCAATCCTGTGGCTGAGCTTAGGATCATGCCACGAATTTTTTGGAAATAGACAAGACTCCAGCGGGGCTGGGAAAGCCGCCGCAGTTCCAGAAGTCTCCAGCTTCTTAATTGCGAATTATTTTTGCGATCGTTTTTTTAAATTCTCGTACTTATCCCGTAAGTCTTTCCAAGGGCGATGAACTCCGGCATCGCGGCATACTGATCGCCAAGCCCAGGCCTTCTGCTTCCAGGTCTCCGCATCCAAAAATGTTGTTTCACTCTAAAAATCAACAAGCGAATGTTCCTCAGCCGCAGAAAAGTTCTTCGCTCTTGGTCTTTTCGGTGTTTCACAGTGATTCATCATCGCATGCAATTTTATTGAACTATTTTGAAAAATAACAACCAGCGACAACAATAGCATTAAAAAATGCCAAAACAAACAGCTGTTTCGTCTACAGTGTCAGGTCACACTTTTGCAGCGATAGCAATTAATCGCTATCGGGTGAACCTGCCGGTAAGTCTCGCTGAGAAAACCAAAAGACTTAACCTCTGTTAATTCCGGCCGGCAAATTTGACCGGCCGGTACCTAACCGCAACTTTTGAGAAATTGGGCCTAAGAGAGTTTCGAGCGCTGGTAAGAAAAGCAGTAGCCAGCATCTCATCAAATACATTAACGAAGCTGTACCATTCAATTGCCATCTACAACATGTTAACTTTTATTTACTCGCAGATTATAAAGATTGCAGTAAGATCGGTAAAATTACCAATTAATCTCAGTGTGGCCAAAAAAAATTTAAGAACGATTGAAAGTGAGAAATTTGCGATTTCCGCTATATCTTGGAAGCAGTAGTATTTAGCATGGGTAGACCAGCAGGAATAACGGGTCGTTTTCGAGTAATCGCGGAAGTTAGTTATTTGATTGGGAAGAAAAGTATCTTTAGAAAAATGTGTACATATATCTTCGGTATCGGTTTATTCAATATGAAATGGAAAAGAATGTAATTGAATGCCCCATGATTTATTTATACACAGAAAAAAAAAATGACGGGATTTTTTAAAGCCTAAAAAGTGTGATTTGATCCCGACAGTAGGATTTAATTTTTAAGTACGAGTGGGCATGCATTATTCCGAAAAGGATTGTTTTATGTACGATTCGTACGTAACAACCAATTGAGAGAGTGAGAGAGCGAACAAACTGAGAGCTAAAGCAAATTTCTTCTCTTTGCTCCTCACGTCGTTGTTCGATCTCCACTTTGCATGCAGCATTGACCGCTTTTCGGCTTGCCTGCATTCTTTGAGTGACGCTTGCTCGAAGCAGTTGAACAAACAAAAGTGTGAAGTGAAAAAGTGAGAAAAATAGAAAAACTGCAAAAAACAATCAAAATGGCCGATGAACCATTAAAACTATGGTGCGAAAGCAACAACCTGCACCATGTTGTGGAGAATTTGGTGTAAAGTGTATTGTATTGTGTGTTTGTTCGTATGAATGTGTGTATATGTTAGCGGGTAAGAATGCGCATTACTCAAATTTTTTCTGTTTTGTGACTGTGAGTACATGCAAACTTTAGTTTGTTGTTTCATGCGTTCTTCTAATTTTCGGCTTGGGTGTGAAGACATACATATGTAAAACCCGGTGTCGAAGCAATGCTTTGCCTGCCTTAAACTCACATATGTATGTATGCATGTATGTGTGTGTATGCAAAATGCGCGCTTAACTCAAATTTTTTCTCGCTGGTGACTGTGCGTGCATTTCCATACAGTATATCAAAAAAGTGTTTTGACACAGAAAAAATATTAACATTTTTCACTTCTTTTGCAAAAAAAGGGTCTTTCTATAAATGGTAAAGCAAAATAAGAAGAGAATTTACCGTTTATAAAAAGCCCATTTTTTTTGCAAAATAAGTGAAAAATGTTAATATTTTTCCGTTGTCAAAACACTTTTGACATACTGTATGTATCCACATACAGTGTATTACAGTTTATTTGAATAAATAGTTTCTGTAAGCCACTGTAAGCGTCTTCGGCTTTATTCCAGTGTTTAAATGTTCCCTAACATTATTTTCATTATTTACAGACGCGGGTATTAAGTTTGAGCACTTAAAGCTCATGACAGCGGAAGACCTTCGAGAAGCGATCCCTGCTTTAGGCCCTCGTATTGACTATGCCTAAAGGCAGAAGCTGTTCTTGTGGAGACAAACTGAAGTGAGTACATTTTTATATGTATATCAAAATGGCAGGCTTCTGTATTTTGCCATTCCGCATGTTAAAATTTGAAATGAGCCATATCTCCCACAATTTCGTAGATAAATTGTTCGGAACTTCGAGACATTTATAGCTATCTAATCTGTTTATCTAGACATTTATAGTTATCTGCATTATTTATTAGTTTAGTCTTAAAGTTTTTTCTACTTGCAGCTTGCCAATGAAGACGATTCGATTTCTGCCCAATCAAAAGTGGATATCTGGTTAAGCGAGAACGAGTATTATAGCGGAAAATATTTATATATTTAATATTTATTACACAAATGTTTTATTTTACTAAATTCAAAAACAATATCTAGATTGCCTGTACGAAAATATCAAAAAGTATACAAATAAAAAAAAAATCAATCTCTACCGAACTAGAATACTATCTCGTATGGGACTAAGTTATGTTCGAAAATGAGGATGAGTTTAAGTTCGGCCAGGCTAAAACCGGGATCAAAATTTAAAAAATTATCCGTACTTAAATTGTTCCTGTCGGGAATGATTTATGCCATTCCAGTATCAACCCATTTTTTATTACCATTTCGGCATGAATTGATCCCGGATATCCCGGAAATCCCGGATTTATTTTTCAGTGTACACATCTAAATCTGATGCTGGACTTCGGCGTAATAAAGACTTTCATCGGCAACATTGCATTAAATTGATCATTTTTTGAAAAAAAATATAGATTTTAAGTGCTATTTTCACCACTAAAAAAATTGGGCAACGATTTATTAATAAAGACTCATCTATTAACTAGTAAGAAAGTCGGTCAAGCCCGACTGTAATATATACTGTACTTGCAGTAGCTGCTTAAAGCAGCGCTGCTCCTGCGCTGCGGCAGCGAAGTCATATATTTCGTTTAAAGCTACCGAAGAATACTAAAGTAATTCACATTTAGGTAAAAAATTAAAAATTTCAAGTTCATGCAAATTGACATGGCTTGAATGTTTTATTGTCTGTCGTAGGAGGCATTGTCAATATTCAAAGTATGATATTTAAGGGCTACTATGACTTTGGACTGATAAAGATCTACGCTATGGGATTGTTTAGGGTCCTCTGCAAATTGAATCTTGCATTGGGAAAAATATATCTTATAACATTCCGAGTTAAAAAGCGTAAAGTAAGATTTTGCAACTAACCAGTTCGTTTATATTTTTTGAAGCATCTAGACTTAGTATTTTTATACCATTGCAAAGGGTTTTATAGTTTTGCCCAGAAGTTTGCAACGCATAGAATTATTCATTTCCGACCCCATAAACTATATATATTCTTGATAAGGGCGACGAGCTGAGTCGATTGAGCTTTGTCCGTCCGTCTGTTTCTACGGACAAGAGAATTAAAACAGTAGCCATGTACAAAACTGAGTACAGCGGAAAAATGAATAGAATGCTGTCAGATGGGACCACATATAAAACAATGGGAAAGGATCCTACCGCACAGCTTAATAGGAAAAATAACCTAATAATCAATGACTTAGCCAAAAATAACTACATTGACAACAAACAGAAACAAACTCTATACATACTGTTCAAGCGGCAATGCCCCAAGAATTTAAGGACTTCCCAAAATACATAAAAAAGACGTACCACTTAGACCCATAGCCGCATCAACAACTGTCCCCTGCTATAAAGTAGCAAAACACATAGGATACATCTTAAGGAACATAACATCAAAAAAGTACAACATACAAAATTCCACTCAACTAAAGGACAGAATTCGCGACCTGCACATTGAAAAGGACGAAATATTGGTATCGTTTGATGTGATATCATTATTCACCAATATTGCAACATTACTTGCGATAAACAATATCATGGAAAGATGGACTGAAGTAGCAACACACACATTTATACCCAAACGACGGTTCAAGGAATTGCTGGAATTCTGCCTAATAGAGAACAACTACTTCACATACAATGACACAGTCTACAACCAAATATTTGGAATGCCAATGGGGAACCCATTGTCCCCAACAATAGCAAATATAATTTTAGATAAAATACTGGACGATACATATGAAAAACTGACCGCAATGATGACCATGCATATAAAACACCTTTCAAAATATGTAGATGACATATTGTGCATCGTAAAGTCGAAGGATATAGAGAAAATTTTAGAAGTACTAAACAAACAACACAGATGAATTCAATTCACGGTAGAAATAGAGGATAAGAACAAAATAGCCTATCTAGATACAGAGATCACAAGGGACGAGGAAAAACTAATATTCAACTGGTATACTAACCCAATGGCATCGGGCAGATTAATCAACAACAACCCAAACCACCCACCCAACCAGAAAATCAACACTGCTAAAAATCTGATTAGAACAGCCTACTCATTAAGCAATGAACAGTTTAGACCAGACAACTACATAAAAATAAAGAAAATTTTACTGAACAATAGCTACCCAGAACAACTCATTAATCGACTAATCAAGGAAACAACAGACAACTTATTTAATAATAACGAGAGCGTAAGTTAAAGTCGGCTCTAACCGACTTCGATATACCCGTTACTCTCTCTCTCTCTCTCTCTCTCTCTCTCTCTCTCTCTCTCTCTCACTAAGATTGCTGCTGAACGCAATGCTTAGGTTATGGGTGGGGTGGGTGGTGGGTGTTAACTGACCGTTTTTTGCTCATAACTTGAGTATCGTTCATCCGATCTTTATCATTCCTTCAGCAAATCGATAAATAATTTTGAGTACTAGATATCCCTAGAAAGTACGAACCATCTATCATCAAAACTGTAGGAGATATGACGTTATTTCCGAATTGCGGGGGCGTGAGAGAGGGCGTGGCAAAAATTGAAAATAAACTTGATCTGCGTGCAGACAATAGGAGTCTACATTTCAAATTTGGTTGCTCTAGCTCTTCTAGTCTCTGAGATCTAGGTGTTCATACAGACAGACGGACGGACGGACGGACGGACAGACGGACAGACGGACAGACGGACAGACGGACATGGCTATATCGAATCGGCTGTTGATGCTGATCAAGAATATATATACTTTATATGGTCGGAAATGATTCCTTCTGGCTGTTACATACATTTGCACGACTTTAGTATACCCTTTTACTCTACGAGTAACGGGTATAAAAACACCAAGGAGAACCAACAAGGACCAAAGAAATACATAAGCGTCCCGTATATTCAAAATTTAACAAATGCAAAATCAATAACAGATATATTGCCAAAACAAACGACACAACAGCTGATATTCGCCTACAAAGTCCACAAGAACACAAGACGCTTATTTACAAACACAAAAGACTGAATTAAAAATGAAGACAAGAGCGGGGTTGTGTACGAAATCAAATGTTAGGGCAAAGACGGAGACAAATGCAACGGAATCTACATGGGCACGACTAAGCGCTCTCTGGGCACACGAATAAGCGAACATAAAAGAGATGCCCAGAAGAGCAAAACAACAACAGCTCTAGCTGAACACGTCACAACAACAAACCATACAGCTGACTTAGAATACTGGATGTGGAAACGAGATGGAACACAAGAATGACACTGGAGAGCTTGCGGATCCAAGAGAGCGCGGGGCAAACCGTCAACCACAGAGAGGACGTACAACAAACAAACTTCATTTACGCAGCGGCACTGTCACAGAGGAGAAACAGCGCCAACACAAATATTAAATAAACAAATATTGAACAGAAATAAAAAATATGGATAGACTGACAACAAACAACAATAACAAAGTGCAATACAGGAGACAAAAATGACGACAACCAATCAGGGATTTAACATTTAAAGCAAATTTATATATATGTAGTGAATATGTGTATTGATGTATGTATGTATTGTCTCCAAATAAAAACAGACTCCCTGAAGAAGGCAGCAAAAGCTAGCCGAAACGCGTAGGAAAACAGCTGAGTTGAAGAATGTTTTAACTGCAACAAAGGAGGACGGTCTAAAATAACCCCATCGGAACCAACCGTATGGGATGACTATATCTTATAGCTGTCATAGAAACCAACGGTCGGAAAATGGGTCTTAGTGAGAAAAACTTTTTGTTTTCAATGTTAGCGTCATTAAACTCGGCCATTAGTAATATTAAGTGCTTTCAAACAGATTTACAAACTTTGTTCAAAATCGGATGACTATTACATATAGCTGCCATAGAAACCAACGGTCGGAAAATGGGTCTTAGTGAAAAAACTTTTTTGTTTTCTAGTATTTCGTTCTTAAGGTCGTTGATTATTAATATTAAAAGCATTCATTCATTCTAGAAGTGCAATTCTTAAGTCAAAAGAATTAATATTTTTTTGAATATTTTTATTTTCCAATTCGATTAAAAATTACATTTCTTGCATTTTGGAGCAAAAAAACGAGTTTTTTGAAATATTTTTGGTCATTGTATTCAAAGTTCTAGACCGATCTGAAAACATTGTTCTACGCTGTAATTGACCATTTAATTACCTTTCGATTCATATCTTGCTTGACACCATCTAACGATTATGAATTGAGATATGGCATAAAATGTAAGTGCACCAAACGAAAAAATTAAAAAAAAATCACATTTAAAAAACGTTGCCATGAAAAAATTTTTGAAATTGATTTGAGATCACCAATCCAAACTACACTTAAAAATAGTTTCAGAGAAATGGGTCATTTAGAAAAACGATTTTCCTTAAATTTTAGGAAAATGGATTTTATTACCTAAAATTAGATTTTCAGGCAATAATTTCCTAAAATATAGGGCTTTTTATCTTAAAAATGTTGTTTTAGGACTTAATTTTTTAGGAATCCTTTGCCTTAAAATTATGCCATTTTCCTAAACTTATTTCATATATATAAAAAAATTGATAGTTAGCGACCTTTCTAAATTGTAGAAATTGGAGTATTGTCGGCTCTAGGTCAAGTGAACAAGTGAAACACACGAAAATGTATGATGTTTTCCAATATATTTCGGTTGCTCCTCGGCAACCATCTTCAGGGACACTACAAAAACAGTTTACCAATTATAATTTAGCATAGATTCAATCAAAACAAAACAAAAAGGATTTTTCACATACATTATTTTACACGTCTGCTCCGTTCGGCGTGGAGTTGGATACTGATCTATTATTTGTCAGTAAGTGTCTGTATAGGTGAGCACAGTTTTCCGTGTCCGTCTTGTAGTTAAGTCCTGTCTGTTGGTGTGTCAATTATATGTAGCATTTCTATAGTGAAACGTTTGCTGTAGTGGTTTCCTTGCTGCAGGATTGTTTTTGCTTCAAAATTCGGCGAGTGTCCGCTATCCATACAGTGTGTCGCGAGCGCCGTTTTTTGTGTGGTTGTTTGATGTCTGAGTTTGTAGTCCGATCTATGTTGGGATATTCTTGTTTTTGATTTTGATTTTGTTGTACCAATGTACAATTTGTTTCAACTGTTATCTGCATTTCCATTGCATGGTATCTTGTAGATAACATTACTCCTATCGGCTGTGGATATTTTGGACTTCGTCTTATTGAAGAAGTTTCTCATTGTGCTATTAGGTTTGTGGGCTAGTTGTATGTCATGTTTGTTGAAGCAGTCTGAATGGGCGAACCGTTCAGAAAGCTTAGGAACATATGTTAGAGACATAAATTCTGGGTTGTTGTTTCATTTTGGAAATTAGTTGGCCGTTCTTCTCAATCAGGGATTTGATAATTTTTGTTGGGAAGTCATTGTATTTCAAAATTTGTTTAATTTCTGAAATGGTCTCCTTATGATATATTTCGGCACGAATGTTCATCATCCGTTGTATACAACCCCTTGCTGTATTTATTACCATATTTCTCGGGTGCTTGGAATGGTAATTGATGATTCTGCCTGATGCTGATGGCTTCTTGTACCACCTTAGCTTAAGTTGATTTCCCTGTCTGTTAATTGTGGAGTCTAAATATGGTAGTTTGCCATCCATCTCCAATTCCATGGTGAAATTTAGATTCCTGTGAAAGGTACATACATACATATGTACCTAAGTGAGCAATGCACCTTTGTATGTTATGCTATTTATTATTTGTAATTAATAAGTTTTATGGCACAATCAAAATCAAAGAAAAGTTTGACGAATACATACATACATATGTACTTACATATGTACATACATCTTCGTATTCCAGTCCGGTGTGGACATAGGACATCGTGTATGTATGTACAAACATACATATGTACATATGTGTTTTCTGTGTAGTGGTTCCTTTTTGCCTTTGACCGTGAATAGAGAAATGTACAGTCGTGTCTGGATATAATGAAAATTTTGTGAAATAAAATTCAAATATTTGTGAAACAAGCAATAAATTTCAAAACCTTGTGTGAATAAATCAAAATAAAATTACATTAAGCAAATTGTATTTATGAAGTGACTTTGAAATAAAAATTATTAGTGTATGATCGACATCTCGACGGCGATTTTTGTAAAAACTTTGTGATTTTCAATTCGATTGGAGGATCGGAAGAAAATTCAAATTATTTTGGGATTTAATCCGCTTGCCTTTGAGAAGTTAAAATCCGAACGTTTTTACAACAATCGTAGTCGATATATGGAACACACCCCCCAATGGCTTGTTTTTATATTTTTTAATTTATTTTTTCCAATTTGGATCAACTTACAGGCATGGAAGCGATTTTAACAAATTTAAAAATGTGTGGAATTGTTGGAATGCTTAGTAGGTAGGTAGTAATTAACTTATTCTGTTAATATGAATCTAACGATATCTTCATTTGTTATTAGCTCACGGAATTGACGAAGAAGCGTTGTTTCTCCTTATGACTGAACATCTCAAGGAGATAGTTCCCAAACATTTATTCGGAGCACGAGTAAAATTGGAGCTTGGAGATGTCCATGACAATGCTAAGGTGATTGCAGCCCGGATTATTACGTTTCAGTTTAAAAATTCAAATATTATTCCGTATTTTTTATTAATATAGAACCAGAGGAATGAAATTTTGGATTAACATGGCTGTTACTCTGATGGCACCACAATCCTCGATGAAGTTTTGACACATTGGGTAAATACTTACAAACAGCGATCTAAATCGTTTGCTAAGTCAAAGGAACTAGACCTGATTTTAGATGAGTGGCCTATATTAAAACAGTCGTTTGGTTTTAAATTGGTAGGTTAATAAACAGTTTTATGGAACATTTATTAAAGTCTAAAATTTCTTTACAGATCAATCTTGATCAATCTCTGTTAGTTCCAATGGCCAAGCGTACGGTCTGTTGTGGCGCTAGCAAGAAATTCATAGCCAAAATAACCATCGCCGACTTTTTATAAGTTTCCCAACACTGGGAGAGCTGCTGACTTACGTTAAAACTAGAATCGAGGTTTTGATCCAGATGGCTAACTTGCATCCAATTGTTTGTGGAATTGGACCATCGGACTTGTCATATTTTATAAGTTCAAAAAGATTTTCACAGTACAAGACTTATAATATTCAGAACAGAGCAAACTTGTATGGTTGTTTATACAATAATATTTTTTCGACTTTTCGATCAAAACGGAAGATAATAACTCATATATTTGGTTATTTATTAATGATCTAAATTCTCATAATCCCTTGAAAAACACAGAATACTTTCCCTACATTTTTGTTATAAACAGGACCAAAATGGGTCTTAAATATAAATATGTATGTAAATTTTGCAGCATCAGTTTTGAAACTATGTCTATATTTTTTTAACCTTTTCAACAACAATCAAATATATATTCTACTACCTAAAAAAATAGAAAACTGATATTTATTGCCTAAAATGTAGGCCTTTCTGTTACCTAAAAAGACTTGTTATGGCCATACATTGCCTAAAGTTTTAGGTCAGATATTACCTAAAAATCAAAATTTATTGCCTAAAACACTTTAGGTAATAGAGGCCTGAAATTAATTCCATATATTCCTTGGCTGTCATTTTGGGTAAAATCTACTTAAATTTTTGCTAATTTTTAACAGTTTTAGGTAATATTTTTTTCTGAGTAGTAAAACAGACTTAAAAAGTGGAGAGGATCGAGCCAATGAGGCGGCTGCCATTCAAGTTAGAAATAATTGTTGAAAAATAAATAAAATAAAATAGAAACAAAAAGATTGTTCAAATTCTATGATGTGTATAGCCATAGAAAAACTAACATAGAAACACACTTTGCTGCGTCGACAACTTTTCCCTCAGACATTTGTCAGCTGTTCGCTGTCATTTTGGCTCTTTGAGTTATTTTTTGACTCTCTGAGTTTTTTTTTTGACTATGTCCATCTCCCTCTAACCACCGTGTTTTCCTATGTCGACAATAATTTTGAGTAACAGATTTTGTTGTCACTATTGAAGTATCTCCTTGCCACAGTGGCGTTAAACATCACTCAAAAAAGAGCGGCGTTTCAAAGTGTGCTTCTATGTTAGTTTTTCTATGGTATAGCACAGCAGCTAGAACAGAACTGAATTGTCAGCAATGAAATTATATCCAAGGTGTATAATTTGAGATTTGGAAGATGGCCTACTTCTACAAACTTTGAATGCAGGAATTTATTTTAATGAATTATTATATTATAGGGTAGACCTGTCGCCCCTTCTATGGAACCTTGTGGTCAACGAACTATTACGAAAATTCCACAGGAAAGCACCCAAGATAACCGCATATGCTGACGACATAAGCATAATTATCTTGGGGAAATGTCCATCGACTCTTAGCTCAATCATGGACTCTACTCTCAAAGAGATACTAAAGTGGGCCACAGAAGCCGGACTCAGTATCAATGCGGAGAAGACGGACCTGACTCTCTTCACCAAGAGATACAAGGACAATGGACTCCACCTACGATAAATGGAATACAGCTAACGCCGATACTACTACATGGCATATTGGTATGGTGGCAAGCCACGGAGAAGTCCACATATCTAAAGCTGATGGAAAAGGCCCAGCGGCAGGCATTAGTCTGCATAACGGGGGCGCTGAGGTCCACTCCAACAAAAGCACTCGAACACATCCTAGGAGTCTACCCCCTGGACATCCAAGCACGCCTTGCAGGCACCATGGCGCTACAAAGCTATGGACACAGCACGGTGGGTAGAGTGATCAACAGCAGCACGGACTACATGATCCCAAAAACCAACTTCAGAGGTGCATCAGCATTACTGGGACCAGAAGACTGCCGTACAGGACTGGCCCAGGAAGCAATGCACCTATTTACAGACGGCTCCAAGATGGCCTCAGGAGTCGGAGCCGCTGTATACTGCGATGAGCCGGAATTGAGGCTCTCCTATAAACTGCCAGACCACTGCACCATATTCCAGGCGGAGGTCTTCGCAATAGGGAAATCAGCGGAATTGGCAGAACAATACGCACCAAACAACCAAATAAACATATACGTTGACAGCCAAGCGGCAATCAAAGCAATGCAGAGACACACCATTAACTCCAAAAATGTTCTGGCAAGCAGGGAGGCAATAGATTCCCTCAGCATCTCTAGAAAGGTGCAAATCTACTGGATTCCCAGCCACCGGGCCATTGATGGAAACGAAATGGCTAACAGTCTTGCAAAAGCCGGAACCGCACTAAGCCAAGAAGCAACACTAAACATATCTATCTCCGTACAGACGCTACACAGCAAGATGGAGGAGATAGCGGAGAATGAAGAAGAAGATGCAGAATCCCAAAAATCATGTGCAAGACAAGAGACAAAAAACTCACGCACTATATGCTACAGCTCCAAAGAAGAGACTGTAGACTGCTTATAGGCATACTAACTGGTCACTGCCTAGCAGCTGCTCACGCGAAAAAGCTAGGCATCACGACAACGGACATCTGCAGGAAATGTAAGGAACCTGGAGTCGTTGAAACTCTGGAACACCTCATCTGCAGCTGCCCAGCGATCGCTAAGACGAGACTAAGACATCTGCACTCCCCAAGTCTCAACTCTCTTGAAGAGGCGGCAAGGAGGTCTCCCAATCAACTATTGGCATTTGCCAAAACGTCAAACATCCTCTTGGATTTCTAATGGTACCCAGAAAAAGCCACCCGGCCTCACTAAGGACCGTAAGGTCTATGTGTGGTCCCTACAAAGGGCCAGCCGGAACTACCTACCTACCTATAGGGTAGACACCTCATAACAGCAAATTAGAGTAATCATTTTAAAGCGTTTTTATACCCTTGCAAAGGGTATTATAATTTTGCCCAGAAGTTTGCAACGCATAGAAATATTCATTCCGACCCCATAAACTATATATATTCTTGATCAGGGCGACGAGCTGAGTCGATTGAGCTTTGTCCGTCCGTCTGTCTGTTTCTAAACTAGTCTCTCAGCTTTAAAGCTATCGAGCTGAAATTCTCTTTTCTTTTTACTGCACGTTGCTAATATGTCGGAACCGTCCGGATTGGATGACTATTTCTTGTAGCTGCCATAGGAACTATCGGTCGAAAAATGGTTCTTAGTGAGAAAATCTTTTTTGTTTTCAATTTTATCGTTCTTAAATTAGGCGATTGTTAATGTGATATGTTTTCAAAAAGATAAGCACACAATTTACTCTGCTATTATAAAATTTATGTGTCATACAGGCATCTAGGCAAGTAGATGAGAAATCGGCCCTTAGTAAAATAAAGTTTACTTTACGAAAAGGGCAGAGCAAGATCCTAAAACATTTGCGCTGTCAGTGACAAAAACGAGACCTAACAATTTGTTTGAATTGTTTGGTTCTGTAACAATTTGAAACAATGACGTCAAGCAGACTATCTAAGAAGTCATGATGTGCTGATGATACAAGAAAAGTCGACCAATTAAGATTTGACCAAGTGATGTTTCGTAAGTTAAAATCACAATCAAATCAATGCTCCGACTCACATCAAGTGGGCGGAGGCAAGGACTTACATTTATCTGGAAGATAAGTACGACAAAATATTAGATACATTTTCCAACATCGCACCCTCGGGAGTAAACAAATAGTACACAGAGAAAAAAATCAATCTAAAATCAAGTATCTTGAAACGAGACGAAACGTTGTCAGAATTCGACAGAGACGAGATAATCTTAACCCAAGATTATAATCTCAATTTAATTCTTAATCAAACACTATTGAATTAAGATCGTTTATACTCGACTTTAAGATGAAACAATCTCATTTTTATACCCTTGCAAAGGGTATTATAATTTTGCCCAGAAGTTTGCAACGCATAGAAATATTCATTTCCGACCCCATAAACAATATATATTCTTGATCGGGGCGACGAGCTGAGTCGATTGAGCTTTGTCCGTCCGTCTGTCTGTCTGTCTGTCCGTCTGTCTGTCCGTCTGTCTGTCCGTCTGTTTCTACGCAAACTAGTCTCTCAGTTTTAAAGCTATCGAGCTGAAATTTTGCACAGAGTCTTCTTTTTACTGCACGCTGCTAATATGAAACCGACCGGATCGGATGACTATATCTTATAGCTGCCATAGGAACCTTCGGTCAAAAAATGGGTCTTAGTGAGAAAAACTTTTTTGCTTTCAATGTTAGCGGCCTTAAACTCGGCCATTATTAATATTATATGCTATCAAACAGATTTGCAAATTTTGGTCAAGATCGGATGACTATATCTTATAGCTGTCATAGGAACCATAGGTCGGAAAATGGGTCTTAGTAAGAAAAACTTGTTTGTTTTCAGTGCTAGCGTCATAAAACTCTGCCATAATTAATATTATACGTTTTCAAACAAAACGGTCAAAATCGGATGACTATAACATATAGCTGCCATAGAACCGATCGGTCGGAAAATGGGTCTTAGTGAAAAAAACTTTTTTGTTTTCAAGTAAATCGTTCTTAAAGTCGGTGATTCTCAATATTAAACGCTTTCAAACTAATTTGAAAAAGTTGATCGACATCGGGTGACTATATCTTATGGTTGTCATAGGACCGATCAGTCGGAAAATGTGTCTTAGTGAGAAAAACTTTTCTGTTTTAAATTTTATCTTTCTTAAACTTCGCGATAGTTAATTTGATATGTTTTCAAAAAGATTCGCGAAATTTGGTCGAAATCAGATGTTTATCTGTCGGAAAATGGGTTTTAGTTAAAATTTTTTTAGATTTTTATGTTCTTAAACTCTGACATTTCAAAAACAGCATTTGCAAGGGTATAAAAACTTCGGCACAGACGAAGTTAGCTTGGCCTTCTCGTTTAATATGAAAAATAAAAACAGAAATAAATTAAGCATTTTTTATTTTTAGGTGATGGGTGGGGGGGTGTGATTTAGTTCAGAGATTGTTTTAGTTATAAACATTTTCTTCTTTCTCAAAAACTTATATAAATTGTAAATTATTAATCCGCAGATACTGGGACTTGAACTTACCTTCTGCGCACTGAAACAAAGACACCAGGTGCAGAATAAGAGCAGAGATTTTTCAAGCCTGAGCTCTTATACTGCAACTGGCCGCGCCAAACAATTGACCCCCGACAGTCAAATCGGGTAATCGGCCGTGCCAATGTGTTATTAAACGGGCAGGTCGTGGTTCGAGTCCCAGGAGCGGTGGGTTGCATTGCAACCGAAAATTGTTTATTTTTGTTTTTATACCCGTTACTCGTAGAGTAAAAGGGTATACTAAAGTCGTGCAAATGTATGTAACAGGCAGAAGGAATCATTTCCGACCATATAAAGTATATATATTTTTGATCAGCATCAACAGCCGAGTCTATATAGCCATGTCCGTCTGTCCGTCTGTCTGTATGAACACCAAGATCTCAGAGACTAGAAGAGCTAGAGCAACCAAATTTGAAATCTAGACTCCTATTGTCTGCACGCAGATCAAATTTATTTCAAATTTTTGCCACGCCCACCCCCGCCCCCACAAAAAAGACCGAAAAGAACCTTTACATTGTACCGGTACAGTTTTGTTTCTGAGCGTAACAACTAGACTGCACAGCAAGCACTTAATTTTGAGAAAGTTATCCTGTCATTTTATCGGACCCACATTATAATACCACAAAATTACCTGGGTAACTATTTTGGCGGATATTTATTTAAGAATTTGATTCATGTCTGTTCCAGTCCAACTAAGTGTGGAAATTAACTCTGACACTTTATCTGAAATGGGAAACGAAGTCGAGTTATATTTCTCGCACTTGCAGCAACATTATCATATCTCAAAATAATCGATTTTGTATTCTCTATGGAAAATACATCTTTTTGGAAAATATAACGTCTGAAAGGTAAGCCGAAGGATCTGTAACGGTATCGTCTGTAGGACAACTCAGATATGTCGCTCTAGTTGGATCATGAAAATGAACCTGTAAAATGAAATAACATATTTTCAGAGAATAAATTATATCAATATGAAAACTGTACACCATATTGAACACAATATGGCGAATATTTCTGCATCATTAACTCAAAAGTCGTGACAGTCTGAAGTGAAAGTAACTGAACGATATGTATTTATATGAAAAGAATTGGGACAATACAAATAGTTCAGTATCTTCACAAATCAGTTTAATGGCTTTAAAGTTTAAACAAAGTTTTCAGAGCTTAAATCGATAACAAAGTTAAAAGTCGACAAAGTTTTCGGAATTGTAGGAGCTATCAAAAGATCTTCCTGCTGTTCCAATAATAAATACAAACTTGAAAAAAATTTTATGAAAACAAGCTACGAATGCAATTGAAAATTGATGTAAATCGAATACATCCGTATTTGTGTGTGTCTATATTGCTTATCCACTTTGTCAGGTCTTAGGCTAAAAATTTCTTTAAATTTTACCGGTTCATACCGGTACGTACCGGTGTACCGAAATAAATACCGAAATAATGTTAGAACCAAAACAGAACCTTTGTTGCAATTGTATATGAAGTTTGTCAAAGCAACAATGTTTCCCAACTTACTGCACTGTTGTGTATGCATAATGTACATAGAGAGATTAGAAGATGTGTTTGTGTATGTGCGTCTCTCATGTCTTGTACTTCTTCGTTAAGCAGATCAATTAGAAGAGGTACAGAAGCACATATCAATCGCTGGCATAGTAGACCGCGCTAAGCCGTACTTTATTAGATTAATAAACGCTTGCATTATTCCAACCTATAAACTCCTCGTGTTCTTGATGGTTATGGGCCCTCTGTTCCAATCACTCAGCCTGCTCCCATAACTAAGATCCCCAATAGGTTATGGGCCCAGCACGGCTCCAGTGCGCAAAAAACAATTCTTGGAAAATTGTAGAAGTTTATGTTTGCTAAACCGTATAAAATGGCGAGTGCTTTCATAAAAATAGAACCGCTGTGTACGGAGAATTATGATACGTGGAAAATACAAATGCAGTCTAGCGTAGATGGCGCTAAGTCGCGCCCTCCCACCGGAACAGAAGAGACCGCCGTATGGAAAACGTACGACGACAAGGCGCGCGCGGATACACTGTTGTCGATTAGTCCATCGGAGTTGGCCGTAATCGAAGGCTGCCTGACGGCTGGTGGCTGTAGGAGTAAATTAAAGGAAACTTTCCAGTCAAGAGGACCAGTGCGGAAAGCATCGCTCCTAAAGAAAATCGCGTTGTCGCGACTGTGTGAAGACGACAACGCGCGCCAACACGTGAACGAGTTTTTCGAGGCAGTGAAACAACTCTGGGTGATTGGCGTGGCCATAGGCGACGATTTGCTAACTATCCTGCTACCAGAGAGGACAAAATAACCAGAGATGAAATCGCTCTCACTGTTAAGTTAACAGAAAAAAAACCATGAAGCCATCGAGGCGTTGTAGTTTTCGGAGTCAGCAAAGACAAACAGATGCGTGCTGTTTTGTTTTGGCTACAAATGCGATAGAGAAAAGACACAAGCGAAAGGGAGGGCATGTATATCGCTCTCTGTCATTTCGTTCTGTTTGTGTACCTCTTGTAAATTTTTATGTGACGTTGCCAAGACTGTTTGTATAGAAATTCGTATTGTTGTCATTGTTGCCAATCTTCACCAAAGTGACTTCTCATTTTATTGCCTAAGCGAATGGCAACCTGTTGCCTGTTGAATGGCACCTGTTATCGAGTTCGCATTTATTTTAATTTATCTAGGCACGCACTTTGAAATAAAATTTGGGAAGCTTCCGATTTTGGTAAATTCACACACAAAGGAAATTGACTGAAAATTTTGTATGGAAATTATTTTTATCATCCGAAAGCATAGTTTGCGAAACATATGTTTTTTCCCATTTTCGAAATTAATTCCACAAGATAGGAAATTAGGTGGAGGGTCAAAAATAATAGTATAAATTACACAAACACAATATTTTATAAGAATTGAAATAAGGGAAAATTATTGAAATGTTTTAAAAATTAATTAATTAATGAATCGCCGGAAAAGTTTGTATTGGAAAATTTTTTTCATCCGATTGGCTTAAAACTCGACCGATTTTAAAAATCCGCCCACGAGGAAAATGGCCAGAAAATTCTGCATGGAAAATCCCATTTTTCATCCCATTGACTTGAAACTTGGTTTGTAAGGATAGAATACCAAATAATTTGTAAATTTCAGTTTCCGATGCTAGAAAATCAGCCCCCAGGGTGTGAAAAACTCTGTATGGAAATCACTATTTATCATCCGTATGAGTTAATACACGGTAAGGACAGTAGGCAAAATAATTTGAATGTGATTTCCCGTGATTGGAAAATTCACGACAAATGGTGGGAAATGGGTTGGGGGGGGGGTGGGTATGAAGTTCGAGGTGAGAAAAAGGAGTTCTAGGAAGAGTTCAAGGCTTTTTGTTCGCATAGCATACAATATTAATAATGGCAGAGTTTAAGGAGGTTTTCATTGAAAATCAAAAAGTTTTTCGCACTAAGACCCATTTTTCGACTGATGGTCCCTGTGGCAGCTATAAGATATAGTCATCCGATCCGGTCGGTTCCGACATATTAGCAGCGTGCAGTAAAAAGAAGACTCTGTACGAAATTACAGCTCGATATCTTCAAAACTGAGGGACTTGTTCGACAGACAGACAGACAGACGGACCGACAGACAGACGGACAAAGCTCAATCGACTCAGGTCGTCGCCCTGATCAAGAATATATATAGTTTATGGGGTCCGAAATGCGTTGCAAACTTCTGGACAAAATTATAAATCCCTTTGCAAATTTATAAAATCTGGAGTTTGAGAGGATTTTGATTTTTTTTTGCTGACTGATGTTGATTTTCGGCACGTCTCGATTGCTTTCGGCCAGATATAAGGTTTTCGTGGTCCCACCTGGCCCATTTTCGCAACAAAATGACCAGCATTGACCAGCAAATGACCATTGACTCGCATTTGCTCACGAGTTATACGCGCTCATCTCTAAGTTTCACTCTCTCTCTCTCTCACTAAGATTGCCGTTCAATAGAATGCTCTGGTGATGGGTGGGGGGTATCGTTCATCCGATCTTTATTATTCCTTCAGCAAATCGATAAATAATGTTGAGTACTAGATATCTCTAGAAAGTACGAACCATCTATCATCAAAACTGTAGGAGATATGACGTTTTTTCCGAATTGCGGGGACGGGAGGGGGCGTGGCAAAAATTGAAAATAAACTTGATCTGCCTGCAAGTATAAGAAATATATGCCCCATACATGTCAAACCTCTATCTCTTACCATCTCTGAGATCTAGGTGTTCATACGTTGGGTTCTTTAAGACCAACCACTTCGTAAAATTTTTTTGCGAAAATAAGACTTTCACTCGCTTGCCTCTGCGCCACGTCGATTTTTGATAGAATCTCATCGCAAGCTGAGCAATAAAACTTCTTCTTGCTAATGAGATAACCATCAAAATATCTACGATTTTCTGAAAATTAGGGCGAAAATGGCACATTTTAGGGTGAGTTGTTTTTTGAGTGTACCGCCTCTTCTTCACCCTGGACCACGTCAGATAGCAGCTCCTCCTGATCCCCTGGATCCCCTCAATACCCATAATAGGATAGGCATTTTTTTTTATTTTCGTCTTAAGTACATCCTGAGGGTGGAAGTGCTTATTGCAGCTGTACAAATGCACGTTGCTCTGCATGGACAATTTGATATTGCAGTTTAGCTCCCACTGATCGCGTTTCCGAGGATCAGTGGGAAAGCCATGCAAAATAGATGGAGGGGATGTGCATGAACACCCAACCACACATCACATTCTTTGCCATGATTCAAAACACGGCTAGAGAACAGGCTGTCCAGCATGACACAAACTAATAGTTGGGATCGATCCCGTACGGAGCCAACGCCCGCCTGCAGAGTGACATACATCAGTCAAATGGCGCTCACAGATTCGCGATTGGGCATTGACGCTATCCACGTCAAGTCGCAAAATTTTCACACCATTCTCCCACCCTGTTTTCAGGGATTCTAAAACTTTTGGCACCTCCAAGACAGCCTAGAGCTACGCACTTAATATTTGGCATTTTTAAAATTTATTATTTTAAATCGCAGCAGATTCGCACAGAGTACTTGTTGTGTCGAAAGCTGGTCGCAATGCGCGCACCAGCCAAATGCATGGCAAATTTGCGGTGTTGACGATTTTCACGTTTTTGGTCTGAAGCAGTGGACAACAAAAAGCAAAATCACATTTTGGCTTGGCATGTATGTGTGTGTAGCCACTGAACGAAGTTCAGCGACGAGCTCGGTGTGCCAACTTCGCAACGTTGGTCTGACGTCATAAGCATAAGCAAATTACAAAAACAAAAACCAACGCACATTCGCGAGAGGAGAGAAACAGAAGCAAAAAATAAAAACAAAGAAGCATGGGCAAAGACAACGCTCTGTGCGTTCGTGTCCGAAAACTTCCAGAGCCTCGATAGCCTCATGTTTTTTTTCGGACTAAATTTAAGAGAGCGAATTCATCTCTGGTTATTTTGTCCTCTCTGGTTTAACTAAAGTTGCACACAATTGGATACACTCCTCTTGGTTAATTTTTAATTAGTTAAATTATCGACTTTCAAGTGATCAAGTGGTGGGATCTTTGGTTGCCTACTTTTACGCTTGTGGTTGATCTAAAGAGACGAGCGCTACTACATGCTGACAGCGGATAGTTGAAGCCGCAGCTTGGGTAACATTTTATCACTTTAATTTTGGCCAGCATCAAGCAACATAAGTCTGGCGAACAAGCGATGGAGCCGACGATGGGAGACTTATTTAAAGCCATTAATGCAATGAAAGCAGAAGCCGCCCAACACTTTAAATACCTGGCAGAAAATATGGCTACCAAAACTTGCCTTCAATGTATGAGCACACACTTTACATCGCAGATAGAAGAACTTAAGGTCGAAAATACAATGTTAAGGATACAAGGATATAGTGCGAATGGTGGACGCGAGCAAGGAAAACAACGTCATTATAAATGGTCTAACTACGCAAGGTACCCCTCAAAACTGAGGTGAAGGAACTTTTCGAGTAAAAACTACAATTAGAAAATGTTGAGATAAGGGATGCAAGGATCATTAGAAGCAGAAACGGAAAAGAAATGGTAATAGCTACGCTCGAAATTAAAAAGGTGGTAGCTAAATTATTTAAAAATGTTAAGAAATTACCAGGTACCAGAATATATATCGAGAAGGATCTAAGTGAAGCCAGACAAATGGATAAAAAAATATTGCTGCAACTTCGACAAAACCCATCGTCTCTAAGTCCCTCACAAGAATGCATTGTCACGAACGATAAATTTTGGATGCAAAACAAATGGTTTTGATTTGATACAAATAAAATATTGAGAGCAGGAGATATAACCGCCGAAGTTGCCATTAGAGACCTTTGGGGAGAACGTGCCAAAGACATCACCACTGATTTCAACAAGCTCAAAGATTCCTTAAATACAAAAAGCTAGATGTCGAAAATGTATTCAGCAGGATTCCAATTAACACAATTAATATAAATTTGAAAATAATAGCGTAAAACATTAATGGACTTCATAGCAAACTATTACATAGAGAGTTTTTCAACTACCTAAGCACAGCAGACATTTTCATACTAACAGAAAGAGAAAATCCAATTTTGGCATTGCTATAGGAGGGCTTTGCGGAGTGAAAAAATCACTAATGGAAAAGGGATCGAATATTCGTTTGAAAATGAAATGGACATAAATATTATAAATATCAAAACTACCCACTTGCAGTTCTCCATTTTCCCTCTCTACATACGCGGTTCAGATTGGCGAGAAGAATTTGAAGTAATCAAAGACTTCTTTACACAGTCATCAGCATGCTGCCCTATAATAATGGGAGACCTAAACGTCCGTATAGCACATTTCCCAGCTGGCTGCAGATACAGATCGTCAAAGGATGAGGTGGTCAACGCAAATGGTCGTGACTTTTTGAACTTTTGTGACGACTATGGTCTTATCGTTTGGAATGGTCGAACACTATGTAACGGGTTACGGGTTAAGATCCAGGCTGGTGGTCGGCATAGGAGAGAGCGCACGCGGTTATTTTTTTCCGGCTCTAGCTCGTCGGCAATTGGGGTGGTGATCTTGCTTCTCCCCTATGGTTGGCCTTTACATAGATATTCCTTTTAAATTCGCGTGCTCTGACAAGCTATCACAAAAACCGGGAGAGAACACACTAACACTTAGCATAAGATAGGACAGGATGTACTTCAGCAAGACAACACAAACGCTGGCTCCTCAGATGTTGATGAGGTAGATCGCCCTCCCTTCCATGGTCATTCAGCGCCAAGGAAAATCCCTAAAATATATCTCGAATGACCCCTTTAAACTAAGGAGAACTACAAGCGTGGCATGCTAGTAGAGATCAAAAATATTGGTTTAGAACATTATAAAGAATTTTATTTAAATATTGAATTTAATACTAGTCGATTTGGGCATCGCTGGCAAAAAAAAAAAATCTTAAGGAAACAATAGCGACCCAACAATAAAATTTAAAATTATAACATATAAATTACCAAAAAAGCTAAAGAGAAAGTTAAAACATAAAATGTAAAACTAAAAATGGTTTCAAATCAAATAAAATTCGAGCAGGATTTAAAATCAAAGGAAATGGTGATAACTAAAAATTAATTACGAGTAAAACATTTTAAATGGCATTGAATAACCAAAAGCAAATGGCTCGCTAATATGTGAAAGGCAAAATCACTCAACTTATGGTCGGTGTCTCCGCTAAATTGCGGTCCAAGCTTAACGAGGCGCTTGAGGAAAGAGAACAACTCTTGAGCGAGAATTTAGAGTTATAATTTTAACGGAAATAGTTTTTTCCCTCCTTTTTTTTTTTGACTCAGGTATTAGTAATTATAAAAGATTTTCAATGTGTCTCTTTTGTATCTTACACTGATTAAACAATCAATTGGTTGAACACTTACATAGTCTTGTTATCCATCGCCGAAAGTACTTTCTCCGATGCTGGGACCGCTTTTCAATTAATAAGGGAAATTATTTAAATCAAAAATCTCTACGGCTCATTTTGTTTTAAATTTTTTTCGGCCGCAAGAAAAAAACTCAAAATTCACTCAAACAAACTGTTCTCACTAGTTTTCTCCTCTGCTTTCGGCTTGCAGGGCAATTTATGCACAAAAAAAAATTAATTTAATTTTTTTACGCAACGGCCATTAATTTTTGTTTGGCCTCATATGGGATTTGAATTAAACCCTAATTTAATATCCTAAATTTAAACTAATTAAAACACCAACTTATTCATTGGCAATTCACTGATTCTTTTTTTTTCATGCGAATTTCTTCGTTCCTTTCTTTTGATTGAACTTTGAACCGTCGTCGGTCCAACAGGCCACCAGCACTATTAGGCGCTCGAATAAAACGGGACTCTTTTCGTCTGGGCTTTAGTTATCCGACCCGAATGTAAAAAAAAGCGATTTCTTGTCGGCAATGATAGCCACACCACACTCGATCGCAGACTGAACCTCCTCCCACGAAGACGATTTAGCAGGGCTGCGCTCACAAAAAAAAACTCAAACTCGAGTGAGTATTTTGGGAACACTCGCTCAGTTGCGTTGGAAATGAGGGCTCAAGGTGGAGTTTTGCCGACTTTAAAAGTGACTCCAAAAACGCTGGTAGCTCCGCCACTCAGCTTTAGCTTAATCCAGCTTGGCGAAGGGTTTAATTTTTGACTCCAGATAGGGCGCCAAACCTGGAAATCAATCCAAGTTGAATCCAGCCTCTACTAGTGGACAGAACCCACTCAAACTGAGGACAAAATTAACTCACCCTATTGCTAGGCTTAGCGCCAACGAAATGCTTCTCTTTTTGTTCTCCTTATATGTTGATCCACTTGATTGTCGAAGACCACTCGCGACACTTATACTTTTTCGCTTAAAAACTTTTACTTTGGGATGAAAATAGTCGGAGTTGTAAGCGCGAACACAACTGGTCTAAAGCACAATTCAAAGAGGAATAGAACGACTGTGACGCTGAAGTTCTGGAGGGAACCTTTTACCATGGTGTGGTGAAAGTGGCCATCTTGAGAGAAAGGCATGGCAAATAATTTTCGCTCCTTGTCTTTGCACTACTTTCTCTATATCGCTACCGATGGATGGCGCTTTACCCTTACGATATTCGCAATTCAAAATAAATTTAACGGTCAGCTGAAGTTTGTTGCGAATACAAGCGTTACA